>SJRY01000075.1:0-374455 GCA_011319805.1 Macrocybe gigantea | reverse complement strand
AGCAGAGGAACATCCAATACAAGTGACAATGGGACATGGTCCGATGTCAGCCTGAGCGCATCAATCATGCGAGGATGGCAATCCCCACTATCAATGGGGATGAACATCAAGTCAATAACCGAGGGCCGAAGCTCGGGGTTATGTGAAATGAATGTCGGCCCAGGGTTGCTAGGTTCTGACCATTCCAGACCAAGATCGAGAGCTGCATTACACAGCATCTCCCCTCGAGACCGCTGCGAATTATGAACTCCATTCCAGAGTTCATAATGACAATTGAAATCCCCTCCGAGATAAACTAAGTTGGGGAAGTCGGGGCGCTCAGCACAATCATGCAAAAGACGAATCACTAGCATCTACATCAGAGTAGGCGTTAGCGAGAAAGAGTGGCTCGCCAGGGGTGGCGAAGCTAATAATCATAAGATCGCGGCTATCAACTAGGTCGCGACGAAGGGATGGACGTAGGCGACGAAGCCTATTATGTACATAGGCCATGACTCGAGGAGGGTCCTCGAGAGATGATCTGCGAACGATGCAGGTCCAATCCGGATGAGTGGGACCTCCGATTACTGCCTCGCCCTCAACATTGTGGGCAGATGGGGCATGTCTTATGAGATTCCAAGCGGGCTCTTGGAAAAACAAAATGTCATAATCCTCTCCAAGAGTAGAGAGGAGCATGTCCATATGTACATATTTTCTATTTACGTTCTGAGAGAAAATACGAAAAGAAGAAATCAATGAGCATCCCTTGAACCGGGGACCACAGCCGAGGCTGTGCTACCCGAGGAGACACTCATGATGCATCGGCCTCCGCATTATGCTGCGGGGAGGCATTAGGATGATTGCTACCTGATCGTTTGCGATCACGTACCAGCCTATAGTGTTCCTTGATCCAATCTGGATCAAAGCGATTTTTCCAGAAGGGACACTTCCGGTCATCGGTGGAGTGGTCTCGGCTGCAGCTGAGACACTTAGGAGGATGAGGGCAGGGCTGGCCTGCCGGAGTAGCCTCGCAAGGAGGGTTAGCCTTGGGTCGAGCCTTGCAGCAAGACGCCAGGGTGCGATGGTGTTCCTTTCTGTGAGATTCCCCACAGATCGGGCAGCGGAGAGATTGCTGGTTGCACTTCAATGCAGAGTGCCCCCAGCGCCAGCAGCGTTCGCAAAGAGGAACTCCTGATGAAGAGAGAGCGGCCTTGAATCGGCAACGCCAATTCCTGACCATAACTGTACAATTGTCCAGAGCCTTTACGTTCTGGCCAGTTGACGTGTCTTCAATGTTGAACCAGACGGTTGCAGTATCGGAATTCTTGGAGTTGCGCATGACACGCGGTACCCCAACGAGAGTAATGAGATCTGAGAAGGAAGAGTCTCGAAGAATCTCGTAAGCCTGCCGGGCAGTGATAATGCTACCATTAGCATTGAAATAGGGAACATCGAGCAGTTTCAAATAAGAAATGCTCGTCGGGATTGCGAGCTCAACAGTAGATCCTGCCGGAGCACAGCGGAGAGCGGCCTCACGCAAAATGCTGAGGTCTTTCGGAGAAGCCACCCTCGTCATCAAGCAAGAGAACGAGGAGGCAGAATGATCCTGGATAGATTCGCATCGAATCCAGGACTTACCAGTGGTCAACGCCCTATTAAGGGCATTAAGGAGAGCTCCGGCGGCAACAGAATCGTTGTCAGCCGGAAAAGAGTAGCTGACCCGGACGTTACGACGGGACGGTCCATGAGAAGTGGACTTCGCCTTCTTCTTAGGTGGTCCAGACGGCTCCCCGGTTGCTTCCTTTTGCAAGGAGACAATCTTCTCTGCGGGGAGGTGTGGGAATGTCTTTGCCAGGGCTACAATAGCCTCGGCAGGAGTGTTGGCCAGTTGGGCCAGGGCTTGCGCATAGGAGCGCTTACCGGAAGATGGGCGAGTAGCCCTATTGACCGGAGGAGGCGGTCCACGTCCAGGAGTCCGGAAACGAGATCACGTGCGAGGGGGTAGAGGAGGGCGGTTTGGGTTCCGAGCTGGTCTCGGAGGCGGGGCGCCCTGGTTCGAACGTGAGTCCTCCGGTCGCACTGTACCAGAGGGGGAGTGGTGAGTGGCGGGATCAGCAAAGCGAGTTGATTTCCCGCGCGAGGGAAGGTGCGCATTTACAATACTCTGCAAGCGCGCTCCGAGTTCATGCTGAGGTCCCTGAAGAGTAAGGACGGAGAACATGTTAACATCGCCAGCAGTAGCGACCAAGGCCGCAATACCCTCAGCGATGGCATACTGGTAGCCCGCCGGGATGGAGACAGATGCTTTGCTGACCTTGAGGATCCAATCCTAAGGGCGGCGAGGGACTCGGTGGCGGCCTTTGCTTCACCATGAAGGAACCGATGCCCTTCCAGAAAGATCGCAATACCGATAGAATTGTCGTTATAAGCTGCCTCCGTGGACAGCATTGACGGAGATGGAGGAACGGGGGGTTCGGTAGACCCAGTCCGATTCGAGGGACCAGCGTCGTCGGTATCCATTAAACCGTCGCCGCCTTGGAAGAGAAGGCTCCTATCCCCCGAGGGGGAAGGAGTGGTGGGGTCGAGAGGGGCCTGAGGGGGTCCGCCCAGGGTGCGGATTTAGCGGTGGAGGCCCACCACTGCCAACAATGTTGAGCGGATCGTCGCTCATTGAAAAACTCTAATAAATCGGTGGATTTTCAGCCGATTTTCGCGATTTTAAGAACGGGGAGTGCTCAAGGATATAGGTATCCGGATCTGCAACCTGATCAAAGATCGTCCCAAGTGTTGTCGCCGTAGAACGAGGAGTGCGATTTGTGAGAGTTGTTTACAGTTGTTTACAAGTGGGGGTTGTGGAAAGAGAAGCGACGACCTCGGTTCGAGCGGGAGTCTTCAGGACATACAGTGCCCGAAGGAGAGGTGTGAGGGTCAGCGAACCGAGTCGCCTTTCCATGAGCGGGAAGGTGGGCATTGACAATTTCTTGTAGACGCCTGCCCAAGGGGTGTTGGGGTCCATCAAGCATGGAGACGGAGAACATATTAATGTCGCCTGCACTGCTGACCAAAGTCGCAATGCCCTCAGTGATGGTGTACTGGTATCCTGCCGGAATAGAGATGGAGGAAGAGCTGACCTTCAAGATCCAGGCCTTGAGAGTGGCGAGAGATTCGGCTGCGGCCTTAGCTTCACCGTGAAGGAACCGATCCCCTTTGGGGAAGATCGTGATGCTGATAGCATTGTCATTGTATGCTGCCTCAGTGGACAGGATCGACGGAGAGGGGGGGCAGAGGGTGCGGTAGGCCCTCCTGCATTCGAGGGGTTGGTGTCGTCAGTATTCATGAGACCGTCACCACCTTGGAAGAGAAGGCTCGCATTCCCCATGGGGGAGGAGGGAGCAGGGGAGCAGGATGGGCCAGCAGTAGGCCGTTCTGGGTGCGGGTTGAGCGGTGCATGACCGCCGCTGCCAACCATGTTGAGCGGATCATCGCTCATCAAAAACCTCTAGTAGACCGGTTGATTTTCAGCTGATTTTCGCAATATAGGAGATGGAAGGGCTCAAGAGTGTTAGGAACTCGGGTTTGCAACTTGATACATGATCAGCCCAGTTGATGCTGGTGTAGAACAAAGACGACGATGAGGAGGGTTGTTTACACTTGTTTACAAATGGGCGTTGCGGAGAGAGAAGCCTGTATATTGAGCGACATCAAAAGCAATGACGCTTGTTTTGAATCCTTTAGACCATCCCTGGCAGATGATATGGGTAAGAAAGACACCCGTGTCCTCAGTTGAGTTCTGCCGGATGCCGCCAAACTGTTTCGGATCGAAAATAGCAAATTTAGTTGCTTCATATTGTATACGTCGTGCCAGCATTTTCTTGACAAGCTTGCCGAGTGTATTCAAAAGCACGATCAGATGAAAGGCTTTTGGGGTGTCATATGCAGGTTTGCCAGGTTTCGGAATGATCACCGACAAGCTCTGCTTAAAGTAGGAGGGCCAATGGCCCAGATCTAGACATGCATTTGCAATGTTTAAGACAAATGTAGCTACGTGAGGAATTTCACCAGCTGTTTGACATGGTTCCAGGATAGATGATCTGGTCCTGGTGCCGAGGTGTTGCTACAAGGTTCCAAGGATTCTCGGAGTTCTGTAGCAGAGAACGGAACCCAGTCCCACATCGGATGTGCCTCAAGATCATTGAGGCAATCCAAATTGACTGCGCGATCAGACGCAGCATTATGAGACTTATCAAGTGCATTCCAGAGCGCTTCTTTCTCCACAACCCCCACTTGTAAACAACTGTAAACAACTCTCACAAATCGCACTCCTCGTTCTACAGCGACAACACTTGGGACGATCTTTGATCAGGTTGCAGATCCGGATACCCACATCCCTGAGCACCCCCTTTTTTTAAAATCGCGAAAATCGGCTGAAAATCCACCGATTTATTAGAGTTTTTCAATGAGCGACGATCCGCTCAACATTGTTGGCAGCGGTGGGCCTCCACCGCTAAATCCGCACCCTGGGCGGACCCCCTCAGGCCCCTCTCGACCCCCGCTCCTTCCCCCTCGGGGGACAGGAGCCTTCTCTTCCAAGGCGGCGACGGTTTGATGGATACCGACGATGCTGGCCCCTCGAATCGGACTGGGTCTACCGAACCCCCCGTTCCTCCTTCTCCATCGATGCTGTCCACGGAGGCAGCTTATAACGACAATGCTATCGGTATTGCGATCTTTCCTGAAGGGCATCGGTTCCTTCACGGTGAAGCGAAGGCCGCCACCGAATCTCTCGCCGCCCTTAAGGATTGGATCCTCAAGGTCGGCAAAGCATCCGTCTCCATCCCGGCGGGATACCAGTATGCCATCGCTGAGGGTATTGCGGCCTTGGTCGCTACTGCGGGCGATGTTAACATGTTCTCCGTCCCTACTCTCCAGGGACCTCAGCATGAACTCGGAGCGCGCTTACAGAGTATTGTAAATGCGCATCTTCCCTCGCGCAGGAAATCAACTCGCTTTGTCGATCCCGCCACTCACCACTCCCCCTCTGGTACAGTGCGACCGGAGGACTCACGTTCGAACCAGGGCGCCCCGCCTCCGAGACCGGCTCGGAACCCAAACCGCCCTCCCCCACCCCCTCGTACGCGATCTCGTTCCCGGACTCCTGGACGTGGACCGCCTCCTCCGGTCAATAGGGCTACTCGCCCATCGTCCGCTAAGCGCTCCTATGCGCAAGCCTTGGCCCAACCGGCCAACACTCCTGCCGAGGCTATTGTAGCCCTGGCAAAGACATTCCCACACCTCCCCGCAGAGAAGATTGTCTCCTTGCAAAAGGAAGCAACTGGGGAGCCGTCTGGACCACCTAAGAAGAAGGCGAAGTCCACGTCTCACGGACCATCCCGTCGTAACGTCCGGGTTAGTTACTCTTTTCCGGCTGACAGTGATTCTGTTGCTGCCGGAGCTCTCCTTAATGCCCTTAATAGGGCGTTGACCACTGGTAAATCCTGGATTCGATGCGAATCTATCCAGGATCATTCCGCCTCCTCGTTCTCTTGTCTGATGACGAGGGTGGCTTCTCCGAAAGACCTCAGCATTTTGCGTGAGGCGCTCTCCGCTGTGCTCCGGCAGGATCTACTGTCGAGCTCGCAATCCCGACGAGCGTTTCTTATTTGAAACTGCTCGACGTGCCCTATTTCAACGCCGATGGTAGCATTATCACTGCCCGGCAGGCTTACGAGATTCTCCGGACTCTTCCTTCTCGGATCTCATTACTCTCGTTGGGGTACCGCGTGTCATGCGCAACTCCAAGAATTCCGATACTGCAACCGTCTGGTTCAACATCGAAGACACGTCAACTGGCCAGAACGTAAAGGCTCTGGACAATTGTACAGTTATGGTCAGGAATTGGCGTTGCCGATTCAAGGCCGCTCTCTCTTCGCCGGGAGTTCCTCTTTGCGAACGATGCTGGCGCTGGGGGCACTCTGCTTTGAAGTGCAACCAGCAATCTCTCCGCTGTCCGATCTGTGGGGAATCTCACAGAAAGGAACACCATCGCACCTTGGCGTCTTGCTGCAAGGCTCGACCCAAGGCTAACCCTCCTCGCGAGGCTACTCCGGCGGGCCAGCCCTGTCCCCATCCTCCGAAGTGTCTCAGCTGCGGTCGAGACCACTCTACTGACGACCGGAAGTGTCCCTTCTGGAAAAATCGCTTTGATCTGATTGGATCAAAGAACATTACAAACTGGTGCGTGATCGTAAGCGATCAGGTAACAATTACCCTAATGCCTCCCCGCAGCGTAATGCGGAGGCCGACGCATCATGAGTGTCTCCTCGGGTAGCACAGCTCCGGCTGTGGTCCCTGGCTCAGGGGGGCGCTCATTGATTTCTTCTTTTCGTATTTTCTCTCAGAACGTAAATAGAAAATATGTACATATGGACATGCTCCTCTCCACTCTTGGAGAGGATTATGATATTCTGTTTTTCCAAGAACCCGCTTGGAATTTCATAAGACATGCCCCATCTGCCCACAATGTTGAGGGCGAGGCAGTAATCGGAGGTCCCACTCATCCGGATTGGACCTGCATCGTTCGCCGGTCATCTCTCGAGGACCTCCCGGGTTATGGCCTATGTACATAACAGGCTTCGTCGCCTGCGTCCATCCCTTCGTCGTGACCTAGTTGATAGTCGCGATCTTATGATTGTTAGCTTCGCCACCCCTGGCGAGCCACTCTTTCTCGCTAACGCCTACTCTGATGTAGATGCTAGCGCGATTCGTCTTCTGCATGACTGTGCTGAGCGTCCCGACTTCCCCAACTTAGTCTATCTCGGAGGGGATTTCAATTGTCATTATGAACTCTGGGATAGAGTTCATAATTCGCAGCGTTCTCGAGGGGAGATGCTGTGTAACGCAGCTCTTGACCTCGGTCTGGAATGGTCGGAACCTAGCAATCCTGGGCCGACCTTCATTTCACATAACCCCGAGCTTCGGCCCTCGGTTATTGACTTGATGTTCATCCCCATTGATAGTGGGGATTGTCATCCTCGCATGATCGATGCACTCAAGTTGACATCGGACCATGTTCCGTTATCACTTGCATTGGACGTTCCTCTCCTAGACCTATCCGTCCGGAGACAAACGCTGAGTAAGGACAGCGTGCCGGAGTTTATCTCCGATATTGCTAGTGATCTTCTCGGAATGGACACTGTCCCTATCGAGACTAGTAACGACCTCGAGAGTGTCTTGTCGACACTATCGAAGGCCATGATCGAGCTGGCATCTTCACTCTAAGGAATGTAAGCTCTCAAAACGGAGTAAGGGCTGGTGGAACCAGCACTGCTCCGAGACCTTGACACTTTCAGACAAACCCGGTCTGAAAGAGATCATCGCATCTGGCGGCGAGCTGTCAAAGATGCTAAACGCGCCTTCTTTGACCAGCGGATCAGGGAAGTTGCAGAAAAGTCTCGTCGTCCATGGGATTTGGCTGCATGGACGAAACAGAGACCTTTGCCTGACTACGAAGCTATCTCTTCCAGGGACAGCCTTGTAACTCTATCGAAGCGCTTTGGAATGCGCTTGATAAGTCTTATAATGCTGCGTCTGATCGCGCAGTTAATTTGGATTGCCTCAATGACCTTGAAGCACATCCGGTGAGGGACTGGGTCCCTTTCTCTACTACAGAACTCCGAGAGTCCTTGGAGCCTTGTAGCAATACATCGTCACCAGGACCAGATCATCTGTCCTGGAGCCATGTTAAACAGCTGGTGAAGTTCCCTCACGTAGCTGCATTTGTCTTGAACATTGCAAATGCATGTTTAGATCTGGGGCACTGGCCCTCTTACTTCAAACAGAGCTTGTCGGTATCATTCCGAAACCTGGCAAACCTGCATACGACACCCCGAAAGCCTTTCGTCCGATTGTGCTTTTGAATACCCTCGGCAAGCTCGTCGAGAAGATGCTAGCGCGACGTATGCAGTACGAAGCGACCAAATTTGCTGTCTTCGATCCGAAGCAGTTCGGCGGCATCCGTCAGAACTCAACTGAGGATGCTGGAGTCTTCCTTACCCATATCATCCGTCAGGGGTGGTCTAAGGGATTCAAAACGAGTGTCATCGCTTTCGACGTCGCTCAGTATTTTCCTTCACTCAACCATCGTATGTTGGTGAAGATTCTTCAACACGGAGGCTTTGCACTACAAGTGTCAAAGTTCTTTGAATCGTATCTCGTTGGGCGTAAGACTTCCTATGCCTGGCGCAGTGCCATCTCTCCAGAGTTCGACGCCGACGTTGGGGTTGGTCAAGGCTCTGCTCTCTCTCCAGTATTGTCAGCGCTTTACTTAGCGCCGGTGCTGAAATTATATCAGAAAGCTGGTGATATGCCAGTAATCATGTCATTCGTCGATGATGGACTGATCATTGCTCAGTCCAAGTCCACATCGGACAATGTTCCGAAACTGCAGAGAGCTTATGCTCCGTGCATAACCTCTTCACTGACTTCGGGCTTGTTGTAGAACATAACAAGACTGAATTACAGCATTTTTCGCGCAATAACGCAGACCCTCGTCCGTCTATTGACTTGGGATTTGCTCCATTTACGGGCAATACCCCGCTTCGACCCAAGAACGTTTGGCGATACTTGGGTTTCTTCTTGGACACACGCCTTTCTTTTAAGGAGCATGTTCGATTCTACGCTACGAAGGCCTTGACTACGGCCAGAGCCTTCCAAATGTTGGGCAATTCTGTCCGGGGTTTATCTCCTCAACAGAAACGCATCCTCTACTTGTCGTGCGCGCGTCCGATCGCAACGTACGGCTGTGTATTATGGAATTTCAATGGCATGCGTAATGTCGCACTGTTGAAACAACTGCGCCAAATGCAGCGTAAAGCGTGCATCTGGATCAATGGTCAGTTTCGCACCACTCCTGAGGGTGCGGCGGAGACGATGGCCTGTGTCGAACCTATCGGCGAGTTCATTAAAAGACTGAAAGTCGGGTCCTCTGCCCGTCTCGCCAATTCCAACCTGAGACATGCGCTCAGGTCTATCAGTACGCCCGCCTCAGCTGGGGGTGATCCTTCTACAGTGAGAAATCTCGCTTTTTTATCGGACAGACAGCGGTCTGCGCTTAAGTCCCCTCTCAAGGATTTGGTGGATCTGAAACCACCACTCTTTCTAACCACGGATTATTTTGCGGATGCAAATAACCCGGGCAGGCGGCTTGTCGACGAGTTTGGCAGTCGCTTTGAGATCCATAAGTTACTTGGCCGAGACGAGGACTCGGTCAAGGCTTACCGCTCATCGCTGGACCAAACACTTACCCTGTGTTCGACCCAGCATGATTGCTCTTATGTGAGTAGTGATGGCTCCGTGCCTACAAAAGCAGAAGTGTCCTTAAAGCAGTCTGTTGCTGCTTCGCGTGTGTATCGTGAGGGCAGACTGGTTTCTGAAATTCGTCAGCCGGTTGGTAAAGCAACCAGCGACGATGCTGAGCTTATTGGATTGCGAATGGCAATCCAAAAGGCTATCACACAAGATGGAGTTAATTCTGTCGTGTGCTTTTTAGATTCGATGAATGCAATCAATCGCATCATCGATTGCAACCCCCACTCTGTGCAGTCGCATTCTATTGCACTCTGTGCATCTCTGAAAGCTTGGCTCTCTGAATCCGAGCAGCGCCGGATTGAATTCTGGCACGTCCCTTCCAAATGGAAGTGGGCAATACAAGTCGAGGCTCACGAGTTCGCTCGAAGCCTGGACGTTCCCCTGGGGCTTCGTCCCCTCTACACCACCGATGGCCTTCGAAAGGAGGCTGACGATGATATGCATAGCACTTGGTTCCAGAATTCTGGGAACAAGAAATATATTGGTGCTTCCACATTTCGTTTTCACGAAGCAGGAAAGCCAAATTCTTATGAACGCCCCTCTCGGAAGAGAATGGGCTTCATGAAGTTAGTGACAGACAATGAGCTTTATGCTCGCTGTTCACGTCTCGCATGCGGCCATGCTCCAATCAATGCGTATCGGGCACGGTTTAATTTTGTCGAGAGCGATTTATGCTCTGCGGACGAGGGGCTGAAGACTCCGTCCATGTCATGACTCAGTGCCGTAACTGGCACAGGCCAACTGAACGCCAATTTGACGCCTTTGTGCGTCACTGGTTCATTAAGTACCTGACATCCAATAAGGCTGCAGGTGCTTTCATTCCGGATCCAGGCGGCGGGTGACTGCCGCTCTGTAGCGGAGATCGTCCGGGGCAACCTGGACAATCTTAAAACAGTCGGGTCAGTGACCGAAGCACTGACCTAGCGGTATGCGAATCGCAAACTTCGCAACAGCATTGTTATAGGTCCTTCTGGACCTTTTACGTGGAATTGACCACAACCGACCCTCTGGGGTTGGGGGACAGTGCTCGAGCGAGTGAGTATGCGTGAGCTCGAGTCACATAGCTCGAGCGCGGGCACGAGAGAACAGGGCAGTGCAGCCCTCTATGTACCTCCCTTCAGTCTGGTTGGCCTCGGACTAGTCGTATTTATAGTAGGTACCTTGGTGTATTTACAAGCGGACTGCCACCGTGCACCGCTATATAAATTGATGATTTAATAAAAAAAAAAAAAAAAAAAAAAGTGCATTCCAGAGCGCTTCGATAGAGTTGCAAGGCTGTCCCTGGAAAGACATAGCCTCATAATCTGGTAAAAGTCTCTGTTTCATCCATGCAGCTAAGTCTCATGGACGATGAGACTTTTCAGCTACCTCCTTGATCCGTTGATCAAAGAAGGCGCGTTTAGCATCTTTGACAGCTTGCCACCAGATGCGATGATCCCTTTCAGACCTGGTCTGTCTAAAGGTATCAAGAGCCTCAGAACAATGCTGGTTCCACCAGCCCTTGCTCCGTTTCGAGAGCTTGCATTCCTTGGAATGGAGATTCCAAGCCCAGTCGATGGCCTTTGAAAGTGTCGACAAGACACTGTCGAGGTTGTTATTACTCTCAATAGGGACCATGTCCATACCGAGAAGATCACCAGCAATGTCAGAGATAAACTCCGGCACGCTGTCCTTGCTCAGCGTATGCCATCAGACAGAAAGGTCTAGCAGAGGAACGTCTAATAACAGTGATAACGGGGCATGATCCGATGTCAGCTTGAGTGCATCTACAATGCGAGAATGACAATCCACACTATCAATGGGGATGAACATCAAGTCGATAATCAACGGCCGAAGCTCAGGATTGTGTGACATGAACGTCAGCCCAGGGTTACTGGGTTCTGACCATTCTAAACTGAGGTCAAGAGCTGCATTACACAGCATTTCACCTCGAGAATGCTGCGAATTATGACCTCTATCCCATAGTTCATAATGACAATTGAAGTCCCCTCCAAGATAAATCAGATTGGGGAAATCGGGATGCTCAGCACAGTCGTGCAAGAGACGAATAGCACTAGCATCCACATCAGAGTAGGCGTTAGCGAGAAAAAGAGGCTCACCAGGAGTGGTGAAACTTATAATCATAAGATCGCGACTATCTACTAAGTCGTGGCAAAGGGATGGATGCAGGCGCCGAAGCCTGTTGTGTACATAGGCCATTACTTGAGGGGGGTCCTCGAGAGATGACCAGCGGACTATGCAGGTCCAATCCAGGTGGGTGGGACCTCCAATTACTGCCTCACCCTCGACATTGTGAGCAGACGGGGCATGCCTTATGAGATTCCAAGCGGGTTCTTGGAAAAACAAAATATCATAGTTCTTCCCGAGAGTGGAGAGGAGCATGTCCATATGTACATATTTTCTATTTACATTCTGAGAGAAAATACGAAAAGAAGAAATCAATGAATATCCCCTTAAGCCGGGGACCACAGCCAAAGCTTCGCTACCCGAGGAGACGCTCATGACATGTCGGCCTCCACATTACGCTGTGGGGAGGCATTAGAACAATTGTTACCTGACCGTTTACGATCACATACCAGCTTGTAGTGTTCTTTGATCCAATCTGGGTCAAAGCGATTTTTCCAGAAGGGGCACTTCTGGTTATCAGTGGAGTGGTCTCAGCTACAGCTGAGACACTTCGGAGGATGGGGGCAGGGTTGACCTGCCGGCGTGCCCTCACGAGGACGGTTGGCCTTGGGTCGAGCCTTGCAGCAAGATGCCAGGGTGCGGTGGTGTTCCTTTCTGTGAGGTTCCCCACAGAGCGGGCAACAGAGAGATTGCTGGTTGCACTTAAGAGCTGAGTGCCCCCATCGCCAACAGCGTTCACAGAGAGGAACTCCCGGTGAAGAGAGAGCAGCCTTGAATCGGCAACGCCAATTCCTGACCATAACTGTACAATTGTCCAGAGCCTTTACGTTCTGGCCAGTTGACGTGTCTTCAATGTTGAACCACACGGTTGCAGTATCGGAGTTTTTGGAGTTGTGCATAACACTCGGAACCCCAACGAGGGTGATGAGGTCCGAGAAAGAGGAATCTCGGAGAATCTCGTAAGCTTGCCGAGCAGTAATAATACTGCCATCGGCATTGAAATAAGGAACATCGAGCAGTTTCACATAGGAAATGCTCATCAGAATAGCGAGCTCAACAGTAGAACCTGCCGGAGCACAGCGGAGAGCAGCCTCGCGTAAAATGCTGAGGTCTTTTGGAGAAGCCACCCTCATCATCAAGTAGGAGAACGAGGAGGTGGAGTGATCCTGGATGGATTCACATCGAATCCAGGATTTACCAGCAGTTAACACCCTATTAAGGGTATTAAGACGAGCTCCAGTGGCAATGGAGTCATTGTCACCAGGGAAAGAGTAACTGACCTGGACATTACGCCGGGATGGTCCATGCGAAGTGGACTTAGCCTTCTTCTTAGGTGGTCCAGATGGCTCCCCGGTTGCTTCCTTTTGCAAGGAGACAATCTTTTCAGCGGAGAGGTGTGGGAAAGTTTTTGCCAGGGCTACAATAGCCTCGGCGGGAGTATTGGCCAGTTGGGCCAAGGCTTGCGCATAAGAGTGCTTGCCGGAAGAAGGGCGGGTGGCCCTATTGACCAGAGGAGGTGGTCCACGTCCAGGGGTTCGAGAACGAGATCGCGTGCGAGAGGGTGGAGGAGGGCAGTTCAGATTCTGAGCTGGTCTCAGAGGCAGGGTGCCCTGATTCGAACGAGAGTTCTCCGGTCGCACAGTACCAGAGGGGGAGTGGTGAGTGACGGGATCAGCAAAATGAGTGGACTTCCCACACGAAGGAAGGTGCGCACTGACAATTTCCTGCAAGTGCATTCCGAGGTGCTGTTGAGGTCCCTCAAGCATAGGGACGGAGAACATGTTAACGTCGCCGGCAGTAGCAACAAGCGCTGCAATGCCCTCAGCGATGGCATACTGATAGCCTGCTGGGATGGAGACAGAAGCTTTGCCGACTTTGAGGATCCAGTCCTTAAGAGCCTGTACAGCAACCGAGTTTATTGTTAGAAATGCCCCTCCTGTCCGGACTTGTGCATAGGACAGGACCCAGGCTATGCGCCTAGCAATGCACACAGCCTATGGCTGTGTGCGCAGCAATGCGCAGCCTGTGGCTGCGTCCGCAGCAATGCACAGCACAAGCTGTGCGCGCAGTAATGCGCAGTAAATGGCTGTGTCCGCAGCAGTGCACAGCCTACAGCTGTGCCCACAGCAATGCGCAGCCTATGGCTGCGCACACAGCCTTCTACACGTATATATAGGTAGCACAGAGCGCCTTGAAGTCCCCAGTGTTCTCACTCAGGACTTCTAGGCAAGTACTTGTACATAACTCAATTACTAGTGTTCTCACTCAGGACTTCTAGGTTCTAAGGCTCGTCCAGAGTGTTCCCTGTGCCTAGTTTCAACAGGTTATGGGCCCCGGCCTCTAACAGCCTTATCAGACATACACCAAGAGTCCGGATTTTCCTCCATCTTTCCCCTTCCTTGACTGTACTAGCCTGGAGTTCACTGTCCTTATAGGGTGTGTGTCTAAGTTTAGTAGATAGGAGCACCAACTGTTGGGACTGGTCTTCATTTGAAGCAGTCTTTACTCCACCAGTAGAAAACCAGGTAGTCATTCCTGTGACTCTGGGGTTAGGCCTTTGTGCTGACAACTGGGTGCTCAGTAGATAGCCTTTTTACTTTACTTAAGTAGACCAAGGGCACTTTCAGTAGCTAGACCTTTCTTGACACACACTCTCCTGAGGGCAAGGCCAGTAGCACAGTCTCTCTCTCTGTTGTGGAACCCTGCCCAAGCAAGAGGATTGTGGTTGTATTCCCAACCTCCTATCATTCCATTCCATTCCATCTCCTTGCCTCTATCCCTTTGCCATCTCCCTGCCTCTAGCATCTTGCCATCATGTCTTCCTCTACCTCCATGCCTTCATTCACCAAACTCAACTCCACCAACTATCCTACTTGGTCTGGAGAAATGGAGGCTTGGCTCAGAGCTTGTGGCCTTTGGAGGATTGTCTCTGGTTCAAATCCAAGACCAGTAGACTCCACTTCTGCTGAAGCATGGGACCTAAAGTCAGACAAAGCAGCTGGCCAGCTCTATCTTATGGTGGAGCAGGAACAGAGAATTCATTTTCATGGGATTAAAGATGATCCTGTGAAGATGTGGGCTGCTTTGGAAAAGGTCCATCTTCAAAAGAAGCCTGGCTCCAGGTTCAATGCCTATGATGATCTCTTCTCTATCAGAAAGAAGGAGGACGAAACTCTGCAATCCCTTATGAACAGAGTTGATGACTGTCTGGTCAAAATTCAAAATCTTCGCCCAGCAGACTTCACTCTATCTAGCCTGGATAGTGAACTTGCTTCCATGGCCTTGATCAGAGCTCTTCCTGAGGAGTACAACTCCTTTGTCTCCTCCCTTCTTCTTCATGACAAGCTTGACAAAGATACTATCAAACAAGCCTTTGTTACTGAAGAGATCCAAAGAACTAGAAGATCTGCTGATGCTGCAGAGTCTGCCTTAAAGGCTACCACTTCCTCCCATTCATCTAAACAGAAGAACTCAAACTCCAATACATCACAGAAAAAGGACAAAACATGCGGATTCTGTGGTCTGGATCACTTCTGGAGGAATTGCCAACTTTACAAGGAGGCTCAAAAGGTGGCTAGGCAAAAGACCAAAGGGCAGGAGCAAGCCAACAAGGCTACAGAGTCCGAAGTAACCGAATTTGCAGGCAATGCAAGTGCCAAACTCTCTCATCCACTCCAACTGGATGCTGACTTTGATTGGATCACAGACACAGGGGCCACTTCTCATATGACCCCTCATAAACATTGGGTCAGAAACTATACCCCCTCAAGATTCCAATCAAGTTGGCAGATAGTTCCATTATTTATTCAGCTGGAGTTGGGACTGTGATTTTCAATCCAGTCATTAGAGGCAAACCAGCCCAATCTGTAGAGTTTACCAGGGTTTTGCATGTGCCAGAATTCCGAAACAATCTATTGTCCTGTCTATATCTCTCCAAACACAAAGCTTTCAGGATTGTCATTGATGATTCCTGCATAGACTTTCATTCCAAATCACTTAACAGGACACTGTTCTCTGCTCATATCACTCCCAACAACACTGCCCAGTTGGATGGTGTAACAGAGGCAATTTCGGAGTTTGCAAACCTTGCTAGCACACTTCCTTTGGACCTTAGCTTATGGCATAGGAGATTGGCTGATTTCAGTTATGACACTGTCAAACTGATGGCCAAGGATAACTTGGTAACTGGATTGGATCTCAAAACCTCGGACAAGCCAGACCCCATCTGTGAACCATGTCTTGCAGGCAAAATGTCTTCAAACCCATTCCCCTCCTCAGACAGTCATGCTTCTCAACCCCTAGAACTCGTCCATTCTGATCTTTATGGCCCTCTTCCTGTTAAATCCCACTCTGGATTCAAGTATTGGATTACTTTCATTGATGATTGTACCAGATTCAGAGTGGTGATACCCCTTAAACAGAAGAGTGATGCATTTGATGCCTTTAGACAGTTTAAGGCCTATGCTGAAAACCAACTTGGCTTAAAGATCAAAGCTTTACAGGATGACAAGGGTGGAGAGTACATGTCCAATGCCTTTATCAAATTCACCAATGATTGTGGCATTATCCAGAGACATACTGTCAGGAATAGGCCTCAACAGAATGGAGTTGCAGAAAGAGCTAATCGGACTATGGCAGAAGAGTTAACTGCTATGCTATCTGAATCCAAGCTGCCTGCTTCATTCTGGGGAGATGGTCTTGCTTCTATAGTGCACATTTGGAACAGAGTACCTACCTCTGCTCTGTCTGGGACTACACCTTATCAGGCTTGGTTTGGGAAGAAACCAGATGTCAGTCATCTCAGAATCTGGGGATGCACTGCATATGTCTTTGTGCAGAAGGATCAGAGGAAGAAACTGCAACCACACTACCAGAAATGCATCTTCATTGGTTATCCTGATGGTTACAAGGGTTGGAAGTTTTACAATCCTACTACCAAGAAGACCATTATCACGGAGAGAGCTGAATTTGACGAGAGATACTTCCCTGGTACCTCTCAGAAACATTACAGCACTCCTTCTTTACTTATCCTTCCTCTGGATCTACCTGCCTTGCAACCAGTTTCCCAAGACTCAGCTGTGCTGGAGTTAGGGGGAGGCTTTGATGCACCAAACCCTATTGTGCCAACAGCTCCCTCTGCTCCTGACCCAGAGCCTACCCCTCCACAGAGTCCAAATCTTCGTCCTAGAACGCCTCCTGCTATTCACCAAAATGATAACTTGCCCCACACACCTCCTGTTAGACACAGAGTACCAACCCCACCACCTCTTCCCATTGCTGTCAGGAAACCAGTCAGAAATGTCAAACCACCTGGTAACTGGTGGGTCATTAGACCTGCTCCACCACCAGTTCGAGATGATTCTGATTCAGAAGACTCAATTCATGAGGATCCTGATGCTAATCCTGATGAAGAAGCTGGTTTTGTGGATGTCCAATTTGCTGGTCTAGCTGAAGGTGCAAATCCGAGCACTTACAAGCAAGCTATGCAATGTCCGGATGCTCACAAGTGGCAAGAAGTGTGTAATGAAGAGATTATGTCTCTTATGGGTCATGGGACATGGGAGATTGTGGACTTGCCTCCAGGAAAGAAGGCTATTGGTTGTGGATGGGTTTTCAAGGTTAAACGCAATGCAGATGGCTCGATTGAGTGCTACAAAGCTCGATGTGTTGCTAAAGGTTTCAGTCAAAGACCTGGCATTGACTATACTGAAGTCTTTGCCCCCACATTTCGCCCTGCTGCCTTGAGACTTATTCTAGCCATGGCTGGTATTGAGGACATGGAACTTTGTTCTGTAGATGTTACCTCTGCCTTTCCTAATGGTGATTTGAAGGAGGAGATTTATATGGTTCAACCAGAGGGGTTTCACCAAGGTGGTCCAAACCAAGTCTGCAAACTCTACAAATCGCTTTATAGGCTTAAACAGTCTGCCAGACAGTGGAACAAGAAGCTACACATCTTATGGATGCGCAACATTATGCAGGAGATGGGATACCCTGTGTTGCAAGCATCACTACTCAAGATTGACAATCAGTCTGCACTGAGTGTCACAAAGAATCCAGAGCATCATGGGCGCATGAAACAGCTGGATTTGCGATACTTCTGGCTTAGGGATACAGTGGAGTAGAAGAGGATTCTGCCAGAATTTATTCCAGGGACTGAACAAGTTGCAGACTTGTTAACCAAGCCACGTACTGTACCAAAGGTCGAATTCTGTAGACAGAGAATGGGACTCATAGTTACATAGTTTAGACAGTTCAGGTCAGGGGGAGGTGTTAGAAGTGCCCCTTCTGTCCGGACTTGTGCATAGGATAGGACACAGGCTGTGCGCAGCAATGCGCAGTATATGGCTGTGTCCGCAGCAGTGCACAGCTTACAGCTGTGCCCACAGCAATGTGCAGCCTTGTTAAATAGAAAAGATGTCCTGACTGGGGATTGAACCCAGGACCTCCTGGACATATACCAGTAGCTCTACCACTGAGCTATCAGGCCTGATGGATCAACTTAGAAGTTGTATTTACAACCACCTCATCCTATATACCTTCACCCTGAGACACTATTTGGTCTAGGTTCTTCGGTATCTTTGATATTAGTGGAGACAACAATGTGCCTGAATACACACAATCTAACAAGCCTATGGCTGCACACACAGCATCCTGCGAGTATATATAGGTAGTATAGAGCGCCTTGAAGTCTCCAGTGTTCTCACTCAGGACTTCTAGGCAAGTACTTGTTTATACTCAATTATATCTTAGTGTTCTCACTCAGGACTTCTAGGTTCTAAGGCTCATCCAGAGTGTTCCCTATGCCTAGTTTCAACAGCCTTATTGGATGTGAGGTACTTAATGAACCAAAGATGCACAAAGGCATCATACTGGCATTCAAATGGTCTGTGCCACTAATAGAGTGCACTTGTGCAGAGCAGAGATTACAATCAATGATGTAGACTTAGCCTTCTTCTTAGGTAGTCCAGATGACTCTCTGGTTGCCTCCTTCTGCAAGGAGACAATCTTCTCAGCAGAGAGAGAAAAGGTCTTTGCCAAGGCTATGATAGCTTCAGCAGATGTAGTGGCCAGTTGGGCCAAGGCTTGCATATAGGAGCACTTGCCAGAAGTAGAGCATGTAGCCCTGTTAACAGAAGGCAACAGGCCTCAGCTAGAAGTCCAAGAATGAGAGCATGGCTAAAGGGAAGAAGGGCAGTTTGGATTCCAAGGTGGTCTCAGAGAGTGAGTATCCAGGTTCAAGCATGAGTCCTGTGGGTGAATCTTGTCTGAAGTGGCGCTTCTCTTTCCGCAACGCCCATTTGTAAATAAGTGTAAACAACCCTCCTCATCGTCGTCTTCGTTCTACACCAACATCAACTGGGCGGATCCCATATCAAGTTGCAAACCCGAGTTCCTAACACTCTTGAGCCCTTCTGTTTCTCATATCGTGAAAATCGGCTGAAAATCAACCGGTCTACTAGAGGTTTTTGATGAGCGATGACCCGCTCAACATCGTCAGTGGCGGCGGCCATGCACCGCTCAACCCGCACCCAGGACGGCCCACTGCTGGCCCATCCCGCTCCCCTGCTCCTCCCCCCCACGGGGAATGCGAGCCTTCTCTTCCAAGGTGGTGACGGTCTCATGGATACCGACGACACCAACCCCTCGAATGCAGGAGGGCCTACCGTACTCTCTGCCCCCCCTCTCTGTCTATTTTGTCCACTGAGGCAGCGTATAATGACAATGCCATCGGCATCGCGATCTTCCCCAAAGGGGATCGGTTCCTTCACAGTGAAGCCAAGGCCACAGCCAAATCTCTCGCTGCCCTCAAGGCCTGGATCTTGAAGGTCAGCTCCTCCTCCGTCTCCATTCCGGCGGGATACCAGTATGCCATCGCCGAGGGCATTGCGACTTTGGTCAGCAGTGCAGGCGACATTAATATGTTCTCCGTCTCCATGCTTGACGGACCCCAACACCCCCTGGGCAGGCACCTGCAAGAAATTGTCAACGCCCACCTCCCCTCTCATGGAAAGGCGACTCGTTTCGCTGACCCTCATACCTCTCCCTCTGGCACCGTACGCCCAGAGGACTCCTGCTCAAACATGGGTGCTCGCCCCCCGAGACCGCCTTGGAACCCGAACCGCCCCCCTCCGCCACAGCCACGATCCCACTCCCAAACTCTGGGTTGTGGTCCACCCCCTCCTGTCAATAGGGCTACCCGCCCTGCTGCTGGCAAGCGCTCGTATGCACAAGCCTTGGCCCAACCAGCCAACACTCCCGCCGAAGCTATCGTAGTATTGGCAAAGACATTCCCTCACCTCTCTGCAGAGAAGATTGTTTCCTTGCAAAAGGAAGCGACCGGGGAGCCTTCTGGACTGCCTAAGAAGAAGGTGAAGTCCACTTCCCATGGTCCATCCCGACATAATGTCAGGGTATCCTTTACTTTCCTAGCGGACAATATATCTGTTGCCACTGGGACTCTTCTCTCTGCCTTCAATCAAGGGCTGACCACTGGCAAATCCTGGATTCGATGCGAATCCATCCAGGACCATTCCGCCTCCTTATTTTCGTGTCTGATGACGAAGGTGGCATCGCCCAAGGACCTCGGCATTCTGCATGAGGCCGCCCTCTGGTGTGCTCCGACTGGTTCTACTGTTGAGCTCGCTATTCCTACGAGCGTTTCCTATGTGAAACTGCTCAACGTACCATACTTCAATGCCGATGGAAGTGTCATCACTGCCCGGCAAGCATATGAGATTCTCTGAAACTCTTCATTCTCAGACCTTATCACCCTTGTTGGAGTTCCTCACGTCATGCGCAACTCCAAGAATTCTGATACTGCGACCGTTTGGTTCAATATCGAAGATACGTCCACTGGCCAGAATGTCAAAGCTCTGGACAACTGCACCATTATGGTCCAGAACTGGCGATGCCGCTTCCGCACCGCTCTCTCATCACCGGGAGTTCCTCTCTGCGAACGCTGTTGGCGTTGGGGGCACTCCGCTTTAAAGTATAACCAACAGTCCCTCTGATGCCCAGTTTGTGGGGAATTCCATAGAAAGGAGCATCACCGCACACTCGCGTCTTGCTGCAAAGCAAGACCCAAGGCCAACCCTCCTCATGAGGCAACACCAGCAGGTCATCCCTGCCCGCATGCTCCAAAGTGTCTTAGCTGCAGCAAAGACCACTCCACCGACGACCGGAAGTGTGCCTTCTGAAAGAATCGCTTTGATTCCAAGTGGATCAAACAACACTATCAGCTGGTACGTGATCGGACATGATCAAGTCCCAAACATTCTAATGCCTCCCCGCAGCATAATGCGGAGGCCAACGCATCATGAGTGACACCTCCAGTGGACCAGCCCCGGCTGTTGTCCCTGGGCCAGGCGAACGCTCTTTGATTTCTTCGTTTCGTATTTTCTCTCAAAATGTAAATAGAAAATATGTACATATGGACGTTCTCCTCTCCACTCTGGGAGAGGACTATGATATTTTGTTCTTCCAAGAGCCCGCTTGGAACCTGCTAAGACAAGCCCCATTGGCGCATAGCACTGATGGCGAGCCAGTAATCGGAGGTCCCAGACATCCTGACTGGACTTGCATCGTTCACCGCTCATCATACGAGGACCCGCCTCATGTCATGGCATACATCCACAACCGCTTATGTCAGTTGCACCCTTCTCTTCGACGTGATCTTGTCGACAGTCGCGATCTGATAATCGTCAGCTTCTCCACTCCCGGGGAGCCTCTATTCCTCGCTAACGCCTACTCTGACGTAGACGGAAGCGCTATTCATTTGCTGCACGAGTGTGCAGAGAGATCTGACTTCCCCAATCTATCTTATTTAGGAGGGGACTTCAACTGTCATTATGAACTCTGGGATGGAGTCCATACCTTGCAGCGTACACGAGGAGAGATGCTGTGTAACGCAGCGCTCGATCTTGGTCTTGATTGGGCAGAGCCATCTAACCATGACCCGACTTTTATTTCACATAATGCGGAGCTTCGGCCCTCAGTTATTGATTTAATGTTCACCCCCGTTGATGCGATGGGGTGACGCCAGTCATTCGTGACGACCTGAGATTGACTTTGGACCATTGTCTGTTGTCGCTCTCCTTAGACATTCTGCTACTGGACCTGTCAGATCCACGCTGGACTCTTCCAAAGGACAGGATGCCCGAGTTTATCTCTGACATTGCTGGCGATCTGCTTGGTATGGACTTAGTGCCAATCGAGTCATCAGAGGATTTAGAGAGCGTCCTCCAGACTCTCTCCAAATCAGTTGTCCATGCTTGGGACCTCCACTCCAAGGAGTGCAAGCTATCGAAGCGGAGCAAAGGCTGGTGGAATCAGCATTGTTCCGAAACTTTGGACACCTTCAGGCAGACCCAGACTGAAGAGGACCATCGCATCTGGCGCTGAGCTATTAAAGATGCCAAGCGCACCTTCTTTGATCAGCGAATCAAGGAGGTTGCAGAAAAGTCACAACGTCCATGGGATTTAGCTGCATGGATGAAGCAAAGGCCACTTCCAGCCTACGAGGCCATCTCCTTTCAGGGGCAACCTTGCAATTCTATCGAGTCGCTTTGGGATGCGCTTGACAAGTCTTATAACGCTGCGTCTGACAGACCAGTTAATCTGAATAAGCTCGATGAGCTCGAGCCGCATCCAACTCGGGACTGGGTCCCATTCTCTGCTGCAGAACTCCGAGAATCCTTGGAGCCATGCAGCAATACGTCCGCTCCAGGACCTGATCATCTGTCATGGGGCCACATTAAGCAGCTGGTGAAATTCCCTCACCTGGCTGATTTCATCCTGAACATTGCTAATGCATGTTTGGATTTGGGCCATTGGCCCTCCTACTTTAAGCAGAGCCTGTCAGTGATCATTCCGAAACCTGGCAAACCTGCATACGACACCCCAAAAGCCTTTCGTCCGATTGTGCTTTTGAACATTCTCGGCAAACTCATCGAAAAAATGCTAGCGAGGCGTATGCAATACGAAGCAACCAAGTATGCTGTCTTCGATCTGAAGCAGTTCGGTGGCATTCGGCAGAACTCTACGGAGGATGCTGGTGTCTTTCTGACCTATATTATCTGGCAAGGCTGGCTAAAGGGTCTCAAGACGAGCGTCATCGCTTTCGATGTAGCTCAATACTTTCCCTCTCTCAACCATCGAATGTTGGTGAGGATACTTCAACATGGGGGCTTCGCACGTCAAGTGTCTAAGTTCTTCCAGTCTTACCTCGTCGGGCGTAAAACTTCCTATGCTTGGCGCAGTGCTATCTCACCAGAGTTCGATGCCGATGTTGGGGTCGGACAAGGCTCTGCTCTATCTCCAGTACTGTCAGCCTTGTATCTGGCACCAGTACTGAAAATATACCAGAAGGTTGACAATATGCCAACCATCATGTCATTTGTAGATGATGGGCTGATCATCGCCCAGTCCAAATCCATCCCGGACAATGTTCCGAAACTTCAGAGGGCGTACGCATCTGTGCACAACCTCTTTACCGACTTCGGGCTTGTTGTTGAACACAACAAAACCGAATTGCAGCATTTCTCGTGCAATAGCAAGGACCCGCGTCCTTCTATTGATCTGGGTTTTGCCCTGTTCACGGGCAACACTCCCCTGCAACCCAAGAAGGTGTGGAGATACCTTGGGTTCTTTCTGGATGCACGCCTATCTTTCAAGGAACACATCCGCTTCTACGCAACGAAAGCGCTGACTATGGCCAGGGCTTTCCAGATGTTGGGCAACTCTGTACGAGGACTATCCCCTCAACAGAAGCGCATCCTCTACCTGTCGTGCATGCATCCTATCGCGACATATGGCTGTTTGTTATGGAACTTCAACAGTATGTGCAATGTCGCACTGTTGAAGCAGCTATGCCAGATACAGTGTAAAGCTTGCATCTGGATCAATGGTCAGTTCCGCACCACTCTGGAGGGTGCGGCTGAAACGATGGCCTGTGTTGAGCCTATCGCCGGGTTTATCAAACGTTTGAAGGTCGGGTCCTCTGCCCGGCTGGCTAATTCCAACTTGAGGCATGCCCTCAGAGCTCTGACCACCCTGCCTGTGGCGGGGGGTGATCCTTTGAGGTCAAAGAACTTGACTTCCCTCTCAGACAGGCAGCGTATTGCGCTCAAGTCCCCTCTCAAGGATTTGGTAGACCTTAAACCACCTAACTTTTTATCCATGGACTATTTTGCAGACGCGAATAATCCAGGCAGGCAGCTCGTTGACCAGTTCAGCAGCTGCCTTGAGATCCATAAGCTTCTTGGCAGAGATGAAGACTCTGTCAAGGCATATCACACATCGCTCGAACAGGCACTCGCTGAGTGTCAGCTTGAGCCCAATTGTGTATACACGAGTAGTGATGGCGCCGTACCCACGAAAGCTGATACACATAGACAGTCAGTGTATAGACAGTCAGTGTATTCGTCCCAGGTCTACCGAGGCAATACACTCGTTTTCGAAACTCATCAGCCTGTCGGTAAAGTGACAAGCGATGACTCTGAGCTAATTGGATTGCGTATGTCGATCCAGAAGGCTATCGCACAGGATGGAGCCACATCCATCATGTGCTTTCTCGACTCGATGAATGCAATCAATCGCATCATTGATTGTAACCCTCACTCTGTGCAGTCGCATTCTATTGCACTGTGCACTTCATTGCATGCTTGGTTTACCTGATCCGAGCTGCACAGGATTACATTCTGGCATGTCCCTTCCTCCTGGAAGTGGGCTATTCAAGTTGAAGTGCACGAGTCAGTGCGTGGCCTCAACATCCCTCAGGGACTTTGTTCCTTTTATACCACAGACGCACTCCAGAAGGAGGTGGATGATGAGATGCACACCTCTTGGTTCCATGAATCTGGAATCAAGAAATATATTGGCACTTCCACGTTTCGATTCCACGATGCTGGAAAGCCTGAATCCTATGAGTGCCTGCTTCATAAAAGAATGGGTTTCATGAAGTTGGTGACAGAGAATGAGCTATTTGCTTGCTGCTGTCGCATCACATGCAGACATGCGCCAATCAATGCATATTGAGCATGGTTCAATTTTGTCGAGAGTGATGAATGCTCTTGTGGATGTGGGCCTGAGGACTCTGTCCATGTTATGACTCTGTGCCGTAACTGGGACAGACCAACCAAATGCCAGTATGACACCTTTGTGCATTCCTGGTTCGTTAAGTACCTAACATCTAATAAGGCGGCAGGTGCTTTTATTCCAGATCTAGAGAGCAGGTAACTGCCTCTTCACAGCAGGGGATGCTCGGATTATGGCTCTTCATGGGGCCTTTGCGCAGAAGTAACCACAGCTAGCCTTCGGGCTGGGGGACCCAGAGCATCAATTCAACATGGTGTTTGATGAAAGTGAACACCGAGCTTCATTGCGTATCGCAGACTCTGCGACACCTGTTGTTATGGGCCCTTTTGGATCCTTTATGTGGAACTGACCATGTCTGGCTCTTAGGAGCTGGGGGACGCAGGCTGAGCGAGTGAGTCAGCATGAGCGCACCTAAGCGGTGTATGCATGAGCAGGAGATAGCAGGGTTAGTGCGCCTTCTATGTATATCCCCTCAGTCTGGTTATAGTCAGACTAGTTGTATTTATTGTAGGTACCTTTGTGTATTTACAAGCAGACTGCCACTGAGCACTGCTTTATAAATTGTTGAATTAAAAAAAAAAAAAAAAAATTGTTGCTCATAAATAAACTCTAATTTTATTGGTCAATTTTCAGCCAACTTTTATGATATAAAGAATATGAAGTGCTCAAGGATAATATAACCTGAGTATGCAATGAGATCAATGATTGTCTCAAGCGTTGATGCTGTAGAATGAGTAGTGCGATGTGCAAGAGTTGTTTTTAGTTATTTACAAGTAAGCATTGCAGAAAGAGGTATTGGTGATACTGAGTAATATCGAAAGTGATGATGCTCATTTTGAAACCCTTTAGCCAATCTTGATGGATGATAGCTCCATCTCTACCTTTCCTTCTCCTACAATGTATTCCAATACCTAGACCTTTGATGCTTTTCAGATGCATTTTGATCCTTTGATGAACAGGTTGTTAGAGGCTGGATGGCATAGTGGTAAAATGCAGTCAGGTAGTCCTGTAGATGTGGCAATCTACAAAGCTGCAGGTTCTAGTCCTAGAGATGGCATCTTTAGGTTTGCACTCAGAAGTATTCAGAGCTGGTTTTACATGACATGGGTAGGAAGTATCATAATCTTATGAAAATTGTTCCCATGAAGGAGGTGACTTAGTCATATAACTAAGCAGCTGGCATGTGATATAAGCTGGGTGATGCATCACACATGTGACTTACTCCACTATGTGGGTCAAGTATCACATGACCCTCACATCTAGAACTAGAACTTGCAGCTTCATGGATTGCTACATCCATAGGACTACCTGACTATATTTACTGCTATGCCAACCAGCTTTTAAAGTATAACATGGTATGTGTATGAGTCTGAGTGAGTCTCAACAAGGCTTAATATTTTTTTAGGCTAGATGAATCTCAAAGGACTCAGGCAGACTAAGTGTAAGAGCAGTTTGAGATGATAGCAAAAGGAATATTAAGCCTAGTACTACTGGTACATCTGGAAGTCTTTATATATGTTACAGTACATGAGCATGGACTATAGACTGTATAATGCTATGGACTGCAGATGAGTAAGACTAGCATGGAGTAACTCAGAATGACTAAGGAGAAGAAGATGACTCAAGAGGCTGTGCACTGCACAAGGCTGTGTGATAGATAACAAGGAAAAAAGAAGATAAGATAAGGAAATTAAATAGTCCATTGGGTGGCATCCATAACAATTAGTTCAGTAGTTTATTGTGAATGTGTATTGGCTATTTTTCTACTGCATATAATGTTGGCTTCTTAAATAGATTGAATTTTTGTAAAATTAGATTTTTCTAATTTCTTACATTATTCAATCAACTTCAGATCTATCAATAACCTCAGTATAGCTAAGCTTTTTTTTTGTAGGCAGATACAAATGAAACTGTTAATAATAAGAAAATTGGTCTGTATTTATATACTATTCATTAATAGCAATATAATAGAAAATATGAATTTGGTGCTGAATGTGAATACAGTTATTAGCTTTGCTCATTGAGCACATAAGTTATACTTATATAATAGATTGCTATAGATATTAAGTATTTTGATCTCCCTTCTATCCTTATAATTGATCCATATTGCCTAGGCTTATACTTATTTAAAATCATAAAGCATTGGAAATTCCAGCATATAGCATTTAGATAACCACTCTGTAAAAACTATGAATTCCCCTTCTGAACAGGTAAAATATACTTACAATCTATAGACAATTCCAATGTTGAGGCTACAGATAATGGTGTTCTATATGCATTTATTATTTCTGACTATAATGGCTATTACCAGTGCATCTAAAGAATTTTTACATATAAGAAAATTATCCAGTGTGTTACAAGCCTGTTCCTCTCAAATTAATCAATCTTGCAGATAAGCCTGATCTTATGATATACTTTTAGGAGATGTTGGCTCTCTGCCTTATGCATTGTTCAATGCATGGCTATTCAGAGTGAATGTGCTTTCTATAGGGATCATGTTGGCAATAGTGGTAGTAGACATATTGAAAAATCTGCAGATTATCCTCAGATAGCTGGTCCTTTTATATGTTTTTGCAAGTCCTTGCAATGAATATTCTTAATCATTGTTGAGGAAAAAAAAAAGGCTTTTCATTATTGCACAATTCTTCTTACAGTAGTGTTCTTCCTTTCTTGATAGAATAGAACTATCTAGAATCTATATAACATTAGCATTATATAATATAACCCATCATCCATCACCTCAATTCAATATATTATATTATATATATGAGTGCTTGAAATGAAGCCAATAGAATGGCTATCATGCCTTCTTGTAATGTTGTTCTCATACCAGCATATTTGTTTGTAGATCTGCTCTATGTATCTGGAATACAATTGGCTGGTTTCTTGCTTTGTTGCCATCTGTTGGAATAGGTAAAACAAATGCTCTTATTTTGCAGCATTTATCTCTGCCTTTGGTTTCTATTGAGGATCCACTGCTGTCTGGCATCCTAGCCTCCATTTTCTTTTTATACTGTGGTGTCTGATTGTTATATTCCTCAATAAAAAAAATGATTCATGTCTGCACAAATTCTATACCATTTTCCACTCCATGCAACCTTTTTACTATCATCATGCCCTTTATAGTTTTTTATTATATAATAGTCTAATAAGGTGTAAAGTGTAGTTAATGCTGTTAAATGGTTCATTATTATGTATCTAAGTATCATCTTTATAGATTTTGAAACATATTCATACCATTTAGCCATCTTTTACTTTTTTTCCAGTAATAAGCTTTATATTGAATTTCTGACATGTCCTTAATAGAAGCTTTAGTATAAAAATTCCTATCAATATATCAGAATAGGAATCCTGGACAGAATTATATAATAGAAGCACATGTCTCTTATTAGGCTAGATGAATCTCAAAGGACTCAGGCAGACTAAGTGTGAAAGTAGTTTGAGACAATGGCAAAAGAAATATTAAGCCTAGTACTACTGATACATCTGGAAGCTTTATATATGCTATAGTATATGAGCACGGACCATGGACTGTGCAATGCTGTATACTGCGGATGAGTAAGGCTAGCAGAAAAGTGACTTAGGATGACAAGGGAAAGGCAATGACTCAATGGATTGCACACTGCACAATGCTGTATGATAAGAGACAAGAGATAGGAGAAAGATAAGATAAGAAATTGTGCTATCTATAACATCTCTTCTGCTTGAATTGGAGAGTTTGCATGGGTGATAATTGCTGAAGGGATAAAGATTGTAGAGCTTGGAGAAAACTCTATAATTGTTTACAGGTTAAGAAACACAATATAGCTGTCTTTCTTTAGATTGAAACATTATAATACTGGAATAGAAGACCACCTGAATGCTAAGTTTATATAGTCATAGTGGAATTTGCAAACTATATTTGATCTAAAATTAAATGCCATACAGGGCCAGACTCTTTTAGAAAATGCTGGTTTGAGATTCTTGTCATAATTCTATAACTTATTCAAATTTTGAGTATAGTAGTGGTATAGTCATAGTGCATGATGCTTAAATTGCTCTATAGCATTCTGATGTCATATCATCAGTGTGTAAACCTTTAAGAAGATGAAAATTACCATTGTAAAAATCAATTATTCTCAATATGCTAGAGTATTTTTGCAACATCCCTTGAGTCTTTTATTTTGAATATTGATGGGTTGTAATATTTCTATTCCATATGTGACTCCTATATTGATGGTAGAAATGGTGCTTAACAATAGCTCAAATGTATATATGAAAATGCCCAGCCCTCTGTATTAAGAAGCTCAAATGTAGTAAAATCTATTTTTTTTTTTATTTCTTCAAGTTCATCAACACTTTTGCAGTTGGTAATATAGCTACAAGTTTTATTCATTATGCAAACTATATTAAAAGAAATTCATATAGTGAGCATGCAGTTTGCACTTATAATAAGTTCAATTTAATAGCTTGGTATGTGTTATGAATTTGAAGCTAATCATTATCATGATGAAGAACATGTGATAAACATCAGTCATATGATGAACATATGATGAGGCCATGTCAGTGCCAAGAAAAATTACTCATTACCTGCCAGATATCATGAGGCACTTTGTCAGCCAGTACTCTTACAACAAATAGCAATAAGTACTCATAGCATGACCTTATATAAATAGACAGAACTTATACAACAGAATCCAGTTTTGAGCTGGCTAATAACTAGCATTCTTCTCCTTGCCTCTTACAACAGTCTGTGAGACTTGAATGACCTGCACACAGATTTGGTTTTGTAGAGCAAAAGCTTGAAGCTATCCATTACATACCTCACTTTCTTCACCTCTACTAAACCCTTCCTTTATTGCTAGATAGCTCTGAGTGCTGTGTGACTTTAGGAATCCACTGTGTTCTTACCACTCTTCTACATTTCATCACTGATATTTTCACTTTCAAACTCTATTTCCTATCCTATGCTAAACACATTTTGATTTCCACTCAAAGTCTTTATTTGTTACACTTGGATGTGTGAGAGGACTAAGGGTAACATTGAGCTCAACCCTGTCTGAATCCAAACATCACAAGGCTGTGCTAGAGTAATCTTCAGAGAGCTCTACCACACATCTGACTGGGTAGTTTGTTGACCCAGGGCATACTTCAGCAAGAGAGATTGAAGGATTTGATTATGCAGATAGTCTCTGTGCTATGCAAACCAAATCTGTGCACAGGTCACTCTAACTAACTCAGAGGTGAGAGGCAGGGAGAAGTATGCTAATAATTAGCCAGCTTGAAGCTGAGTTTTACTATACATGATTTAGCTACTTGTACATTATGACTCCCGAGCACGGACTATGACTATACCATCCTCATGTTGTGTGCAACCCCTACCCTAAGGTGAATGAGTAAGGATTCTGCTGCACTTCTCATGGTGTCCTGCGGGTATTGTGTAATAATCCTATACCCTGGTCATTGCTGATGCATTGTTGTTATAGGATTATCTTGAGTCGTTGCATTGTGTCCTATGTGTCACATTGCACTTTATGTCACATATTCATCATGTGGTTCTTGAGTCATGTGCCTGTCGTCAAGATAACAATAAGTCCTGAAATCATAACATTACCCCCCTTTAGGAATTGCATTCTTGCAATCATGTTCTTCTTTCTCGTCATCTTTCTAGTTTTGCTCGCGCTCATCCTGGCCTATGACTTTCTGATTCCAATGCTGCTGCCATGCCTGCCAGGCCACATCCAAGCAGTCTTCAACTTCTTTCAGGTCCACCATCCAGCTGGTAAGGGTCTCCTTCTTTGGTAGTGTTTTCATTTGCTGACCACATGGATAGACCCAGATTTCATTAGCTATGTGGTTGAAGAGGACCTTCGGTGACTGGAATTGATGGAGACGGGTCCGTATTACTTTCTTTGGTGTGGGTCAGAGCAGCAGCTGATGTTGTCCTTTCTCTAGGAATGGCACCTCAGGGTTCTCATAATGAAATTTTACGACTGCATTTGATGCATCTTCATTAATGTTTTCAGTAGGCTCCCAAGTAGCATCTTCTATAGAGTAGTCCTTCTAGTGTACTCTGTATTGCAATTTCCCTCTATTCCATCAGGAATTTACTATAGCTTCCACTTTGTATCGCTTCTCTCCTTCTACAATAATGGGAGGAGGTCGTTTCAGAATCATTACTGCTTTCTGTCATGGAAATGCCAGTGCTGTGTATGGAGTAAGCTTGGATTCATTTCAAATGGGGTGAATCTTCCAGTGTTCCAGTAGTTCAAGCTCATATGCCAATTCTCCAATTCACTGCTTGACTTTGAAAGGGCCAAACCATTTGTCATTAAGCTTATCAGTCAGCTAGTCAGTTGTGATATTTGTTCCTTCCAACCAGACCTGATCGCCCTTGTGATATTCTCAAGTGGGCTTTTGTTTCCAGTCATAAGTCCATTTCACTATTTCTGCAGCTTTCAGTAGAGAAGTCTTGGCCTTGGTCTGGATTTTCTTTATCATATCAGTGAATTCCTCTGCAGTCTGTGATTTAGTGTTATGCTTCAGAGGTTCTTTTCCAGTGTACAGATGTCACCCATAGTTCAAGTAAAACAGGGAGTATCTGGTCACTGAGTGGATTCAGTTGTTATAGGAAAATTCGGCCATCAGTAGCCAATCCACCCAGTCCATTTGCTGATGTTTCATGAAGAGTTTCAGATACTGTTCAAGTTCCTGATTGACTTGTTCTATTTGTCTGTCAGTCTGTGGATGATATGGCATCGAAGGGGCTCCTTTGATTTCCAAAAGCACATAGAGGTCTGTCATCAATGTGGAGACAAATTGTCATCCTCTATTACTGATAACTTTCTTTGGGATTCCATAATTCAAGAATACACTGTCATGTAGATTGCAAGCGACTCCTTCTGCCATGATTTCCATATTAACTGGTATGAACTTGGCTCCTTTCATGAACCAATCTACCATTACCATTATGCCGTTGAACCCTTGAGACTCGGGAAGGGGTCCAATGAGATCTACAGATATGATCTCCCATGGTTCCTTTGGTACCTCATTCAGATGGAGTGGAGCGTGCTTCCAATCTCTGATAATCTTTGTCCATTGGCATTTGTCACATCCTTTGACATATGCCTTGATGTCATTCATCATTTTGGGCCACCAGAAGTTGCACATGATTAACTTGTGCATCTTTGTCTGTTACAGACACCGCCCAAAGGACTATTCATTTTCTTATCTTATCTTTCCCACATCCCTTATCTCCCCCATCATGCTGCGCAGCGCGCAGCCATTGAGTCATCCCACTTCCCTAGTCATCCTGAGTCATCTCCTTCCAGTCTTACTCATCCGCAGTCCACAGCATTGCGCAGCCCATGGTCCGTGCTCGAGTACTGTAATGTATATAAGGACTCCCAGATGTACCAGTAGCGCTAGGCTTAATATTCCTTTTGCCATCATCTCAAGACCACTCTCGCACTTAGTCTGCCCGAGTCCTTCTGAGATTCGTCTAGCCTAACAAGATATTAAGCCTAGTCGAGACTCGCTCAGACTCACACACACACCACGTCACGCTTTATCAAAGACTTGATCAACATTCGACGACAAGCGGTCGCCGACCCAGCGAGCACTAGCACGAGCGACGAGAGCACTTGGCTCAGAGAAGTAGACCAGACATTGCAGTCCACGCCATTCGCAGAGACAGTCCACGCCACCCGCAGAGACACTAGCAATCCAAACAAACGAAAGAGAGAGCGCACGCCTACACCAAGTAGCGACGACGAAGAACAGGCATTTCTGAGAGAGTTTGCCTTCACCACCACAGACGAGCCCACTGAGATCCTCAGCGAAGGAGTAGCACAACTCATTGCAGAACTCTTCCTAGAAGGAGAATACGGGATAAGCCCAGAAGAGCTGTGGCCAGACCAGAATCTTCTTGCCAAGAAGAGGATGAACCCATCCGCAAGAAAACGAGAGAAGAACGAACACAAGCCCAAGATTTTAGGCGACAACAGATCGAGAACTATAATCGCCGAACACAGGAGGAAGACATACTGATACAGAGAGGGCACGACGCACAGAGCATACGACAGAACCAACGAGAACGACACCAGAGTCAAGGACACACAGGAATGAAACCGCCGAATCCCTTCAGAGGACCAATCCACCGAAGCACTGCATAAGGAGAGAATCGCACCACCGTGGCGAAAGTAAGCAACAGTGACTGGGATGAATACTATCAGTGGAGGGAGCGAAAAGGATTACCAAAGACAACCGGACTGACCGCCGCAGAGTGGGCCGATTTTGAACAAGCTTGTAGAATCGCAGGAGTCGACCTAGACTACTGGAAAGAACAGAGAGAGGAGTGAAGACAGAAACAGCTCCAAGAACAGCAAGCCCAAGTACAAGCACAGCAGACCCAAGAACAACAGATCCAGGAACAGGAAGACCAAGATCAAGAGAACAACGAAGAAAACCCCCAAAGGATGACGACAGAATACAAGGGAATCATCGCCGACCCGAAATCCTTTACAGGAGATCGAATGTCCTTGATATTTGGTGGAGGAAGATGAAACTCTACATAACCGCACATGGGGACCTCACGGATACACAGAAGATTGGAGCGGTCCTGTCTAGAGTGACTGACGGACCCGGAGCCCACTAGGCATCAAAGAAGATCGACACCACTACCAACCAAAGCACATGGGCCGCCTTCATAACCGAGATAGAGACACGATTCAGCAACGTCATGTTGCCATCACAAGCAGGAAGCAAACTATTCAACATCAACAGGGAAACCGACCCATCGACGAATTTCTGGATGAATTCGTAGACCTCGCAGGGAAAGCAGGAATGACAGGAACAGCCCCTCGTTTCCTACTCGAGAAGAGTTTAAACCGAAGGACAGCAGAAGCCGTACACTCGATCTCCACACTTCCAACAGATGGAGATGAATATATCAAGACAGTTCGAGCGATTGGACGAAACATCAATGAACACAGAAATGTGATGAGAGGAGAATTCACAAGCAATCAGCGCAAGGCCGGAAATCCAAGCCGAGGAGCAGGACAGGCCATGGAAGTCGACAAAGTACGAAGCAACAACTGCTTCAACTGCAATAAACCAGGACACATCTCACGAAACTGCCCGGAACCACGAAAAGGAGCAGCAAATGTCACATGTTTCAACTGTGGCTTAAAGGGACACTATGCACGAAACTGCAAGAAGAAGAAGAAAGGAAAATCCAGGTCAGAGAAGTAAAAGAAGAAGAAGGAGAGGATGAAGAAGACAAGGATGAAGAAAGCTCTGACAAAGAGGGTTTTGCCGAAGGGTCCGACTAGGAGGTGCTAAATCGCGACCCATACAACTGAAACAGACTCGCTTCGATACCGGATGTAGATCATCCCATACTCTGAAATACACCATTCCCACCAAGCGATCTGAAGCACCAAGAAAAACCATCCAAGGGGACAAACCACCAAAGAGGAAAGAGCTCGCAGTACCAGCGAGGATACGAACCCGAAATGGAATCACAACGATAACACCAGAAGTTGATAGCGGAGCGGATAGGACCTGCATCAACACCGCAATAGTAGCAAAAACAGGACTGAAGACACGACGAATCAAGAAGATTCCCATCATAAATGCAGACGGATCACCTAATCGTCAGAAAACAGCAGACCGAGTAGCGGAGGTCCACATCGACATTAAAGGACACAAGGAGCACATGGAAGCCATCGTACTCGACATCGGAAAAACCGACATGCTACTAGGACATGACTGGCTTGTCTACCACAACCCAACAATCAAATGGAGGACAGGAGAAATTGTCTTCGACAGATGCCCCAAAACGTGCAAAATAAACCACCAGACGATCAAGATACAGAAGGTGGCTGAACCAGCGAAAACCACAGCCAGCGACAAGACAGGAACCCAGATACCCCCATATCTGATCAGATTCAAACACCTCTTCAAGGAGAAGAACTTTGATCGCTACCAGACTACAAAGAATGGGACCATGAAATAAACTAACGAAGGATGCACCCAAAACGATACCGAGCAAGGTCTACCCGATGACACAGAAAGAGCTAGAGGAACTAGATGCCTTCGTCGAAGAAGGATTACGAACAGGAAAAATACGCCCATCGAAATCACCTTACGCAGCACCCTGCTTCTTTCGCAACAAGAAGGATGGAAGCAAGCGACTCATCCAAGACTACCGGGAAATAAACAAATATACGGTCAAGGACAAGTTTCCACTACCACGCATCAGCAAGCTCCTCGACGTACTACAAGGAGCAAAGTACTTTAGCAAGATTGATATTATCTGGGGGTACAATAACGTGCGCATTCGGAAAGGGGACGAATGGAAGGCAGCCTTCCTAACAGCAAGAGGACTCTTCGAACCGACAGTCATGTACTTTGGGCAGTGCAACGCACCAGGCACTTTTAGCCGAATGATGGCGAGCCTCTTCCAAGACCAAATACGAAGAAGAGTGTGCATAATCTATATGGATGACATCATAATCATTGGACGAACACGAGAGGAACTCCAAAAGAACACCATAGAAGTCATGGAAATACTGAACAAGAACGACCTGTTCATCAAAGGACCAAAATGCATCTGGGAATCATCAAAAGTCCCAGTACTAGGATACATCATAGGAGAAGGGAAGGTAGAAATGGAACCAGAAAAGATCACAGCCGTACAATCCTGGCCAACCCCAAAGACAAGAAAGAACTACAAAAGTTCTTGGGATTCACGAACTTTTACCGACGATTCATCAAGGGATATGCAAAGGTCGCTAAACCCCTGACGGAGTTGACTGGAAACAAAGCATTCCAGTGGACAGACAAGCAACAGGACGCTTCAAAGAACTGATCCGACACATAACCTCAGCACCCATTCTAGCACTACCACAACAGAAGGAAAATTCCGAGTCGAAACAGACGCCTCAGGATATGCCATTGGAGCGGTGCTATCACAACAGCAGAAAGGACTATGGCATCCGATCGCATTCATTTCGAGATGCATGACCCCAGCAGAGCAAAACTACGAAATCTATGACAAGGAACTTCTTGCGATAATGGTCGCACTAAAGACATGGAGACAATACCTCCTCGAAGCTCGAGAGAAGTTCGAAATATTGACGGATCACAAAAACCTATCATACTTCCGGAACCACAGCGACTCAATTCGAGACAGATTGGCTGGTACCTGAAATTACAAGAATACGACTACGAACTACGACACATACCAGGAAAGGCGAATGGAAAAGCGGACGTCCTGTCACGGATGGCAGGATATGAAGAAAACCTAGCAGAGAAGGACGACATACAAATGATCAAAGAAGCAGCATTCATTCGACATCTGGAAGAGAATAATGAACGAGACTTCGAATTTATGATGTTCGAGGATGAACACCCACGGAAAGAAGAAGCAGAAAATAATGAAACAATACAAACAAGAGGAATCACGATGATCGAATCCTCAAGGATAGAACAATTCAACAATGCACACGAAGGGAGACAATCGTAACAACAGGCTGAAGGAAAAACCACACTGGTTCACAGAAGACGACCACATCGTATACGCAGGAGGAAAAATCTATGTTCCTCCAGACAACAAACTGAAGGAAAACATCATGTTTGAACACCACGACACACCCATCGGAGGACACCCAGGACAATACCGCATGCATGAGCTCATAAGCGTACCTATTGGTGGCCATCAATGCTAACAGACATCAAGAAGTATGTCAATGGATGCGAAACATGTCAGCGAAACAAAATCATCCGACAAAAGAAACATGCACCCCTGCACCCGCATGAAGTCCCACAGCAACCATGGGAAGATATCGGAGTAGATCTCATAGGACCGCTACCCAGCTCGAATGGCTTTAATGCCATCGCCGCAGTCACAGACCGCCTGACCAAGATGATCCATCTAGTTCCCACAAAGACCGAACTCACAGCAGAAGGCTCGCACGACTATACCGAGACAACGTGTGGTGGCTTCATGGAATCCCACGAAAGATCATCAGTGATCGAGGACCCCAGTTCACAGCGCGATTCATGACAGCACTTCTAAAATTACTCGGAACAAAGCAAAACCTATCGACGGCCTATCACCCACAGACAGATGGACAGGTGGAATGATCCCACCAAGAAACAGAAGCCTTCCTCAGAAGCTTCACAAACAACTTACAGGACGATTGGGCAGAATGGATAGCAATCGCAGAGTACCAATACAATGACAAAGCACACCAGGGAACGAAGGAGACACCATTCTACCTCAACTATGGAATGCACCCCTGGAAGGGAGAGCCGCAGACAACAGAAGGGAATAACCCGCAGCAAAAGACTTCGTCAAAAGAATGAGCCAAATACGAAAGGAAGCAAATGCCGCGCTGCAATATGTACAAACACGAGCCAAAGACAATTACGACGCAAGACGAAAACCTGCCCATGAATACAAGAAAGGAGATAGAGTATGGCTAGAAGCCACCAATATCACAGTCAATCGACCATCAAAGAAGTTATCGGCACTCCGATACGGACCGTTCAAGGTGGTTGAAAAGAAAGGAGCCTTGGCATATCGCCTGGAACTCCCAGCATCATGGCAGCTGATACACCCCGTGTTCAATGAAACACTGCTCACGCCTTACAAAGGACCCCGTTTCAAGATACAAGAGCGACCATCACCACCACCCCCTGAAATCATAAATGATGAAGAAGAGTACGAGATAGAAGAGATCCTAAAAAGGAAGAAACAAGGGAGGGGGACACTATTCCTGGTCAAATGGAAAGGATATGGACACGAAGAGAACACATGGATCAAAGAGAAGGAACTGGGGAATGTGCAGCAAGCTCTAGACCACTTCCTAAAGAAGACTGCGAACCAGGATAAAAGGATCATGACAAGAGGGAAGAAGACCAAAAATCGCACTTCATGACCACCAATGCCCCATCAGCATCGACAGCAGCGAGGGCAGCCGCGCACCTACCCCCAACCGCTCAAGCGACCTCGAGAATCTGGCAAGGATTCTCAATGCTAGCGACTACATGGACCCCCTCGCCATCACACTCGGCGCATATATGCACTACGTTATGACCGTCCACACGCACCTCTGGACCGGGAGAACCCCTGATGGGACCGGCCCCACTGCAGCTGAACGTATCGCGCTTTGCGAAGCAATGGAAATGCTTCGCACAGAAAACCGGCGACTTAAACTCCTCGCCACCACACTCCACCACATTCGCGCCTATAATAAAGAGCTCATTCATACATGGGCCCTGCGTGCCGCGACCGCCTGGGAGACCAATACTGGGTGGGGACAGCTGGACTAAGGTTTTTTGCAAGGACACGAATCTAAAGAGAGGGTGATGTTACAGACGCCGCCCAAAGGACTATTCATTTTCTTATCTTATCTTTCCCACATCCCTTATCTCCCCATCATGCTGCGCAGCGCGCAGCCATCGAGTCATCCCACTTCCCTAGTCATCCTGAGTCATCTCCTTCCAGTCTTACTCATCCGCAGTCCACAGCATTGCGCAGCCCATGGTCCGTGCTCGAGTACTGTAATGTATATAAGGACTCCCAGATGTACCAGTAGCGCTAGGCTTAATATTCCTTTTGCCATCATCTCAAGACCACTCTCCTCCCAGCCATGTTCACCTTCGTCAAGACATTTCTGAATCTCAGGCTCTCTTTGTTTCCAAGTCTGTTTGATCTGGTCCAGAATGTCCTGAAATTCCTGTGTCGGCGTGATCTTTGCCATGAAAATTCAGTGAAAAATCTCTGGCTTTAGGAGTACAACATTTTCATTATCATTCTCCCCTTCTCATGGTCTGGTTGTCTTGACAGACTGTCTGCCTTTGTCATCAATTTCCCGGGTTTATGCTCCAGAATGAAGTTGTAGTTCTGAAGTTCCGAGATCCAATGAGCTTGCCAGCGATTCAGCTTTTGAGGCTTCCAGAAGTATTCAAGATTCTTATGGTCTGTCCAAATCTCAAATTTCTGTTTAGCGCTGCAAAGGTATTGGTGCCATTCCTCAAGTCCAGTCATAATTGCGAGCATTTCTTTATCATAGATCTCATAGTTCTGTTCTATCGGGTTCAATGACTTTGACATGAAAGCCTGGTACCAGTCTCCAGGTACCATTGGATTGTTCCTGACAAAGGACACCTCCGATTGTATAATTCAAATTATCAACTTCTATTCAGAACTTTCCATCATCTCAGGGCATTGCAATGATCAGTGCTGAACAGATCTGGTTTTTCAATCTGTCAAATGCATTATCCTAGGCTTTTCCTCATGTCCAATTGGCTTTTCCGGTTAGCTCCATCAAGGGCTTTGCGATCTTCATGAATCCTTCGATGAAGCCTCAATAGAAGTTACAAAAGCCTAGGAATTGTTGGACATCCCTTTTACAGGTGGGTTTTGGCCATCCTTTGATACATTCGACTTTAACAGGATCTATTTTAATGCCATTTTCTGAGACAATCATTCTGAGGTACTCTACTTCCAACTGATGAAATGAACACTTCTCAGGTTTCAGGTAAAGCTTATTATCCTTTAGTTTTTCCAACATGCATTGGACGAGTCGTCTGTGTTCATTCAAATCTTTATTGAAGATAAGAATGTCATCCATGTAGATAACTACATATCCCTGATCGATTTCGTCTTTGAAAATCATGTTCATCATAGTTTGGAAAGTAGCCGATGAATTCATCAGTCCAAAGAACATGACCAGGAGTTCAAACATTCTCCGGTTTGTCCAGAACATGGCTTTCTATTCGTTGCCTTCTTTTATATGGACATTATTATATCCCCATCGGATGTCAAGTTTCATGAAGAACTTTGCTCCCTTTAGTTTGTCGATTAACTCTTGGATCAGGAGGAGTGGGTACTTGTTCTTTATTGTCATATCATTTAACTTCTGATAATCCTGTACAGGTCATAGGGATCTGTCCTTCTTTTTTACAAAGAAGAAAGGCAAGGCCATTGGTGACTTCGATGGTCTGATTCATCTGGTATTCAGATTTTTATCTAAAAAGGCATCCAACTGTTTCTGTTCATTCAGCGTCAAGGGGTAGACCTTGCAATCCTGGAGTTTAGCTCTTGGAATGAGTTCAATCACATGGTTCCAAGGTCATCACAGTGGTAATTCATCGAACGACTCTTTTCTGAACACTGAATCCTTGAAACAGTGGTATTCTTCCGGTATGATTTCTTCAAAGGTCTTTGCCTTTGTTGCCTTTGCTATCACTTCTGCCAGTTTGGAAGCTATCATTTGGAAAGCCCTTAGATGGAACTCTTGGTTCATGTCGATCATCAAGAGTTTCTCTCCATTTTCGAAGTCTACCTCATTTGTCTCAATAGAGGTGTCATCATCTTCAGGGTTTCCTATTTGGACAATCCACTGACACTCTTTGGGGCATTAATTGAATGTGATCTTTTCTGTCTTTCAATTGATCCAAGGATTGTAATATTTAATCCATTTGTAACCGATGAAGATCTGGCCCTTTCCGAGTTCAGTAACTGAGAAGATCATTTGCTCGATATGATCTTGGATCCAGACTAGTTCAACATATTTGCATATGTCGCTCGCCATGTTATGGATTCTATCTGCATTATGGACTGGGATAGGAATAGGATATCTCTTTGTATTGATTTCCTTTTCCTTGATGAACTTCTGGTCTATGCAAGATCTGGTACATCCTGTATCGAGCAAGGCTTTCATGCTATATGTCCATCCAGTATCCAAAGTTGTAATCATCAGGGGTACATCCATTTGGTTTCTGTTTCCGCCTCTGACAAATCATGGTTTTTGTCCGAGGTCAAGTAATGTATGGAGTGCATCATGGTCATTCATTTGATTGATCCCACAAAGCCTTTCCAGTAAGATGTCCTTCTGTCATGATTGATCTGTCCATGCCTTAAGGATCGAGTATGCCTTAGACTCATCCTGCCGATAGATCTGTTGAGCTACCTAGAGTAGGGTATATCCTTTTACGAGACTGAACTCTCATGCACCTTCTTGTTCGAAATATTCTTTAAGATCAGGAATGTCTCTTATATTCATATTCAATGATATATAATCAGCTGGCAAAGCAGTGCTTCTTCCCAGCTCTATTGAAAACTCTGTTTCAGCTCTTCAATCTTAGCAGTAGTAGCAGTAGTCTCATCCTGTATCTCTATGTTCTGTGTGACATATTTCAGCCAGGGATTCGTCAGGCAGTTACATCTGATATGTCCCTTCTGTCCATACCGGAAGCAGCATCCTTCATGTCTCATCTGGTCAACATCCATGGCATTAGAGTCAGGCTGTCCTTGAGCATTACCGGTCACTAGTGCTGGAGTTTGTTCCTTAGGTGCCGTGGTTCCCTGAGCCAGTTTTTGGGTTTGCTTGGGAGCGAATCGCTCCTTTGCACTGAATTCCTTTTGGGCCTGGTGATACTGTCAGTCCAGTTCCATCATGTGTTTGTACCACCAGTTGATGTCCTCCTTGTGAACACCTCCTAGTTTGATGATGCATCGTCTGAGCACCTGGTCAAGTCTATGTTTAAAGATGTCGATGAGAGCAATATCGTTATATTCTGTCAAGAGAGCCCAGCTCCAGAATTCAACAATGTAATCCTCAACCAGTTATCAATGCTGCAACAGTTCCTTGATTTGAATAATCACATCATTCCAGCCTGGGTCTCTATTGTCATAAAGAACTCTCTGGCTTTTGTCTTGAAGTTCTCCCAATCTTTGAATGGTGGAAGATGTCCGAGGGGGTCTGTTCTGACTTCCAGAGTGTTAGCTGTTGCTGGCATAATGATGCAGCCATGTTTCCGATCATTGTAGGTGGAATGATTTCTGAATTCCTGCCTACGTCTGTTCAATTCTGTCTTGAACTCAAGCCACTCTTGTAGCTTGGAGTCCACCCAGTTCTGTGCACATTCGGCCTTGCTTCCTATGATCCATTGCAATGCATATGTTATCATGTCCCACTTGTTGGTTATTTCTTCTTTATCAAAATAGACTTCCATTTGTCGAAGCTAGCTTCCGATTAAACTGGGATCCCCTTTATATGGATCTGGCAGTTCCAATTTCATTCTTTTGGGCTTCTTGCCCAAGTCCAGTTCTTCTTTGATCGCATCGATCAAAGTCTGTGTTGTGTTCTGAACCTGTTTGGCCTGTTGGGGGTTGTTTCAAAGAGTGCCCCAGGCTAAGGCAAGAGGATTGGTGGTGAAGAGAGTGGTGAGGATAATGGTAATAAAGGCAAAGAGGGCAGCGATGAGTTCCATGATGTGTGAGGTAAGAGGGGTTGGTAGTTGGTGTGTTTTTGTCGAATAGTATCATATAGGTGGCACATGACTGTCGACTCCCACTTTGGTTAGGTCCAGTGAAAGGGAAAGATGCCTATTAAACTGCAGATGGGTCAGCTCAAATCCTTGTCACAATGGGGATGCCCCACACAGTAGTTAAGAAAGGTTTCTTTGTCAGAAGTTCCAGTAGTCTAGCGACTCCTTTCTCATTTCAGGTCAATATGCGTTTCTGACAATGATCTTCAAGGGCGTGTTTGAGAAAGTAGTTGGTGGGTGGAGACTGTCCACATGTCTGAGTCCTCTGGCCTCTCTTGCTTCGGTATGCCCCAGGTCAGCAAACTACCCAGTCAGACGTGCAGTAGAGCTCTCTGAAGATGTTAAAACTAGGCAAAGGGAACACTCTGGATGAGCCTTAGAACCTAGAAGTCCTGAGTGAGAACACTAATAATTGAGTTATGTACAAGTACTTGCCTAGAAGTCCTGAGTGAGAACACTGGGGACTTCAAGGTGCTCTGTGCTACCTATATATATATGTAGAAGGCTGTGTGCATTGCTAGGCGCATAGACTGGGTCCTGTCCTATGCACAAGTCCGGACAGGAGGGGCATTTCTAACAGAAGATTACCCTAGCACAGCCTTGTGATGTTCAATTCGGACAGGGTCAGACTCAATGTTACTCCTAGTCCTCTTGCACTTCCAAATGCAATGAACAAGGACTGAAGACGGAGACCAGAACAAAGGTTGGCGCGGGGTGGAGAGTAGTGGTAGAAAGTAAAAATATTAGTGACAATAGGAGAAAGAGTTGTGATGATGCAGCAGGTTCCTTTAGTCGCACAGCACTCGAGGCCATTGGGCAATGGAAGAAGGGCAGCAGAGAGAGTAAGAGTAGTGAGGTGTGCAAGGGCTAGCTTCGAGCTTTTGCTACACAAAACCAAATCTGTGCACAGGTCACTCTAACTAACTCAGAGGTGAGAGGCAGGGAGAAGTATGCTAATCATTAGCCAGCTTAAAGCTGAGTTTTACTATACATGATTTAGCCACTTATATATTATAACTCCCAAGCACGGACCATGACTATACCATCCTCATGTTGTGTGCAACCCCCTATCCTAAGGTGAATGAGTAAGGATTCTGCTGCATTCCTCATAGTGTCCTGCGGGTGTTGCATAATAACCCTACGCCCTGGTCATCGCTGATGCATTGTTGTTATAGGGTTATCTTGAGTCATTGCATTGCATCCTATGTGTCACATCATGCTTTATGTCACATGTTTGTCATGTGATTCTTGAATCACGTGCCCATCATCAAGACAATGATAAGTCCTGAAATTGTAACACTCTGCCCATCTTATTTTATGCCCATTGAAGATTGTTATCAGGAATATATCATTGACCTGAAATGAAAAAGAGATCACCAAACTATTAGGATCACTGATGATTTGAAACCTTTCTTAACTACCGTTTGGGGCATCTTTGCAGCTACAGAGATTTGAGCAGACCCTTCTGTGGTTTAACAGGCACTATTCCTTTTCCTAGACACACTGAAGAGGAGTTGACAGTCACATGCTGCCTGCATAGTACTAATCGACTACTCTAACAACCTCTGACTCCTAAATGCTACTCTATAATAGAACTCATTGCCGCCTTCTAGGCATTCATTACCATCATTCTCACTATCCTTTTTGCTGCCAACCCTTTTGCCCTGATCTGGAGGAATCTCTGAAACCACCTACAACAAGCTGAACAAGTATAACAGATAACCCAGACTTTGGTTGATGTGATCAAAGAAGAATTGGATTTGAGCAAGAAGCCCAAGAGAATGAAATCAGAACCACTAGATCTATATAAAGGGGATCCTGGTTTAATCAGAAGTTGGCTTCAATAAATAGAAGTCTACTTTGACAAGGAGGAAATCACTAATGAGTGGGACATGATTACCTATGTGTTGCAATAGATTATGGAAGGCAAGGCTGAATATGCACAGAACTGGGCAGACTCCAAGCTACAAGAGTGGCTTGAGTTCAAAACAGAATTAAACAATCATAGATCAGAGTTTGGAAATCACTCCATCTACAATGACTGGGAACATGGCCACATTGTTACACTAGCAATGGCTAATACTCTAGAAGTCAGGATAGACCTGCTTGGACACCTACCACTGTTCAAAGACTGAGAAAACTTCAAGACAGAAGCCAGAGAGTTCTTTATGACAACAGAGACCCAGGCTGGAATGATGTGATTATTCAAATCAAGGAACTAGTGCAGCATTGATGACTGGTTGAGGATTACATTGTTGAATTCTGGAGCTAGGCTCCTTTAACAGAATATAATGATATTACCCTTATTAACATCTTTAAATATGGACTTGACCAAGCACTTGGATGATGCATCATCAAACTAGGAGGTGTCCGCAAGGAGGACATCGATTGGTGGTACAAGTGTGTGATAAAACTAGACTGACAATATCACCAGGCCCAGAAGGAATTTGGTATTAAGGAGTGATCTGCTCCAAAGCCAACCTCAAAACCAGCTCAGAGAGCAATGGCACCTAAGGAGCAAACTTTAGCACTAGCTAGCAGTAATACTCAAGGACAGCCTGACCCCAATGCCATGGACATCAACCAGATGAGGCATGAAGGCCACTGCTTCTAGTATAGACAGAAAGAACACATTGGACATAACTGACTGATGAACCTCCAGCTGAAATATGCTACACAGAATGTAGAGATGCAGGATGAAACTACTACTGCCTATATCAAAGAGCTTAAACAGGGTTTTTGCTAGAGCTGGAAAGAAGCACTGCTTTGCCAGCTGACTATATATCATTGAATATTAATATGAGAGGTATTTCTGATCTCAAAAAATATTATGAATGACAAGGTGCATGAGAGTTCAGTCTCATAAAGGGATGTACCATATCCTAGATAGGTTAACAGATTTATTGGCAGGATGAGTTCAAAGCATACTGGATCCTTAAGGATCAATTGCAACAGAAGGATACCTCTCTGAAAAGACTCTATGAGATCAATCAGATGAATGATCACAAGGCACTCTACACATTGCTTGACCTCAGACAAAAACCATGATTTGTCAGAGGAGAAAATAGAAATCAGATGGATATACCTTTGATGATTATGACCTTGGATATTGGATGGACATATAGCGTAAAGGCCCTACTTGACACAGGATGTACTGGATCTTGCATAGACTGAAAATTTATAAAGGAAAAGGAGATTAATACAAAACAATATTCTATTCCCATTCCAGTCCATAACACAGATGGAACCCATAACATGGCAGGCAATATATGCAAATATGTCAAATTGAGAGTCCAAATCCAGAATCACATTGAGTGAATGGTTTTCTCAGTCACTAAACTCAGAAAGGGCCAGATTTTTATTGGATACAAATGGGTTAAACATCATAACCCATAAATCAATTGGAAAATAGAAAAGATCACATTTGATTGATGCTCTGAAGAGCATCAGTGGTTTGTCTGAATGGAAAACCCTGAAGATGATAATACCTCTATCTGGACAATTGAGGTTGATTTTGAAAATGGAGAAAAACTCTTGATGATGAACATAAATCAAGAGTTTCATCTAAGGGCTTTCCAGATGACAGCTTTCAAACTAGCAGAAGTGATGGCAAAGGCAACAAAGGTGAAAACCTTTGAGGAAATCATACCAGAAGAATACCACTGTTTCAAGGACTCAGTATTCAGAAAGGAGTCATTTGATGAACTACCACCATGACAACCCTAGGATCATGCAATTGAACTCATTCCAGGAGCTAAACTCTAGGATTGCAAAGTCTACCCTCTGATGCTGGATGAACAGAAACAGTTGGACACTTTTTTGGATGAAAATCTGAAAACCAGACAAATTAGGCCATCAAAGTCACCCATAGCATCACCTTTCTTCTTCATAAAAAAGAAGAATGGATCCCTATGACCTGTACAAGATTATCGAAAGCTAAATGACATGATATAATAATAAAGAACAAATACCTGCTCTCTTTGATCCAGGAATTGATTGACAAAGTAAAGAAAGTGAAGTTCTTTATGAAACTCAATATCCAATGGAGATATAATAATATCTGTATGAAAGATGGTGATGAATAGAAAGCGGCCTTTTGAACAAATCAGAAAATGTTTGAACCCTTAATGATGTTCTTCAGACTTACAAATTCACTAGCTACCTTCCAAACAATAATAAATACAATTTTTAAAGAACAAATCGATCAGAGACATGTTGTTATTTACATGGATAACATTCTTATCTTCAATAAAGATCTGAATGGATACAGATGACTCATTCAATGCATGTTGGAAAAGCTTAAAAATAACAAGCTTTATCTAAAACCTGAGAAGTGTTCATTTCATCAGATGGAAGTAGAGTGTTTTTTGTTTTTTTAAATCAACAATTTATATAGTGGTGCTCAATGGCAGTCTGCTTGTAAGTACACGAGCATACCTACAATAAATACAACTAGTCCGAATGATACCAGACTGAGGGGATATACATAGAGGGTGCACTAACCCTGCTGTCTCCTGCCCATGTGTATGCCATTTAGGTGCGTGCTTATATGCACTTGTTTGCTCAGCCCATGTCCCCCAGCTCCTAAGAGCCAGATGTGGTCAATTCCATGTAAAGGGTCCAAAAGGGCCCATAATGATAGGCATTACAGAATCTGCAATACGCAATGAAGCTCGGTGATCGCTTTCATCAATCACCATGATGGCTTGATGCTCTGGGTCCCCCAGCCCAAAGGCCAGCTGTGGTTACTTCCATGCAAAGGCCCTGCAAGGAGCCATAACCTGAGTGTCCCCCACTATGGAAGGATAGTTATCTGCCCTCCAGATCCGGGATAAAAGCACCTACTGCCTTATTTGACGTTAGGTACTTAACAAACCAGGAATGCACAAAGGCATCATGCTGGCATTCAGTTGGTCTGTCCCAGTTGCAGCACAGAGTCATAACATGGACGGAGTCTTCAGGCCCACATCTGCAAGAGAATTCATCGCTCTCAACAAAGTTGAACCATGCTCGATATGCATTGATCGGTGTATGTCTGCAGGCAATGTGACAGCAATGAGCAAATAGCTCATTGCCTGTCACCAACTTCATGAAGCCCGTTCTTTTATGAAGTAGATGCTCATAGGACTCTGGCTTCCCTGCATCGTGAAAGCGAAATGTAGAGGCGCCAATATATTTCTTGATTCCAGTATTCTTCAACCTGAATAGCCCACTTCCATTAGGAAGGGACGTGCCAGAATGCCATCTGGTGCAGCTCGGATTGGGAGAGCCAAGCATACAGTGAGATGCACAGGGCAATAAAATGTGACTGCGCAGAGTGGGGGTTGCAATCGATAATGCAATTAATTGCATTCATCGAGTTGAGGAAGCACACAATGGATGTAGCTCCATCCTGTGCGATAGCCTTTTGCATTGACATATGCAATTCTAATAAGGCAGCAGGTGCTTTTATCCCAGATCCAGGGGAGGTAACTGCCTCTTCATAGTAGGAGATACTTGGATTATGGCTCCTTGTGGGGCCTTTGCATGGAAGTAACTGCAGCTGGCCTTTGGACTGGGGGACCCAGAGCATCAATTCCATATGGTGTTTGATGAAAGCAAACACTGAGCTTCATTGCATATCACAGACTCTGCGACACCTGTCATTATAGGCCCTTTTAGACCCTTTACCTGGAACTGACCATGTCTGGCTCTTAGGAGCTGGGAGATGCAGGTCAAGCGAGCAAGTTAGCATGAGCGCAGATCTGAGCGGCTCGGACATGGGCACAAGAGAACAGGGTTAGTGCACCCTCCATGTATATCTCCTCAGTCTGGTTTTGGTTGGACTAGTTGTATTTATTATAGGTACCTCTGTGTATTTACAAGTGGACTGCCACCAAGCACTGCTTTATAAATTGTTGATATAAAAAAAAAAAAAAAAGACATATGCAATCCAATCAGCTTGGAGTCATCACTTGTTGCTTTGCTGACAGGCTGACAAGTTTTGAAAACAAGCGTATTGCCTCGGTAGACCTGGGATGAATACACTGACTGTCTGAGTGTGTCTGCTTTCATGGGCATGGCACCATCACTACTGGTATATACACAGTTAGGCTCAAGCTGGCACTCAGCAAGTGCCTGCTCCAGCAATGCACAATAAGCCTTGACAGAATCTTTATCTCTGCCGAGGAGCTTATAGATCTCAAGGCGACTGCTGAATTCATCAACAAGCTGCCTGCCCAGATTATTTGCATCTGCGAAGTAATCTGTGGATGAAAAGTTAGGTAGTTTAAGGTCCATCAAATCCTTGAGGGGAGACGTGAGCATGCTGCACTGCCTGTCTGATAGAGAGGCCAAATTCTTTGACCTCAAAGGATCACCCTCTGCCTGTGGCAGAGTAGTTAAAGACCTGAGAGCATGCCTCAGGTCTTTAACTACTGTTTTATGCCTAACAAGGTAGGATTCTGTTAAAACTAGGCACAGGGAACACTCTGGATGAGCCTTAGAACCTAGAAGTCCTGAGTGAGAATACTAGTAATTGAGTTATGTACAAGTACTTGCCTAGAAGTCCTGAGTGAGAATACTGGGGACTTCAAGGTGCTCTGTGCTACCTATATATACATGTAGAAGGCTGTATGTGCAGCTATAGGCTGCACATTGCTGTGGGCACAGCTGTAGGCTATGCACTGCTGTGCACACAGCCATTTACTGTGCATTACTGTGTGCACAGCTTGTGCTGTGCATTGCTGCAGATGCAGCCACAGGCTTTTTTTTTTTTTTTAAATCAACAATTTATAAAATGGTGCTTGGTGGCAGTCCGCTTGTAAATACACAGAGGTACCTACAATAAATACAACTAGTCCGAAGAAACCAGACTGAGGAGATGTACATGGAGGGCACACTAACCCTGTTCTCTCATGCCCATGCCCAAACTGCTCAGGCCTGTGCTCGTGCTGACTCGTCTGCTAGGCCTGTGTCCCCCAGCTCCTAGGAGCCAGATGTGGTCAATTCCATGTAAAGGGTCCAAAAGGGCCCATAATAACAGGTGTTGTTAGGCTAGACGAATCTCAGAAGGACTCGGGCAGACTAAGTGCAAGAGTGGTCTTGAGATGATGGCAAAAGGAATATTAAGCCTAGCGCTACTGGTACATCTGGGAGTCCTTATATACATTACAGTACTCGAGCACGGACCATGGGCTGCGCAATGCTGTGGACTGCGGATGAGTAAGACTGGAAGGAGATGACTCAGGATGACTAGGGAGGTGGGATGACTCGATGGCTGCGCGCTGCACAGCATGATGGGGGAGATAAGGGATGTGGGAAAGATAGGATAAGAAAATGAATAGTCCTTTGGGCGGCGTCTGTAACAGGTGTCACAGAGTCTGCGATATGCAATGAAGCTTGGTATTTGCTTTTGTCAAGCACCCTACTGAACTGATGCTCCAGATCCCCCAGCCTGGAGGCTGGCTGCGGTTACTTCTGTGCAAAGGCTCCATGAGGAGCCATAACCCGAGTATCCTCCACTGCGACGGGGCAGTTACCCACCCCCCGGATCTGGGATAAAAGCACCCACCGCCTTGTTCAACATGAGGTACTTAACAAACCAGGCATGCACAAAGGCATCGTACTGGCGTTCAGCTGGCCTTGTCCAATTATGGCACAGGGTCATGACATGGATGGGGTCTTCAGGCCCACGTCTGCACAAGTATTCATCGCTCTCGACAAAGTTGAACCACGCTCGATATGCATTGATCGGCACATGTCTGCAAGCGACACAGCAGCAGCGAGCAAATAGCTCATTGCCTGTCACCAACTTCATGAAACCCATTCTTTTACGAAGCGGGTGCTCATAGGATTCAGGCTTTCTAGCATCGTGGAGACGAAATGTGGAAGTGCCAATATATTTCTTGATTCCAGATTCATGGAACCAAGAGGTGTGCATCTCATCATCCACCTCTTTCCAGAGTGGATCTGTGGTGTAGAAGGGACGACGTCCCTGAGGAATGTTGAGGCCACACACTGACTTGTGTGCTTCAACTTGGATAGCCCACTTCCAGGAGGAAGGGACGTGCCAGAATGTAATCTGGTGCAGATCGGACTGGGCCAACCAAGCCTGCAATGAAGTGCACAGTGCAATAGAGTGCGACTGTACAGAGTGAGGGTTGCAATCAACAATGCGATTAATTGCATTCATCGAGTCAAGGAAGCACATGACGGATGTAGCACCATCCTGTGCAATAGCCTTTTGGATTGACATATGCAATCCAATCAGCTCGGCGTCATCGCTTGTTGCTTTACCGACTCGCTGACGAGTTTTGAAAACAAGTGTATTGCCTCGGTAGACCCAGGATGAATATACTGACTGTCTAAGTATATCTGCTTTTGTGGGCATGGCACCATCACTACTGGTATATACACAATCAGGCTCGAGCTGGCACTCAATGAGTGCTTGTTCGAGCGATGTACGATAAGCCTTGACAGAGTCCTCATTCTTGCCAAGGAGCTTATAGATCTCAAGGTGGCTGCTGAACTGGTCAACGAGCTGCCTGCCCAGATTATTCGCATCTGCGAAGAAAGTTAAGTGGTTTAAGGTCCACCAAGTCCTTGAGAGGGGACTTGAGCGCACTATGCTGCCTGTCCAAGAGAGAGGTCAAGTTCTTCAACCTCGAAGGATCCCCCCCTACCTGTGGCAGAGTGGTCAGAGATCTGAGGGCATGCCTCAGGTTAGAATTAGCAAGATGGGCAGAGGACCTGACTTTCAAACACTTGATGAACCTGGCAATTGGCTCGACACATGAAGTTTAGCCCCCCCCTTGTGGGGGAGGCTGCTAACCCGGGCCCAGTCTTATGATCAGACTGTTTAGCCCAGGAGTTTCACACTCCGGCTTCAACTTAAGCAGTTACCTGGGTGTATTATTCCAGGGACCACCGATAGAGGAGTTAGGTCTCTCGAGCCAAGGACTGGAGACTGTCCAGCCTTGCTACGGCCCAGCAGTGTCTGGGTTGCTACTCCGTGCCTGCCTTTCCATCCCTCAGCAGATGGTTCACAGATGCATCATGTGCATGGATCCCCATCTGTCCAAGATCTCTGTCTTGCCACGTGCCTCCAAGACTGGCATCCGATATCACAGCAAGGTCCATGGTCCTCCCATGACAGGTTCCCACAGGGGAAGCCCTTACTGAACGGGTCTGGATCTGCTTTCGCCAACTTAAGCAGGTGACATACTGCAGGTGACTAACTAGTTTGTGATTATCGCCAATGGCTCCCACTTTACCGGGTACCCTGTTGGCTCAAATGCCATCAGGTGGTTATCAGCCTAATTCCCGGTATGGTCCCTTATCCTTTCGGCCCCTACCTTTTAAGATCAGGGATCACATGTGGTCTGCCAGATTAAGGCATTGTCTGGCACTTATATTCCAAGGCCATCCACACCAAGGGAAACCTGGTCACATGAGTTAGGGTCATGTGACACTTGACCCACATTGTGGGGTAAGTCACATATGTGATGCATAACCCAGCTTATGTCACATGCCAGTTGCTTAGTCATATGACCAAGTCACCTCCCTTGTGGGAACAACTGTCACAGGGTCATGATACTTCCTGCCCACATCACGTGGAACCAGCTCCAGACACTTCCGAATGCAAATCTGAAGATGCCACCTCCAGGACTAGAACCCATGGCTTCATGGATTGCCACATCCACAGGTCTACCTGACTGCATTTACCGCTATGCCAACCAGCCCTGCAGCCACAAGCTGTGCATTGCTAGGTGCATAGCCTGGGTTCTGTCCTATGCACAAGTCCAGACAGGAGGGGCATTTCTAACACCTCCCCCTGACCTGAACTGTCTAAACTATGTACCTACAAGTCTCATTTTCTGTCTACAGAATTCAAACTTTGGTACAGTAAGTGGTTTGGTTAACAAGTCTGCAACTTGTTCAGTTCCTGGGATAAACTCAGGCCATATCCTCTTCTGCTCCACTGTATCTCTAAGCCAGAAGTATCGCAAATCTAGCTATTTCATACGCCCATGATGCTCTGGATTCTTTGTGACACTCAGTGCAGACTGATTGTCAATCTTGAGTAGTGATTATCAGGTTGCAACACAGGATATCCCATCTCCTGCATAATGTTGCGCATCCATAAGATCTCCTTTCCAGCTTCTACTGCAGCAATATACTCCACTTCAGTAGTAGAAAGTGTGACAAAAGGCTGCAGTTTGAATGACCATCCAATAGCTCCACCATCAAGAATTGTTACATATCCACCAGTAGAGCATCCAGAGTCCAGGCAATCACCATGGGAAGCATCACAGAATGAGGTAAACATCTCTGGACCAAGATCTCCAGAGTATGTCAGCTTGAGATCCAAAGTCCCTTTGCAGTATCTCAGCAAATGCTTGATTGTATTCCAATGCTGTAGACCAGGATTCGAGTTGAAGCATCCTAGGCATGACACAGCAGCTGCTATGTCTGGTCTAGTCATGGTGGCTAAGTACTGGAGTGATCCAACAGCACTGAGATAAGGGATGTTCTTTATAAAGTCTGCTTCTTCTGGAGTCTGAGGTGCCATTGCCCTGAAAAGGTTAAGATCTGTCATCATAGGTGTCTTGACAGGCTTGCAATCTGCCATCCCATAGTGCTCCAGTGTGTTTAAGATGTACTGCTTCTGGGAAAGTGCAATGGTCTGCTTCTGCCTGTCTCTAATAATCTCCACACCCAATAAGAAAGTGCTTGGTCCCAAGTCTCTGATTTTGAAGTGTCTAGACAGCTCTGCAACCACTTTGTCAATAGCAGTAGTGTTCTTTGAAGCCAGTGTGATGTCATCAATGTAAATGGGAACAATGACCTTTACCTCTCCCTTGACATAGAGGTAGATAGAGCAGTCAGATTCGAGTCGTTTGAATCCCATAGACAATAAGATGGAGTGTAGCTTCTTGTTCCACTGTCTGGCAGACTGTTTAAGCCTATAAAGCGATTTGTAGAGTTTGCAGACTTGGTTTGGACCACCTTGGTGAAACCCCTCTGGTTGAACCATATAAATCTCCTCCTTCAAATCACCATTAGGAAAGGCAGAGGTAACATCTACAGAACAAAGTTCCATGTCCTCAATACCAGCCATGGCTAGAATAAGTCTCAAGGCAGCAGGGCGAAATGTGGGGGCAAAGACTTCAGTATAGTCAATGCCAGGTCTCTGACTGAAACCTTTAGCAACACATCGAGCTTTGTAGCACTCAATCGAGCCATCTGCATTGCGTTTAACCTTGAAAACCCATCCACAACCAATAGCCTTCTTTCCTGGAGGCAAGTCCACAATCTCCCATGTCCCATGTCCCATAAGAGACATAATCTCTTCATTACACGCTTCCTGCCACTTGTGAGCATCCGGACATTGCATAGCTTGCTTGTAAGTGCTCGGATTTGCACCTTCAGCTAGACCAGCAAATTGGACATCCACAAAACCAGCCTCTTCATCAGGATTAGGATCAGGATTCTCATGGATTGAGTCTTCTGAATCAGAATCATCTTGAACTGGTGGAGGAGCAGGTCTAATGACCCACCAGTTACCAGGTGGCTTGACATTTCTGACTGGTTTCCTGACAGCAATGGGTGGAGTTTTGAGAAGAGGTGGTAGAGTTGGTACTCTGTGTCTAACAGGAGGTGTGTGGGGCAGGTTATCATCCTGGTGAATAGCAGGAGGTGTTCTAGGACGAAGATTTGGACTCTGTGGAGGGGTAGGGTCTGGATCAGGAGTAGAGGGAGCTGCTTGCATAATAGGGTTTGGTGCATCAAAGCCTCCCCCTAACTCCAGCACAGCTGAGTCTGGAGAAACTGGTTGCAAGGCAGGTGGATCAAGAGGAAGAATAAGAGAAGGTTGAGTGCTGTAATGTTTCTGAGAGGTACCAGAAAAGTATCTCTCATCAAATTCAGCCCTCTCTGAGATAATGGTCTTTTTGGTGGTAGAATTGTAAAACTTCCAACCCTTGTAACCATCAGGATAGCCAATAAAGACACATTTCTGGTAGTATGATTGGAGTTTCTTCCTCTGATCCTTTTGCACAAAGACATGTGCAGTGCATCCCCAGATTCTGAGGTGACTGACATTTGGTTTCTTTCCAAACCAAGCCTGATAAGGTGGGGGCCCCAGTAGCCCAGTGGTTTAATCGCCACTAAAGACTGGAGAGGCAGCTGTGCAGCTACTGGAAAGGTTGTAGGTTCGATTCCCACTCATTTCCTATACCTTGAAAGTAGGGATAGGCATGTGACCCATCATTGGTTACAGTCATATGCTCAGTGACTCAGGTTGGTAATCAACTCTGAGGCAGTACCATGGTCATGTGACCTTCCATAACTAGAGTGGTAACCTGGTCACATGATAGGGATGATTGTGGGAGCCCAAAGTGGCAGGTCAGGTGACCCCTAACAGGCCATGCCTGAAATGGTCATGTGATTAATCATATGATCAAGTAGGGAGTAAAAGCACAGGGCGTGGTAAGCGGGGGAAGAGCTTGAGAACTACCTGACCTATGATGCGCACCCTGTAATGGGGCATTCCAGAGCATGCGTGCTTCCAGAAGGTGCTGCACACCCTGTAATAGGGAGTCTCTTCGGACTGCGAGCTTAGGACAGGACACCCCCCACCGGTTAATCTCACGCCCAGTCTAACCAACTGGATCAGGCTGGGAACCTGGTCGTTAGTCAGCGTTGGTAGTGTGGACCAGTCCTTGGGCACACTTGGGGAGTCCCCAGGCCCAGGGGTAGCCACCACATGATCGTAAAGCACTGCTCAGGTGGGAGCCTGAGACCTCCTTGTGGGGCATGTATAACTGGGTTAAGCATGGGTGTAGAACTCCCTAGCCTAGGCCTTAGGTCTAGGATGCACACTGGGGCTGGACGCTGGCAAGGCAGAGACCTGAAACACGATTGGGGATCCATGCCCTCTGGGCATCAGCGAACCACATGCTCAGGAACAGAAAAATTAAAGTAGGTGGGGCTTACCAATACCCAGCTTGCTGTCAGCTTGGCCTCTTGGTAACTTGCTCCCTGGCCGAAATTCAGACTGTGGCGGACCAGGGCAGTCCCCTGACTCTGGCCCAAGAGGACTCATCCTCTGCCAGTTCACCTGGATGACTAATCCAGGCTTTGAATCCAAGTTGATTCCAGGGTCTAGATACGGAATTCCACTGGTTAGTCTAGCACCTATCCTGCAAAGGAGACAGTGATAAGGGTCCTCTACTTGGAGGGCCCTAAACTTTGTGTATTTATTGTAGGTACCATTGTGTATTTACAAGCAGACTACCACTGAGCACCGCTTTATAAATTGTTGATTTAAAAAAAAAAAAGAGGCTTTGCACATCAAGTATCAACATTCTTTGAATCTGTTAGAAATGCCCCTTCTGTCCAGACTTGTGCATAGGACAGGACCCAGGCTATGCACCTAGCAATGCACACAGCCTATGGCTGTGTGCGCAGCCTGTGGCTGCATCTGCAGCAATGCACAGCACAAGCTGTGCATGCAGTAATGCGCAGTAAATAGCTGTGTCCACAGCAGTGCACAGCCTACAGCTATGCCTGCAGCAATGCACAGCCTATGGCTGCACACACAGCCTTCTACACATATATATAGGTAGCACAGAGCACCTTGAAGTCCCCAGTATTCTCACTCAGGACTTCTAGGTTCTAAGGCTCGTCCAGAGTGTTCCCTGTGCCTAGTTTTAACAGCTTCTAATGCAGGAGGGCCCACTAGACCCTCTGCTCCTCCCTCTCCATCAATTCTGTCCACTGAGGCAGCATACAATGACAATGCTATTGGCATCGCGATCTTCCTGGAAGGGGACTGGTTCCTTCACAGTGAAGCCAAGGCTGCAGCTGAATCTCTCACTGCCCTCAAGGCTTGGATCTTGAAGGTCAGCTCATTCTCTGTCTCCATTCTGGTGGGATATCAATATGCTATCGCTGAGGGCATTGCGACTCTGGTCAGCAGTGCTGGCAACGTCAACATGTTCTCCATCTCTATGCTTGACAGGCCTCAGCAACCCCTTGGAAGGTGTTTGCAAGAAATTGTCAATGCTCACCTCCCCTCTCGTGGAAAGGTGATTTGGTTCACTGATCCTCACACTTCCCCTTCCGGCACTGTATGCCCAGAAGATTCTTGTTTGAACATGGGTGCTTATCCTCCGAGACTGCCTCGGAACCCGAACCACCCCCTCCACTGCAACCATAATCTTGCTCCCGAACCCTGGGTCATGGACCGCCCCCTCCTGTCAATAGGGCCACTCGCCCTGCTGCTGGCAAGCGCTCTTATGCGCAAGCCTTGGCCCAACTAGCCAACACCTCTGCCGAAGCTATTGTAGCCTTGGCAAAGACCTTTCCACACCTTCCCATGGAGAAGATCATCTCCTTGCAGAAGAAAGCGACCAGGGAGCCTTCCGGACTGCCCAAGAAGAAGGTGAAGTTCACCTCTCATGGCCCATCCCAATGTAATGTCAGAGTGACCTTCACTTTCCCTGCAGACAATGCTTCTGTTGCCGCTGGAACTCTTCTCTCTGCCTTCAATCGAGGGCTGACTGCTGGCAAATCCTGGATCCGATGTGAATCCATCCAGGATCACTCTGCCTTCTCGTTTTCTTGTCTGATGACAAAGGTGGCATTGCCTAAAGACCTCAGCATTCTGCGTGAGGCTGCTCTCTGCTGTGCTCTGGCTGGATCTACTGTCAAGCTCGCTATTTCTATGAGTGTTTCCTATGTGAAACTGCTCGACGTACCATATTTCAATGCCGATGGAAGTGTTATCACTGCCTGGCAAGCTTACGAGATTCTCAGAGATTCTTCATTCTCAGATCTCATCACTCTCATTGCAGTACTGTGCATCATATGCAACTCCAAGAATTCTGATACTGTGACCATCTGGTTCAATATCGAGGACACGTCAACTGGCCAGAATGTCAAGGCTCTGAACAACTGCACTGTTATGGTCCAGAACTGGTGATGCCGCTTCTGCGCTGCTCTCTCATTACTGGGAGTTCCTCTCTGCAAACATTGTTGGCATTGGGGACACTCCACTCTGAAGTGTAACCGGCAATCCCTCCAGTGCCCAATCTGTGGGGAATCCCACAGAAAGGAACACCACCACATGCTCGCATCTTGTTGCAAAACAAGACCTAAGGCCAACCCTCTTCATGAGGCAACTCCGGCAGGCCAGCCCTGCCTATATGCTCCGAAGTGTCTTAGCTGCAGCAAAGACCACTCCACTGCCGACCAGAAGTGCACCTTCTGGAAGAACTGATTTGATTCTGAATGGATCAAACAATACTATCAGCTGGTACATGATTGAACACAATCAAGTCCCAAATATTCTAATGCCTCCCCACAGCATAATGCGGAGGCCAATGCATCATGAGCGACACCTCCAGTGGATCAGCCCTGGCTGTTGTCCCTGGGTCAGATGGGCACTCTTTGAGTTCTTCATTTCGTATTTTCTCTCAAAACATAAATAGGAAATATGTACATATGGACGTTCTCCTCTCCACTCTTGGAGAGGACTATGATATCTTGTTTCTCCAAAAGCCTGCTTGGAACTTACTAAGACAAGCCCCATCAGCGCACAGCACTGACAGCAAGCCAGTAATTGTAGGTCCTAGTCACCCTGACTGGACTTGTATCATCTGCCGCTCATCATACGAGGATCCTCCTCGTGTGATGGCATATGTTCACAACTGCTTATGCCAGCTGCATCCCTCCCTCAGATGTGATCTCATTGATAGTTGCGACTTGATGATTATCAGCTTCTCCACTCCTGGAGAGCCTCTATTCCTCGCAAACACCTACTCTGATGTAGACAGAAGCGCTATTCACTTGCTGCATGATTGTGCAGAATGTCCTGACTTCCCCAACCTAACTTATCTGGAGGGGGATTTCAACTGTCACTATGAACTCTGGGACGGTGTCCATATCTTGCAGCATACACAAGAAGAGATGCTGTGCAATGCAGCACTTGACCTTAGTCTTGACTGGTCAGAGCTATCTAATCATGGCCTGACCTTTATTTCACATAACCCAAAGCTGCGGCCCTCAGTTATCGATTTGATGTTCACCCCTGTCAATGTGATGGGGATGGCACTGGTCATTCGTAATGACCTGAGATTGACTTCGGACCATTCTCCATTATCGCTCTCCTTAGACATCTCATTGCTGGACCTCTCTGATCCATGCTGGACTCTCCCAAAAGACAGTATGTCTGAGTTTATCTCTGACATTGCCAGCGATCTGCTTGGTATGGACTTGGTGCCAATCAAGTCACCAGATGATTTAGAGAGCATTCTTCAGACTCTCTCCAGATCAGTTGACCATGCTTGGGATCTCCATTCCAAGGAGTGCAAGCTATTGAAGCAGAGCAAAGGCTGGTGGAACCAGCATTGTTCCAAAACTTTGGACACCTTCAGGCAGACCCGGTCTGAGGGTGACCATTGCATCTGGTGGCAAGCTATTAAAGATGCTAAATGCACCTTCTTTGATCAGCGAATCAAGGAAGTTGCTAAAAAGTCACAATGTCCATGGGATCTAGCTGTATGGATGAAGCAAAGGCCACTTCCAGCCTACGAAGCCATCTCCTTTCAGAGACAGCCTTGCAACTCTATCGAGTTGCTTTGGAATGCACTCGACAAATCTTATAATACTGTGTCTGACAGACCAGTTAACCTAGATAAGCTTGATAAACTCAAGCCTCATCCAATTCAAGACTGGGTCCTGTTCTCTGCTGCAGAACTCTGAGAGTCCTTGGAGCCATGTAGCAACACCTCTGCTCCAGGACCAGACCATCTGTCCTGGGGCCATGTTAAACAGCTGGTGAAATTCCCTTACTTGGCTGATTTCATTCTGAACATTGCTAATGCATGTTTGGAACTGGGCCACTGGCCCTCTTACTTTAAGCAGAGCTTGTCAGTGATTATTCCAAAACCTGGCAAACCTGCATATGATACTCCAAAAGCCTTTTGTCCGATTGTGCTTTTGAATACCCTCGGTAAACTCGTTGAGAAAATGCTGGCACAGCATATGCAGTATGAAGCCACTAAATTTGCTATCTTCAATCTGAAGCAGTTCAGTGGCATCCAGCAGAACTCTACGGAGGATGCTGGTGTCTTTCTGATCCATATTATCTGGCAAGGCTGGCTAAAGGGTCTTAAAATGAGTGTCATCACTTTCGATGTCACTCAATACTTTCCCTCGCTCAACCATCATATGTTGGTGAGGATATTGCAACATAGAGGCTTCGCACGTCAAGTGTCAAGATTCTTCGAATCATATCTCATTGGGCATAAAACTTCTTATGCCTGGCATAGTGCTATCTCACCTGAGTTCAATGCTGACATTGGTGTTGGCCAAGGCTCTGCTCTATCTCCGGTACTGTCAGCCTTGTACTTGGCACCAGTATTGAAAATATACCAGAAGGTTGACAATATGCCAACCATCATGTCATTTGTGGATGATGGGCTGATTATTGCTCAGTCCAAATCCATCCTGGACAATGTTCTGAAGCTTCAGAAGGCATATGCATCAGTGCATAACCTCTTTACAGACTTCAGTCTTGTTGTCGAACACAATAAAACCTAACTGCAGCATTTCTCGTGCAATAGCAAGGACCCCCGTCCTTCTATTGACTTGGGTTTCATTCCGTTCACGGGCAACACTCCTTTACAGCCCAAAGATGTCTGGAGATACCTTGGGTTCTTCTTGGATGCATGCCTATCCTTTAAGGAGCATGTCCGTTTCTATGCAATGAAAGCACTGACTACTGCTAGAGCTTTCCAGATGTTAGGCAATTCTGTGTGAGGTTTATCCCCTCAACAGAAGCACATTCTCTACCTGTCATGTGTGCATCCTATTGCAACATATGGCTATTTGTTATGGAACTTCAATAGTATGTGCAACATCGTACTGTTGAAGCAGTTATGCCAGATGCAGCATAAGGCTTGCATTTGGATTAATGGTCAGTTCCACACCACTCCAGAGGGTGCAGCTGAAATGATGGCCTGTGTTGAGCCAATCGCCGGGTTCATCAAGCATTTGAAAGTCAGGTCTGCTGCCCGTCTTGCTAATTCCAACCTGAGGCATGCCCTCAGGTCTCTTACCTCTCTGCCACAGGCAGGGGGGGATCCTTTGAGGTCAAAGAACTTGACCTCCCTCTCAGACAGGCAGCGTAGTGTGCTCAAGTCCCCTCTCAAGGACCTGGTGGACCTTAAACCACCTAACTTTTTATTCATAGACTATTTCACAGATGCAAATAATCCGGATAGGCAGCTCATCAACCAGTCTAGCAGCTGCCTTGAGATCTATAAGCTCCTTGGCAAGGATGAAGACTCCATCAAAGCTTATCGCACATCACTCGAACAGGCACTCGTTGAGTGCCAGCTTGAGCCTGATTGTGTATATACCAGTAGTGATGGCGCTGTGCCCATGAAATCAGATACACTTAGACAGTCAGTGTATTCATCCCAGGTATACCGAGGCAATACACTTGTTTTCGAAACTTGTCAGCCTGTCGGCAAAGTGACAAGCGATGACTCTGAGCTGATTGGATTGTGCATGGCAATTCAAAAGGCTATCACACAGGATGGAGTGACATCCATCATGTGCTTTCTAGACTCAATGAATGCAATCAATTGCATTGTCAATTGCAACCCTCACTCTGTGCAGTTGCATTCTATTGCACTGTGTACTTTATTGCAGGCTTGGTTTGCCCAGTCCGAGCTGCACCAGATTGTATTCTGGCACGTCCCCTCCTCTTGGAAGTGGACTATCCAAGTTGAAGCACACGAGTCAGCATGTGGCCTCGACATCCCTCAGGGACTTCATCCCTTCTATACCACCGATGCACTCCGTAAGGAGGTGGATGATGAAATGCATGCCTCTTGGTTCCACAACTCTGGAATCAAGAAATATCTTGGTGCTTCCATATTTCAATTCCACAATGCTGGAAAGCCTGAGTCCTATGAGTGCCCGCTTTGTAAAAGAACAGATTTCGTAAAGTTGGTGACCGGCAATGAGCTGTTTGCTCGCTGCTGTCATGTTGCATGCAGACACATGCCAATCAATGCATATTGAGTGCAGTTCAACTTTGTCGAGAGCAATGAATGCTCATGCGGATGGAGGCCTGAGGACTCTGTTCACATTATGACTCTGTGCCGTAACTGGAGCAGACCAACCGAATGCCAGTATGATGCCTTTGTGCATTCCTGGTTCATTAAGTACCTGACGTCTAATAAGGCAGCGGGTGCTTTTATCCCAGATCCGGATGGCGGATAACTGCCTCTTCGTAGCAGGGGATACTTGGGTTATGGCTCCTAGCAGGGCCTTTGCGTGGAAGCGACCGCAACCAGCCTTCAGGCTGGGGAACCCAGAACATCAATTCAACATGGTGTTTGATGAAAGTGAATACCGACCTTCATTGCATATCGCAGTCTCTGCGACACCTGTCATTATAGGCCCTTTTGGACCCTTTATATGGAACTGACCACGTCTGGCTCCTAGGAGTTGGGGGATGCAGGCCGAATGGGCAAGTCAGCATGGGCATGAGCACAAGCAGCTCGGGTGCGGGCATGAGAGAACAGGGTTAATGCACCCTCCATGTACATCTCCTCAGTCTGGGCTTCTTTGGACTAGTTGTAGTTATCATAGGTACCTGTGTGTATTTACAAGTGGACTGCCATCGAGCACCGCTATACAAATTGTTGAAATTAAAAAAAAAAAAAAAATAGAAGCCTTCTTGAGTACAATCTATTCAGCCATGATTCCAGTTGGACTCCAGTTCCAGTCCAGTTTCAGAATTTCCAAATGAACCAGACTAGAACTAGACTGGACTGGACTCTGACCAAAGTTCAACTGGACTCCAATTGGAGTCCAGAAGCCTTCATCTATATTAAGACAAATTGGAGTGCAGTCTAACCAAAGTCTAACTGGACTCTTAAAGAGAAATTCTAGTTGGAGTCTGATTGAAGTCCGGTTGGACTTGTGATTTTTCACCTCTGGCCAGGATTGAACCCAGTTTTTTTGAAATAAATGGTGCAATAAAACCATTACACTATAAATCCATATAAAATAATATATAATTGAATACCTTATCTAGATACTAATCCAACTGGACTCCAACTAGACTCCAACTTGACTCTGGCTACATTTCAGTTTAACATTTTGATTGGGACTCCAACTGGACTGCAATTAAATTCCAACCAGACTGCAATTAGACTTTAATGAGACTTGATAAAACTTTACTCTGAAATCAAAAGCTTCAAAAAATTGAAATTCAGTAGTTATAAAAATATTTAATTTCAAAATTTAAATATCCCTCTCATCTTCAGTCAATTCTCCTTCATTCTCATCTTCTAACATCCTAGCCTTTCTTTTTTTTTCTTGCTTTTTGATGACTTTGATTGTATGTAGAAACAATTGAACATGTAAAAGCCAGTTGAAATTAACAACTGTCATTCTGTTCAAGATTGTTTCAAACCCTGCAATCCAAGAGTTTAATTGCTCAGAAATCTAATTGAATCAATATTATAAGTATTTATAAAAACCCAGTAGCTCAAATGTAAATAACATACTTGTGTGTTAAATGCTCATTTTATATGAGAATTTCTATCATGATCTCTTTCTACACCAACTAAATTTAGTGCAGAACCATTGAGTGGAGCAGGATTGCACCATTTATGATAGAGATAATCTGATATGCAATGATTTATATAATGATAGGAATCAACAATAAAACAGCTTGTTATTTGCCATATATCTTATTGTCCATTTGTAATGGCAGTTTGCAAAACTTGATAAGCCTTATCAATGCAGATATAATCAGAATGTAGGCTTTCATCAGGATAGACAGAGGCCAGCCAGTTTAAAATATTTGTAGGAGATTCAGCCTTTGGGAATTTTATCCATGCAGTAACAATGCTACAAGGCAGAGTGATTGTTTCAACACAATAATATCTATTTGGTGAAAAATAGTTTTTTCATACAGAAATAGACTCCTGCACTAGATCATCATGTTTTGGAGCAGCTGGACGATTAACCAGAGTTGACCTTCTTCTTCAGTTCATCTTAACAAGTGCTGAACTCCTAGCAAACTCTGACATCTATAATGTATTACATGAGCATGCCATTCATCTTGATGTTGCTAGCATGCTTGAGTCTGATTTCTCTTGATGTTATTACAGCCAGCAATGTAACATAGATTTTCATGTGCATCTTGATGTTCTTTACAAAATACTCCAGATTTATAATTGTGCAAATCATTTTCATATGCATAATAAGCTGGCTCCATCACAATGCTATTCATTACAATCATCCAGATAGGTGATGATGGATTTCCTTTATTATCACCATTATTATCAGTGTCTATGGCATTTTTAGCAGCAGTGTAAGCTTTAGCAGTATCTTGAACTGCTTGTAAAGCATCTGGACCTTGCAAACTTGGAATAGTACAATTTTTATCAATACCAACAACAGCAGCAGGATCATTATTTGTCAACCGATCTGCAACATGTTTATAGGCATGGGTACATTCTGAGCAAGAATAATTTTCTGCACTGCATATCAAGCCATTTTCATCTAGAATTTCCAAGGCTTCCTTGGGAAGATCCTTTAACAATATGTTTTCTGGTGTTTCAAAAGAAAAACCAGAATAGTCAGCAACTTGGTGAATGGATTCTTGAACAAAAGTGTTCCAAACTTGCCTTCTGAAAATATGAACATTGTGATATTCCAAAAAGCTTTCACTTCAAAAAGCTGCAATGGCTGAACTTGAAGCATGGAAATGATAGATTGCATGTAATATAGCATTTGAGAAAATTCTGTCAGTCCACAGATTTTTCTCAATTTTGAGATATTTAGCTTTTGGAATATAAAACTAGGTGCAATTGTTGTTTTCTGAGGATTTATAACTCTTATGATCAGGATAATAGATCATTTTGCATTTCTGGCATTGTCCACTAAGAAGAAAGGCATTTGTACAGAGATTAATTCCTCATAAGAGTGTGATGCATGAAATATCATAGCTTTGGAAAGCCTGAAATAGAGAATTGCCTTTGCAATTACTGGTTTTACATTCTTTGGACTGAGAATAGAGCAAAATAGCAGGTTGAATAGCCTGATCATCTACAGTCTGAATATTATCTGTTTGATCAAACAGCAGCTTAGCAAGACTGTCCAGCTTTTTCACTACCAAGTTAATAGTTTTTTCACTGTCCAATGCCTTGTACTTGTTTTGTGGCAAGATATATTTGTAATTATCATTTCCAAGCTGTTCTTTCAATGCTCTAGTCAATGTTAAATCACCTTCAAGCCAGTTGTGAACATCTTCATATGCAATTACAGCAGGAAAAACCATATCCCAGGACTCATAATATGTAGACTTTGAAGTAAAAACTTCAATAATGTCTTTGTTGGCAGGCATCTTAAAGATATAATTAACAATATCCAAAAAAAATGATAGAAATTTAAAATGTCACAGTTTCTGTCCAAGTACCCTGGGCAACCAAGTTGTTCAAATCCTTGAATGCCTTCAAGATAGCTTGCTATCAATAATATATGAATTGAATGTCTTTTTTAGACTAATCTGTCAGAGCCAGTAATACTTTTAAGGCAATTGCCAATTGTTCTTGAAGTAATCCAGGCTTGATGTATTTGTAAACTATATTGGAAGATGAAGAGGTGAAAGTTAAGATAGAAGACAAAGGGACAGAATGAGCCATATAAATAGTGGAAGGAGTTTGCTCCTAAAATGAACAAATTGAGCATAAAATAAAGGAAAAGATGGAAAACGTATAGCCCAAATAATCAAACTATACTTATTATCCTTTACAATCTATGGCACAGGCCTGGTATCTTTGACAGCCTGAGAATAGGATTCCTTGATGTTCCAAATTCCATCCTCTAAGACATAAAGTTAGCAATCTGAAGCAATATTTGAATTATTTTAATATAAAAAGGATTAAAAAGAAAACAATACTCTGGATACAAGGAAAATAGGTGACAAGTTGAGCCAGTAAAGTTTTGAATATATTTGTCAATGGAATCTTGCATCCAACAGGAGTTCACATGTAGAATTTGTAAAAATTTGAACAGTACCCTTAATAAAGGCCACATCACTTTGATCAATTGAGCGAACTTCCTCTGAGAGTAAAGTGAAGGTGTTTGAGTAAAAATAACTCCATTATAATGTTACATCATACCTATATCTCTAATATTCATCATATTTCCATGTGTATAACCTTGAAAAACTCTGTTTGTTGCATGTAAGGACCTCTGAGGATCAATTGCTGTAACATCTGGGATTTTATCAGAGTCAGAAGAGCTTGGAGGTTGTTCCTCAAACACAGTCAATGTGGCTGAACTATGAAAAATAGAGTATCATGCCACTTTGGCTTGATTACTGCTACTCAAGCTTGAACAATTTGCCTGAATGTACTTGCTGGACTTGGCTTGAGGTGTCCCACTACCTGTAATGCCTCTTTTGATGCCTTTGCATGGTGTAACTTGAGTATCTATAAAAGTAATTTCTAAATAATATAGAAAAATTAAAATGTAAAAAAAATTGACCTTTAGCTTGACTATGACCTTTGTAACCTTCATTATTATTCCCTTTCTCATCAATATCCATAGAATCTAAATTATTGGTATCAAACTTGATGTGCTTTAATCTGAAAAAAGAAAAGAAAAACTTTTTCCAATAATATCCTCAGTTTTCTCTATAATGCATTCAGATGTCAAGAAAGAGAAAAAAAAGATAACAAGTAGTAATTTACCTTTTGTCTCAATATTATTGTTATCATCTAGAAAATAATATTCAAATAATTGAAAATTAAAATTAGTTGAAAATTCCTTACCACTATAAGTACTACCACTTTCCTCATTGTTATCCATACCATCACTTTTCTTCTTATTTTTATCCATACCATCACTTCTCTCCTCTCTGCTTTGTTCTGCTATCAAGCAATAAGGCTAATAATAAGGGATGAAAATAAAAACAATTACCTCCTTTCATGCTTTTTTAGTCTTCCTCTTCCTCTTCTTCTTTCTCTTTATTCTCTCTCTTCCTCCTTGTCTTCATCATTGCTGTCTTGATTATTCATATTTTCAATAATGTTCTAATGATGACAGTGAGATGATTGAGCTTGAATGGAGTGAGGTGGAATGGTGGCAGATGCTGAACGGGGATGCTCAGGTGGCACAATAGATATACCACTGGACTCAAGTTGCCTTTCAGCCCTATACCATAAAACAGAATAAAATTAATCAGTTAGAAAGAAAAATGTGACAGAGAAAGCAAAGGTAAGGACACCAAGTCCACTCAAGAGGGAGTGAGCAGTAACTGGAGGACACTAAGTCAATTATAGAAAAAAGGAAGCACAGGACATCAAGTCAACTGTGATAGAATGAGAAAAATTGCAGGACACCAAGTCATCTGCAAAAAATAATGACAAATATACCTGGTGAGTTTGGGTTTGGCAGTAGCCTCAGCAGCTAAATCCTCTTGAATATGCCAGACTAATGTTTTTCTGGAAAAAATTGATTAAACATTGCTATTTGCAGTAAACTTGGCATGACCTCCAAATCCAACAAATAAATACACATCTGGTCTGTCAACTTTGAACGTCAATATCTCCATAAAAACTTGACCAATTTCCATAAAATCAGAGATTTGAGCTCATATAACATGCTCCTAGTTTCCCCCCTAATCAAATTCATGAAATTGTACAGTATTACATAGGCCATTTTTGCTGCCAAGTCATGTGCTGTATCTCAATGATGTGCTGGAATAACTGCACCAACTGGAGCTCTTTGAGGCCCACTAGCAGCCTCCACAATGGCCCCAGTATGAACAGTTCATTGACAGATTATCATATTTGTTAGTTTATTGGACTCTTAGAACTTAGGTTCTTCTTGCCTTTCATTTTCTCCATCTCATTCAGCCAATAGGAAGGCATCATACAAAGGATACCAATGCTCCAACAGGCAGGTGCAAAGGAGCGAGGGCTGCAAATAAAGAAAACTCAGCCCCTCTTGAACCAGCCCCTTCTGAATAGCGTCGACCAAGACCAATCCATAGACAAAATGCCTCCACTCCTTTTCAATTGACCAGTACCCTACCTAGCAAAGAATTAGCTATATGGGCTCTTCTTTCCTTCAAAAACAGTGCTGTAGATGAAGCTCAATTGAACACATCTGGAGAAATTGATATGACATACCCATTAGAGGATGAAGAAGAATTGTCTCCAGAGCACTCTCCATTACCAGACATGGAGAATATAAGAAGAGGCATAGATTATGATCCTCTCAAGCCTTTTGATTGGAGGGATAGAGCACCAACAGAAAGAATGGGCAGTAAATCTGATGAGCATGGATCTGATGGTGAGCATGGATTTCCACATGCACAGAAGATACAAGCAAAATCTTACCCATATATTTAGATGAGGGAGATGATGGAGCCAGGAAATTTGGAATGCTTGAGCAGGTGGAAGTCTTTGAAGTGCACTTTGAGGTTCCTGTCAGTGAGGTGGCATGAGACCTCAAGATCAACTCAGACACCAAGTTTACTGATTTCCTCATTGTACTTGCAAACAAGATGGAAACAAAATTGTGTTTATTTTTGAAGATTGCCTATATCCCATTGTACAAACTCAAAAACCAGTGACCAAAGCCCAAACTCCTAGAGAATGATAATAGCTAGTAGGACCTTATTACTGAAATCAAGCAATATCATGAGGACTGTCGATCCAAGAACCATGGGAAAGGGACAATCAAACCATTCCATATTTCCATTATAAATATGTTGGGAGAGAAGCATGCAAGTGCAGCAGGTGAAGGTCACATTCCGAATTCGAAAAAGGTTTGATCTTAAAGTTCATAAATATGTTGATATCTCTTTGATGGCACTTGCAACAGGCTACAAAAAAGGCAAATGCAAGAAGTGCCATTGCCATGATTAGTGATGATGAGAACACATCAAGCACAAGTCTATTGCAGCAGCTGGAGAAGCAGCACATGTGCCAAGTGTGTGGAAAGCCATGCTATGTCTTAGCAGATAGGGAGCATTATACTTTTACGATGTGAGACCTATCAATCTGGGTGATCCTTCTGGTGAGCCACATTTTGACTTGCAAGTTTTTGCTTTAGCATGTCTGAATGTATAATCAGAAAAGTCATAAGGCAATTCTTGATGAACCACCAGAAGATCTGGACATAGTTGACAGGTCTGCACAAAAACCTCAATTGAGCATGAGACATAAGCCTCTGGCTCTCCAGTCACATAGTGACATGAGTTCTGGGATGCAGATGCTCATGACCCAGTAGTTACAGATGCAGCAGATGCTTGGCAATATATTCTATGGCTTCCAACAGCTTGCTGGAAATTCCCAGCCAATGCTCAGCATTCCTATGAGATATCTGAGTCCACAGACTATGCCAGCTACACCCAGACAGATTGGGCAATCATCAAACACTGTCGACCAATCTGCCAAATACATTTCTGATACCAATATCAGCCAGAACAATATAGACCTTGGTATTTGGTTACAGGGACTTGATTCTGATAGTGACCAAAGTTTATAAAGGCAAAACATTAGTTATGCATCATTCGAACATTCATTTGCCAAGAACAGGATGTTCAAGCTCAGTGATCTCATTGGTTTACCACCCAAAAAACTGATGGAACTTGTTGGCCCACAACTGAACTTTGGCATCACAAGGAGAATCTCCAATTATGCAAAGGAAGATTTCAAGAGTGGAAAGAGAGCATGCATTGAGGACAAGTAACAATGCAAAGGCATTGATAATACTCGCATCTTATTATTATCCTATATTCCTTTATTGTCTCACTGTCACTTTTGTTTTATAATATATTCTTTATCTATACAATGTAATTACAGTGCTTAAAAAAACCCTGGGCATTATCTTCAGTAATAGAATATGCTATGTCATAAAGATGAATATAAATATAAGTGTTGTCTTCCTCAGGATCCCAATCAGTTCTTGCTAACTTGCCAGAACATTGTACCAATGCCTTGATAATGGAAAAACCAAGCTTGATAGGATTATAGTCAGGTGAATATGGTGGTAGGAATAAATATCACATGCTTCTAGCAAACAGGTTCAGTTACAATGAAAACAGGAGCTTGCACAACATACTTTTTGACAATAAGATCCAGTACTTGAGGATCCTTGTAAATATGTGCATTGTCCATAATGATCACAGAATTGGACAGAGGGAATGGATTCATCTGTGTCAGTAGTGCTTCAATAAAATTATAAAATTGGACTGCCATAAAAGAGCCTTTGACAACTGGTGCATAGATCATATGAGTGCAGGGAGAAGAGAATATCTAATAGATATAAGCATTGTCATTGTCAGTGGAATGCAAAAGCTGCACCTTTTTCCACATACAAAGAAACATTTCTTCTCAACTCGATAGCTATGCAATGCCCATCCTCTGCATTGTGATGCTGTCTGGCAGTCGAAGGAGCTTTCATCAACAAAAACTGTCTGCTCTGGTGAGTAATGGACACCATAGTAATAGCGATATATAGCATGCTGGGTCTCATTCCTCTCAATGGCTTGTTTATTGATCTGGAATTAGGAAGATGCATTAGATATATATTTCAGAACAGTCTGGTCATGCTTACTTGCTTCAAGGTGTATCCACTATATTTCAATGACCTCCAGATACTAGAAGAATCTGTTCTAATGCCCCAACAAATCTCGAGTTCCTTCTATATCTCATCAAGGTACAATTCTGGCTTTTTTTAAAGTAACCTATGTATAAACTGCAATGGAAGATGTAAATACTAATGCTGGATTGTATTAATACATTACCTGCATGTTGACCATGTTCAGAACCTGCATTTTGGGCCTAATGCGGTGTCCTTATTGAGAAAAAGGCCAGCCAGTATGGTATTCATACACCATCTGCTGAATGCTCCATATCTTGCAATTTGTTAATTGGGCTATTTCTTGGACTGTATGTATCCTTCGCATGTATAGTATGACTCGCCGCAAATCATCAGAGATATGCAGACTATGAGTTATGATAGTTGTTCGCAAAGATGTGTGGCAAAAGCATGCAAACAATTCAAAGCAGCAGCATGCCATTTCACTCCCAATCCTCTAGATCACAGTCAATCTATATGACAGGCCTCAAAGAGCTCCAGTTTGTGCAGTTATTCCAGCATATCATTGAGGCATAGCACACAACTTGGCAGCAAAAATAGCTTATGTAATACTATACAATTTCATAAATTTGATTATAGAAGGAACTAGGGGCATGTTATGCAAGCTCGAATCTCCGATTTCATGGAAATTGGTCAAGTTTTCATGGAGATATTGACATTCAAAGTTGACAGACCAGATGTGTATTTATTTATTGTATTTGGGGGTTGTGCCAAGTTTATTGCAAACAGCAATAAAATCAATAATTTAATGATGAAAAAAATCCAGTGGCATACTTCTTGGACACTCTAGGGGCCCTAGAGGCAGGCTTGGATGCAATAGAGGCCTCTTTATCACCAGAGACAGCAGACCTATCCAGAGACATAGCATAGATTGTATAAATGTTTGAAAAATTATCACAAATCAATTGTACTCATCTTAGGCTAGTCCTGCTTCTGGGCTTGACAGACTGAGCTTGAGACTCATCTCCAGATGTATCTTGAGCTCTAGCAGCATCAGAAGCTGTAGAGATCCTTCCAGATCTCCTGGGATTGGGCTTGGCCTCAGCAGCTGTAACAGATCTGGTCTTGGGCCCAGAGGAGGCAGGAGCTTTATTAAAAGAGGCAGTAGACTTGGATTTGGAAGCCATGGAGCAAAATAGACAGTTGTTACAAGCAGGAGATAGTCAGAAAGTGCAGAGAAGAGATGAGTTTGAAGAGAGTAGGGCAGAGGTATTCAATAAAGAGTGGCTGTGCAACCATAGTCAGACTATTGGACTTGCATGCAATTTCATCAACTCTTGCACATTGCTTACACTGCTGGGCAATATTCTGTAAAAAAAAAACTGTATTACTAGGCTAGAACTGATGTAAATACATGGTACTAAAAGATAGCTACACAATGAATCAGTCCAGTAAGAAATAAATGAAAAAATAGAAAAAAGATAAAAAAAAAGTTTTGAGGGTCAGGCAATGCACTTGGCACCTATTGCAAGTCCTCTTCGATGCATCTCCAATGTGGCTTGGAAGTAGGCAGGTGGCACCATGGAGGTGGGTGGCATGTAGGCACTGGTCCATGATGGCGCTGTTGGGTGCTCAGTGCCACTGGTGCTATGGGTAGGAGTTGGGTGGCCTGCGCTTGGTAGTGTCATTAGTGCCATCAGCAGGCAAGTGGTGTATAGGCATTGGGCACCCTGTGCTGGTCCATGGGACAGTGGGCACTGGTCCCATTGGTGCTGTGGAGTAGGCCTTGGGTAGGCTATCAGTGCTGTGGGTGGGTGGTGGGTGGGTGCTGGTGCATGTTGGTGCTATGGGTGGGCAGTGGGTGTGTGTTGAGCATGCTGTGCTCATCCTCTGTCTTCCCTTCATCATACCCTCATCCTTTTCTCCCTTTCCCTCACCTGTCCTCCTTCCTCTCTCCCAGTCCTTATCTGTCATGGTGGGTTTGTTTGGCCCTCCATGGCTGTGGGTATCCTGCATGTGATGGGAAGGGGCAGGCAGGGTGGTGTGAGATTGAGGTCCTGGTGACATCATCAATAATGACATGGTGCATGCAGCTGATGCAGCAGTGGCAGCAGGTGGCAGGCATTGCCTAATGCCCACCTGTAGCTGTCTTGGTTGTGGCCAGTAGAATGGAGGTGCTGGGCAGTGCTGGGGCTGTCCTCCTTGCTGGCATTGGCTCTGGGTGCACACCAGGCAGCAGTGGGTGGCAGCAGGCTCGGGTGAGGCATGGGGGCAGCTCTGGGACTGTCCTCCTTGCTAGTGTCAGCATCTGGGTGTGCACAAGGTGGTGGTAGATGACAGCAGGCATGATGAAGCATGGGGGGAAAGGGGAGGACATGGGGAGGGGATGTAGTAGTGATGGTAGAGGAAGAAGAGTGGTGATGTGGTAACACCAATATCATACATTGGTTGCTGCAGCCACTCATAGGTGTCTTAGAAAACAGGCCACTATAATCTAACAAGCCCCTATGGCCCAGTGGTAAATGCTGTCTTGCCTGTCCTTGCATTCCACTGACCCTGGTTCAATTCCTACCACTTGCAATATTTTTTTTCTTCTAATAAATTAGAACAAATTGCAGCCAGTTCAATCCAACTGGACTGCCACTGGACTACAGCTGGACTTCATCTCTTGCAACTGGAGTCCAGGTAAATGAGAGTTCAACTGGACCTGAACCAGACTGGCACTGGACTAGAACCGGACTGAGCCAAACTGGCAAATTTCATTCTCCCTTGGGAGCAGTCCAGTTCCAGTCCACTGGCAGTCTAGCTGGGGTCCACTGGACTCCAGTCAGAGTTCAACTGGAATTATGGACAAATGGATAGTCCTTGTGAGCTTAAAGGCTATTTGTACTACCAATAAACTGAGTCTTTTTTGACACAAGCAACTTCTCCACAGCTCTGAGTGCATTCTTCAGTACTTGCTCTCATTGTTCCTTCCTCTTTTGATGTGTGACACATACAGAAATCTCAAGTCAGCAACATTTGAGTGGTGGAACCCTTGGTAACTGGTTTGACAATGATGGATTTGATTCATCAGATTGCAAGTCATTGTCTGTCTTTCCACTCTTGACAACCATCTGCTCATCCTCCAAGCTGCTTTCATCAAGATCTTCTTCATCCAAGAGATAAAAAACAAGGTCTGAGGACTTGGGCAGTGATGCTTCAGTTGAGGTTAGAATTGCACTGGATGACTGGCCCTCAGCTGGTGTGCCACCTATTGCCTGTGTGGTGTCCACTTTCAGCCAGAAGAAGTTTCTCATGAGTTCTACTGAATGATGGGAGCTGGATCAAGGTTTGAGCTTGCATTTTGCATTCTGAAAATCTGTACTCACAATTTTTTTGCCTATTCATGTTCAGCTTGCCCATCACATACTTCTTTTTCTCAGCAGCACTTCATTCTGTCAGAATTTCCACTATATCCAAAGTGGCAGTTTGACTCTATCTTCTTCCATTCTGTCATTATTTTATTCATTTTCAGGACCCAATGCAAACCAACATGGAGCTCTGAACTCATGGCCTTTGCCTCCATCTCCTTCACCTTGTCCTTACCAAACTCAGAAACAGATTCCCATCTCATATCCTCCCTGCCATCTGACAGATCTTCTTTGTCACTTCAAAAAGCTGCATTAATACTGCCATCATAACTACATTCAGATGAACTGTTATCAGTCTCATCAGGGCTAAGAGAGGAAGAGCTTTGATTAATGCTGCTGGAACTGCTGTCTTTGGGGTGGATCTTGGTAGTATGCATGCATGCTGCAGCTTCTTTCTGGTGTTTTTTGATATATGGCATAGCAATTTCATATTAGTGATAGTCAGTGGCAAGCACCATATACAGTTTTTGTCTCTTATATTATTGTGATCAATTATTGGTGCTATGCAAAACTTATTCTGCATGCAGGTCACTCTTAGCTAATCAAGAGAGGCAGGGATATGAATGCTAGTATTTAGCCAGCTCGAAGCTGGATTCTACTATTCACATTTTGTCTATTTATACTTTACAATCTCTGAGTACAGACCATGACTATGCTATGAGGGATTATTGCCATTAGCCATCTGAGTCATCACTGAATGAGCATCTTGTGTTGTCCAACAGGTGATGAGTAAGTTCTGGCTCGGTGCTGATGCATCCCTGTCACATGATTTTCTCATAGTTCTCTTGCATCACATTTTCCTCTGCACCTGTGACAAGGCAGTAGCAAGAACGGAGGTCACCTGACCCCCCATTTTATTGGCGACAGAGCGGAACGGTCACCTGACCCCCATTTTATTGGCGACAGAGCGGAACGGGTACAGAATGTAGAGTAAACGAGAAGTAGCATAATAATACAAGGGCGTGGAGGGAGGGTGAGCGAAAATAAAGAAATGATGCAGCGAGATTGACAAGAAAAATTAATTTAAAGAGTAGAACTAGCTCACAAAGAGATAAGTCATTGCAAGGCAGTGGAGGTTAAAAGCTTACACTGTAGAACAGCCTGATAACCCAGAGGTGTATATCTGACAGTGCTGAAGGGCTGTTCTGGAATGTAAGTTTTGTCTCCTGAGATCATTCGAGGCCCAACTCACCTCTCTCGCTTGACAACGATGGAGTGCGAAGGAAAGCAAGAGAAGGTGAAACATTCCTGCACCGGTGCGTCCTCTTTACTCAGCATCTGCTTACCAAAAGCACCAAGCCGAGGTCCGGCATGGGAATGAAGTTGGTCAGCATCTCCGCAGAGGCCTCCGGAAAAGCTCCTTCCGCTGGACTCCGCCTTTACCCCGAGTGTCATGTGTTTGTCATGTGATCCATGAATCACATGCCCATCATTAAGATAGTGATAAGCCTGGAAATCATAACATTACTCCCCTTTAGGGATTGTATTCTTACAATCATGTTCTTCTTTCTTATCATCCTCCTAGTCTTGCTCACACTCATCCTTTTCTATGATTTTCTTATTCCATCAGTCTTGCCATGCTTGCCAGGCCATGTCAAGTCAGTTCTCAACTTCTTCCAGATCTGACATCCAGCCAGTCAGGGTCTGCTTCTTTGATAGCGTTTTCATTTGCTGACCTCATGGATAGACCCAGACTTCATTAGCCGTATAGTTGAAGAGGATCTTCGATGACTGGGACTGATGGAAGCAGGTTCATACAACCTTCTTTGGCAGGAGTTGTGGCAGCAACTGACACTGTTCTTTCTCTAGGGATGGCGCCTCAGGGTTCTTATGATGAAATTTTGTGACCGCATTTAGTGCATCTTTGTTGATTCTCTCGGTGGGTTCCCAAGTAGTATCTTCCATAGAATAATCCTTTCTGTTATGGATGTTGCCCAAAGGACCATTCAATTTCTTATCTTATCTTTTCCATATCCCTTGTCTCCCCCATCATGCTGCGCAGCATGCAGCTATCGAGTCATTTCACTTCCCTAGTCATTCTGAGTCATCTCCTTCCAGTCTTACTCATCTGTAGTCCATAGCATTGTACAGCCCATGGTCCGTGCTCGAGTACTGTAATGTATATAAGGACTTCCAGATGTACTAGTAATGCTAGGCTTAATATTCCTTTTGCTATCATCTCAAGACCACTTTCGCACTTAGTCTGCCTGAGTCCTTTTTAAGATTCATCTAGCCTAACACTTCCAATGTATTCTATACTATAGTTTTCTCCTGTTCTATCGAGAATTTACTACAGCTTCTACTTTATACTGCTCCTCTCCTTCCACAATGATAGGAGGAGGTTATTTCAGAATTATCACTGCTTTTTGTTGTGGAAACACTGGTGCCATATACAGGGTAAGCTCAGATTCATTTTGGATGGGGTGAATCTTCCAATGTTCTGGTAGTTCAAGCTCATATGCTGATTCTCCGATTTGCTGCTTGATTTTGAAAGGACCAAATCACTTATCATTAAGCTTGTCAGTTGGCTGGTCAGTTGTAATGTTTGTTCCTTCCAGCCAGACTTGGTCACCCTCGTAATACTCTCAGGTAGGCTTCTGTTTCCAGTCATCGGTCCATTTCATTGTCTCCACAGCTTTTAATAGAGAAGTCTTGGCCTTAGTCCAAATCTTCTTTATTATATCGGTGAACTCCTCTGCAGTCTGCAATTTAGCATTATGCTTTGGAGGTTCCTTTCCAGTATGTGGGTATCACCTGTGGTTTAAGTAAAATGGGGAATACCCAGTCACCGAGTGAATTCGATTGTTATAGGAGAATTCGGCTATCAGTAGCCAATCCATCCAGTCTGTTTGCCAATGATTCATGAAGAGCTTCAGATATTGCTCAAGTTCCTGATTAACTCTTTCTATTTGTTGATTGGTTTGTAGATGGTATGGCATAGAAGGGGCTCCTTTGATTCCCAAAAGCATATAAAGGTCTGTCATAAAATTTGAAACAAATTGTCATCCTCTATCATTAATAACCTTCTTAGAGAGTCCATAGTTTGGGAATATGGTATTGCATAGTTTACGAGTGATCCCTTCTGCCATGATTTCCATATTGACCAGTATAAATTTGGCTCCGTTAGTGAACTGATCTACCATTACCATGATGCCATTGAACTCTTGAGATTCAGAAAGGGGTCGGATGAGATCTACAGATATGATCTCCCATAGTTCTTTTGGTATTTTGTTTGGGTGAAGCAGAGCATGCTTCCGATCTCTGATGATCTTCATCTGTTAGCATTTGTCACATTCTTTGACATATGCCTTGATGTTATTTATTATTTTAGGCCACCAGAAGTTACACATGATTAATTCATACATCTTTGTTTGTCCTAGGTATCCTGAAATCTGATCAAAGTGATGGATTTCAATGATCCATTCCCTTATCTTTTGGCTTTTTAAAATGTAGTACTGTTTTAACCATGTGACAATTTGGTTGTTTTCCTCCCAGCTGTGTTCATCTTCATCAAGATGTTTTTGAACCTCAGGCTCTCTTTGCTTCCAAGCCTGCTTTATTTGGTCCAAAATGTCCTGGAATTCTGGTGTCAGCATGATCTTTGCCATAAAGATCTGGTGAGAAATCTCTGGTTTTAGGAGTACAACATTCTCATTATCGTTCTCCCCCTTCTCATAGTCTGGTCATCTCAACAGACTGTCTGCCTTCATTATTAACTTCCTGGGTTTGTGCTCTAGAACAAAGTCATAGTCCTGAAGTTCCAAAATCCAATGAGCTTGCTGGCAATTTAGTTTCTGAGGCTTCCAGAAATATTCGAGATTTTTATAGTCTGTCCAAATCTCAAACTTCTATTTAGCACCACAAAGGTATTGGTGCCATTCTTCAAGTCTGGTTATGATTATGAGCATCTCTTTGTCATAGATCTTATAATTCCATTCTGTTGGGTTCAATGACTTTGACATGAAAGCCACTGGTCTCCAAGTACCATTAGATTGTTCCTGTGAAATGATGCCTCCTATTGCATAGTTTGAAGCATCGACTTCTATTCAGAACTTTTCATCATCTCGGAGCATTGCAATGATCGGTGCTGAACAGATCCAATTTTTTGATCCATCAAACATGCCATCTTGGGCTTTCTCCCATGTTCAGTTAGCTTTTCTGGTTAGCTCCGTCAAGGGTTTCATGATCTTTGCAAATCCTTTAATGAAGTGCCAATAAAAATTGCAGAAGTCTAGGAATTACTGGACATCCCTTTTACAGGTGGGTTTCAGCCATCCTTTGATGCTTTCAACCTTAATGGGATCCATCTTGATGCCATTTTCTGAGATGATCATTCCAAGGTATTCTACTTCCAGCTGATGAAATGAGCATTTTTCAGATTTCAGGTAAAGCTTATTGTCTTTTAGCTTTTCCAACATGCACTGAATGAGTCATCTATGTTTATTCAAATCTTTATTGAAGATAAGAATATCATCCATATAGATGACTATGTGTCTCTGATCGATTTCGTTCTTGAAAATTGTATTCATCATGGTTTGGAAGATAGCCAGTGAATTCATCAGTCTGAAGAACATGACCAGGGGTTTGAACATTCCCCAGTTTGTCTGAAATGTAGCTTTCCATTCATCGCTTTCTTTCATGCAGACATTGTTGTATCCCCATCAGATATCAAGTTTCATAAAGAACTTTGCTTCCTTTAGTTTGTTGATCAGTTCTTGGATCAGGGGGAGCAGGTACTTGTTCTTTATCATTATATCATTTAGTTTTCAATAATTCTGTATAGGTTGTAGGGATCTGTCCTTTTTTTTTATAAAGAAGAAAGGCAAGGCCATTGGCAACTTCAATGGTCTAATTTGTCCAGTATTCAGATTTTCATCCAAAAAGGCATCCAACTATTTCTATTCATCCAGCATCAGGGGGTAGACCTTGCAATCCTGGAGCTTAGCTCTTGGAATGAGCTCAATTGCATGGTCCCAAGGTCGTCATGGTAGTAGTTCATTGAATGACTCTTTTCCAAACACTGAATCCTTGAAACAGTGGTACTCTTCCAGTATGATTTCCTCAAAGGTTTTTGCCTTTGTCACTTTGCCATCACTTCTGCCAGTTTAAAAGCCATTGTTTGGAAAGCCCTTAGATGGAACTCTTTGTTCATGTCAATCATCAAGAGTTTTTCTCCAATTTCAAAGTCTATCTCATTTGTTTCAGTAGAGGTATCATTATCTTCAGAGTTTCCTGTTCAGACAATCCACTGACACTCTTCAGGGCATCAATTGAATGTGATCTTTTCTATTCTCCAATTGATCTGAGGGTTGTGATGTTCAACCCACTCATAACTGATGAAGATCTGGCCTTTTCCAAGTTCAGTGACTGAGAAGACCATTCACTTGACATGGTCCTGGACCCAGACTCTCAGTTCAACATATTCTCATATGTCACCCACTATGTTACAGGTTCCATTTGCATTATGGACTGGAATAGGAATAGGATATCTCTTTGTGTTGATTTCCTTTTCCTTAACAAATTTCCAGTCTATGCAAGATCTGGTACATCCCATATCAAGCAAAGCTTTCATGCTGTATGTCTGTCTAGTGTCCAAGGTCATAATTGTTAAGGGTACATCCATCTGATTTCTGTTTCCACCTCTGACAAATCATGGTTTTTATCTGAGATCAAGTAATGTATGGAGTGCATTGTGATCATTCATTTGATTAATTTTACGAAGTCTTTCCAGAGAGATGTCCTTCTGTTGCGATTGATCCATCCATGCCTTAAGAATTGAGTATGCTTTAGACTCATCCTACTGATAAATCTGCTGAGCCACCCAGGATAGGGTATATCCTTTTACAAGACCAAACTCTCATGCACCTTCTCGCTCAAAATATTCTTTAAGATTAGGAATGTTTCTCATATTAATATCTGACAATACATATTCAGCTGGTGAAGTGGTGCTCCTTCCTAGCTCTAGCAAAAACCCTGTTTAAGCTCTTTGATCTTAGCAGTGTTCGATTTGTCCTGCATCTCTACATTTCTTGTAACATATTTCAGCCAAGGGTTTGTCAGACATGTTAGGCTAGACGAATCTCAGAAGGACTCGGGCAGACTAAGTGCGAGAGTGGTCTTGAGATGATGGCAAAAGGAATATTAAGCCTAGCGCTACTGGTACATCTGGGAGTCCTTATATACATTACAGTACTCGAGCACGGACCATGGGCTGCACAATGCTGTGGACTGCGGATGAGTAAGACTGGAAGGAGATGACTCAGGATGACTAGGGAAGTGGAATGACTCGATGGCTGCGTGCTGCGCAGCATGATGGGGGAGATAAGGGATGTGGGAAAGATAAGATAAGAAAATGAATGGTCCTTTGGGCGACGTCTGTAACATCACCCTCTCTGTAGATTCGCGTCCTCGCGAACAACCTTAGTCCAGCTGTCCCCACCCAGTATTGGTCTCCCAGGCGGTCGCAGCACGCGGGGCCCATGTATGAATGAGCTCTTCATTATAGGCACGGATGTGATGGAGTGTGGTAGCAAGGAGTTTAAGTCACCGGTTTTCTGTGCAAAGCATTTTCATTGCCTCGCGAAGCACGATGCGTTCGGCTGCAGTGGGGCCGGTCCCATCAGGGGTTCGCCCGGTCTAGAGGTGCATGCGGACGGTCATAACATAGCGCATATACACGCCAAGTGTGATGGCGAGGGGGTCCATGTAGTCACTAGCATTGAGAATCCTTGCCAGATTCTCGAGGTTGCTTGGGTGGTTGGGGGTAGGTGCACGGCTGCCCTCGCTGCTGTCAATGCTGATGGGGGGCATTGGTGGTCATGAAGTGTGATTTTTGGTCTTCTTCCCTCTTGTCATGATCCTTTTATCCTGGTTCGCAGTCTTCTTTAGGAAGTGGTCTAGAGCTTGCTGCGCATTCCCCAGTTCCTTCTCTTTGATCCATGTGTTCTCTTCGTGTCCGTATCCTTTCCATTTGACCAGGAATAGCATCCCCCTCCCTTGTTTCTTCCTTTTTAGGATCTCTTCTATCTCGTACTCTTCTTCATCATTTATGATTTCAGGGGGTGGTGGTGATGGTCGCTCTTGTATCTTGAAACGGGGTCCTTTGTAAGGCATGAGCAGTGTTTCATTGAACATGGGGTGTATCAGCTGCCATGATGCTGGGAGTTCCAGGCGATATGCCGAGGCTCCTTTCTTTTCAACCACTTTGAACGGTCCGTATCGGAGTGCCGATAACTTCTTTGATGGTCGATTGACTGTGATATTGGTGGCCTCTAGCCATACTCTATCCCCTTTCTTGTATTCATGGGCAGGTCTTCGCCTCGCATCGTAATTGTCTTTGGCTCATGTTTGTGCATACTGCAGCACAGCATTTGCTTCCTTCCGTATTTGGTTCATTCTTTTGACGAAGTCCTTTGCTGTGGGGTTATTCCCTTCTGTCATCTGTGGCTCTCCCTTCCAGGGGTGCATTCCATAGTTGAGGTAGAATGGTGTCTCCTTCGTTTCCTGGTGTGCTTTGTCGTTGTATTGGTACTCTGCAATTGCTATCCATTCTGCCCAATCGTCTTGTAAGTTATTTGTGAAGCTTCTGAGGAAGGCTTCCGTTTCTTGGTGGGATCGTTCCGCCTGTCCATCTGTCTGTGGGTGATAAGCCGTTGACAGGTTTTGCTTTGTTCCGAGTAATTTTAGAAGTGCTGTCATGAATCGCGCTGTGAACTGGGGTCCTCGATCACTGATGATCTTTCGTGGGATTCCGTGAAGCCGCCACATGTTGTCTCGGTATAGTCGTGCGAGGCCTTCTGCTGTGAGTTCGGTCTTTGTGGGTACTAGATGGATCATCTTGGTCAGGCGGTCTGTGACTGCAGCGATGGCGTTAAAGCCATTCGAGCTGGGTAGCGGTCCTATGAGATCTACTCCGATATCTTCCCATGGTTGCTGTGGGACTTCATGCGGGTGTAGGGGTGCGTGTTTCTTTTGTCGGATGATTTTGTTTCGCTGATATGTTTCGCATCCATTGACATACTTCTTGATGTCTGTTAGCATTGATGGCCACCAATAGGTGCAGTTTATGAGCTTGTGCATGCGGTATTGTCCTGGGTGTCCTCCAATGGGTGTGTCATGGTGTTCAAACATGATGTCTTCCTTCAGTTTGTTATCTGGAGGAATGTAGATTTTTCCTCCTACGTATACGATGTGGTCGTCTTCTGTGAACCAGTGTGGTTTTTCCTTCAGTCCTGTTGTTACGATCGTTTCCCTTCGTGTGCATTGTCGAATTTGTTCTATTCTTGAGGATTCGATCATCGTGATTCCTCTTGTTTGTATTGTTTCGTTATTTTCTGCTTCTTCTTTCCGTGGGTGTTCGTCCTCAAACATCATAAATTCGAAGTCTCGTTCATTATTCTCTTCCAGATGTCGAATGAATACTGCTTCTTTGATCATTTGTATGTCGTCCTTCTCTGCTAGGTTTTCTTCATATCCTGCCATCCGTGACAGGATGTCCGCTTTTCCATTTGCCTTTCCTGGTACGTGTCATAGTTCGTAGTCGTATTCTTGTAATTTCAGGTACCAGCCAATCTGTCTCGAGTTGAGTCACTGTGGCTTCCGGAAGTATGATAGATTTTTGTGATCCGTCAATATTTCGAACTTCTCTCGAGCTTCGAGGAGGTATTGTCTTCATGTCTTTAGTGCGACCATTATCGCAAGAAGTTCCTTGTCATAGATTTCATAGTTTTGCTCTGCTGGGGTCATGCATCTCGAAATGAATGCGATCGGATGCCATAGTCCTTTCTGCTGTTGTGATAGTACCGCTCCAATGGCATATCCTGAGGCGTCCGTTTCGACTCGGAATTTTCCTTCTGTTTGTGGTAGTACTAGAATGGGTGCTGAGGTTATGTGTCGGATCAGCTCTTTGAAAGCATCCTGTTGCTTGTCTGTCCACTGGAATGCTTTGTTTCCAGTCAACTCCATTAGGGGTTTAGCGACCTTTGCGTATCCCTTGATGAATCATCGGTAAAAGTTCGTGAATCCCAAGAACTTTTGTAGTTCTTTCTTTGTCTTTGGGGTTGGCCAGGATTGTACGGCTGTGATCTTTTCTGGTTCCATTTCTACCTTCCCTTCTCCTATGATGTATCCTAGTACTGGGACTTTTGATGATTCCCAGATGCATTTCGGTCCTTTGATGAACAGGTCATTCTTGTTCAGTATTTCCATGACTTCTATGGTGTTCTTTTGGAGTTCCTCTCGTGTTCGTCCGATGATTATGATGTCATCCATATAGATTATGCACACTCTTCTTTGTATTTGGTCTTGGAAGAGGCTCGCCATCATTCGGCTAAAAGTGCCTGGTGCATTGCACTGTCCAAAATACATGACTGTCGGTTCGAAGAGTCCTCTTGCTGTTAGGAAGGCTGCCTTCCATTCATCCCCTTTCCGGATGCGCACATTATTGTATCCCCAGATAATATCGATCTTGCTAAAGTACTTTGCTCCTTGTAGTACGTCGAGGAGCTTGCTGATGTGTGGTAGTGGAAACTTGTCCTTGACTGTATATTTATTTATCTCCCGGTAGTCTTGGATGAGTCGTTTGCTTCCATCCTTCTTGTTGCGAAAGAAGCAGGGTGCTGCGTAAGGTGATTTCGATGGGCGTATTTTTCCTGTTCATAATCCTTCTTCAATGAAGGCATCTAGTTCCTCTAGCTCTTTCTGTGTCATCGGGTAGACCTTGCTCGGTATCGTTTTGGGTGCATCCTTTGTTAAGTTTATTTCATGGTCCCATTCTTTGTGGTCTGGTAAGCGATCAAAGTTCTTCTCCTTGAAGAGGTGTTTGAATCTGATCAGATATGGGGGTATCTGGGTTCCTGTCTTGTCACTGGCTGTAGTTTTCGCTGGTTCAGCCATCTTCTGTATCTTAATCATCTGGTGGTTTATTTTGCACATTTTAGGGCATCTGTCGAAGACAACTTCTCCTGTCCTCCATTTGATTGTCGGGTTGTGGTAGACAAGCCAGTCATGTCCTAGTAGCATGTCGGTTTTTCCGATATCGAGTACGATAGCTTCCATGTGCTCCTTGTGTCCTTTAATGTCGATGTGGACCTCCGCTACTCGGTCTGCTGTTTTCTGGCGGTTGGGTGATCCGTCTGCATTTATGATGGGAATCTTTTTGATTCGTCGTGTCTTCAGTCCTGTTTTCGCTACTATCACAGTGTTGATGCAGGTCCTATCCGCTCTGCTATCGACTTCCGGTGTTATTGTTGTGATTCCTTTTCACGTTCATATTCTTGCTGGTACTGCGAGTTCTTTCCTCTTTGGTGGTTTGTCTCCTTGGATGGTTTTCCTTAGTGCTTCAGATCGCTTGGCGGAAATGGTGTATTTCAGAGTATGGGATGATCTACATCTGGTATCGAAGCGAGTCTGTTTCAGTTGTATGGGTCGCGATTTAGCACCTCCTAGTCGGACCCTTCAGCAAAACCCTCTTTATCAGAGCTTTCTTCATCCTTGTCTTCTTTGTCCTCTCCTTCTTCTTCTTTCACTTCTCTGACCCGGGATTTTCCTTTCTTCTTCTTCTTGCAGTTCCGTGCATAGTGTCCCTTTAAGCCACAGTTGAAACATGTGACATTTGCTGCTCCTTTTCGTGGTTCCGGGCAGTTTCGTAAGATGTGTCCTGGTTTATTGCAGTTGAAGCAGTTATTGCTTCATACTTTGTCGACTTCCATGGCCTGTCCTGCTCCTCGGCTTGGATTTCCAGTCTTGCGCTGATTGCTTGTGAATTCTCCTGTCATCACATTTCTGTGTTCATCGATGTTTCGTCCAATCGCTCGAACTGTCTTGATATATTCATCTCCATCTGTTGGAAGTGTGGAGATTGAGTGTACGGCTTCTGCCGTCCTTCGGTTTAAGCTCTTCTCGAGTAGGAAACGAGGGGCTGTTCCTGTCATTCCTGCTTTCCCTGCGAGGTCTATGAATTCATCCAGAAATTCATCGATGGGTCGGTTCCCTGTCTGATATTGAATAGTTTGCTTCCTGCTTGTGATGGCGACATGACGTTGCTGAATCGTGTCTCTATCTCGGTTATGAAGTCAGCCCATGTGCTTTGGTTGGTAGTGGTGTCAATCTTCTTTGACGCCCAGTGGGCTCCGGGTCCATCGGTCATTCTAGACAGGACCGCTCCAATCTTCTGTGTGTCCGTGAGGTCTCCATGTGCGGTTATGTAAAGTTTCATCTTCCTCCACCAAATATCGAAGGATGTTCGATCTCCTGTAAAGGATTTCAGGTCGGCGATGATTCCCTTGTATTCTGTCGTCATCCTTTGGGAGGTTTCTTCGTCATTCTCTTGGTCTTGGTCTTCCTGTTCCTGGATCTGTTGTTCCTGGGTCTGCTGTGCTTGTACTTGGGCTTGCTGTTCTTGGAGCTGTTTCTGTCTTCACTCCTCTCTCTGTTCTTTCCAGTAGTCTAGGTCGACTCCTGCGATTCTACAAGCTTGTTCAAAATCGGCCCACTCTGCGGCGGTCGGTCCGTTTGTCTTTGGTAATCCTTTTCGCTCCCTCCACCGATAGTATTCGTCCCAGTCGCTGTTGCTTACTTTCACCACGGTGGTGCGATTCTCTCCTTATGCAGTGCTTTGGCGGATTGGTCCTCTGAAGGGGTTCGGCGGTTTCGTTCCTGTGTGTCCTTGACTCTGGTGTCGTTCTCATTGGTTCTGTCGTACGCTCTGTGCATCGTGCCCTCTCTGTATCAGTATGTCTTTCTCCTGTGTTTGGCGATTATAGTTCTCGATCTGTTGTCGCCTAAAGTCTTGGGCTTGTGTTCGTTCTTCTCTCGTTTTCTTGCGGATGGGTTCGTTCTCTTCTTCGGCAAGAAGATTCTGGTCTGACCACAGCTCTTCTGGGCTTATCCCGTATTCTCCTTCTAGGAAGAGTTCTGCAATGAGTTGTGCTGCTCCTTCGCTGAGGATCTCAGCGGGTTCGTCTGTGGTGGTGAAGGCAAACTCTCTCAGAAATGCCTGCTCTTCGTCGTCGCTACTTGGTGTAGGCGTGCGCTCTCTCTTTCATTTGTTTGGATTGCTAGTGTCTCTGCGGGTGGCGTGGACTGTCTCTGCGAATGGCATGGACTGCAATGCCTGGTCTACTTCTCTGAGCCAAGTGCTCTTGTCGCTCATGCTAGTGCTCGCTGGGTCGGCGACCGCTTGTCGTCGAATGTTGATCAAGTCTTTGATAAAGTGTGACGTGGTGTGTGTATGAGTCTGAGCGAGTCTCAACGAGGCTTAATATCTTGTTAGGCTAGACGAATCTCAGAAGGACTCGGGCAGACTAAGTGCAAGAGTAGTCTTGAGATGATGGCAAAAGGAATATTAAGCCTAGCGCTACTGGTACATCTGGGAGTCCTTATATACATTACAGTACTCGAGCACGGACCATGGGCTGCGCAATGCTGTGGACTGCGGATGAGTAAGACTGGAAGGAGATGACTCAGGATGACTAGGGAAGTGGAATGACTCAATGGCTGCACGCTGCGCAGCATGACGGGGGAGATAAGGGATGTGGGAAAGATAAGATAAGAAAATGAATGGTCCTTTGGGCGACGTCTGTAACAAGACAGTTACATCTGATGTGTTCTTTCTGTCCACACCAGAAGCAGCAACCTTCATGCCTCATCCAGTCAATATCCATGGTATTGGGGTCAGGCTGTCCTTGAGCATTACCAGTTGCTAGTGCTGGAGTTTGCTCCTTAGGTGCTATGGTTCCCTGTGCCAGTTTCTGAGTTTGCTTGAGAGTGAATTGCTCCTTTGCACCAAATTCCTTCTGGGCCTGGCAATATTGTCAGTCCAGTTCCATCACATGTTTGTACCACTAGTCGATGTCCTCCTTGTGGACACCTCCTAGTTTGATGATATATTGTCCAAGCACCTGGTTGAGTCCATGCTTAAAGATATTGATGAGAGTGATATCATTGTATTTTATCAAGAGAGCCCAGCTCTGGAATTCAACAATATAGTTCTTGACCAGTCATTGTTGCTGCAACAGTTTCTTAATCTGAATAATTGCATCATTCCTAGTCTCCATAGTCATGAAAAACTCTCAGGCTTCCACCTTAAAGTTCTCCCAGTCCTTGAATGGTGGAAGGTGTCCAAGCAGGTCCATTCTGACTTTCAGAGTATTAGCTATTGCTGGCATAACGATGCAGCCATGTTCCCAGTCATTGTAGGTGGAGTGGTTTCCGAACTCCTGCCTTCATCCATTTAATTCTATTTTGAACTCAAGCCACTCTTGTAGCTTGGAGTCCACCCAGTTCTATGCACGTTCGGCCTTGCCTCCTGTAATCCATTGCAATGCATAGGTTATCATGTCCCACTTGTTGATAATCTCTTCCTTGTCAAAGTAGACTTCCATTTGTTGAAGCCAACTTCCAATCAGGCTGGGGTCCCCTTTATATGGATCTGGCAGTTCTAATTTCATTCTTTTGGGCTTCTTGCCCAAGTCTAGTTCTTCTTTGATCGCATTGAGCAAAGTCTGTGTCACATTCTGCACCTGTTCAGCCTGCTGAGGGTTGTTTCAAAGGGTGCCCCAGGCCAGAGCAAGAGGGTTGGTGGTGAAGAGGATGGTAAGGATAAGAGTAATGAAAGTGAAGAGGGCAGCAATGAGTTCCATGATGTGTGATGTTAAAAGGAATTGGTATTTGGTGTAATTTGTCAAATAGTACCATGTGGGCAGCATGCAACCATCGACTCCCACTTCAGTTATGTTCAGGAAAAGGAAAAGGTGCCTGTTAAACTGTGGATGGGTTGGCTCAAATCTCCATCATAATAAAGATGCTCCAAATGGCAGTCAAGAAAGAATTCGTCATCAGAGGTCCCAGCAGTCTGGCAACTCCTTTCTCATTTTGGATCAATACACATTTCTGACAATGATCTTCAAGGGCATGTTTGAGAAAGCAGTCAGTGGGTGGGGACTATCCACATGTCTGAGTCCTCTGGTCTCTCTTGCTTTGGTATATCCTGGGTCAACAAACTACCTGGTCAGACGCATGGTAGGGCTCTCCAAAGATCACCCTAGCATAGCCTTGTGATATTCGATTTGGATGGGGTCAGACTCAACATTACCCCTAGTCCTCTCACACTTCCAAATGCAACAAACCAGGACCGCAGATAGAGACCAGAATAAGGGTTGGCATGGGGTGGGGAGTGAGGGTGAAAGGTAAAACTGTTAGTGATGGTAGAGGGAAAAGGTATGATGATGCAGCAGATTCCTTTAGTCACACAGCACTCAGGGCTGTTGGGCAATAAAGAAAGGGTAGTGGAGAGTGTAGAGAGTAGTGAGGTGCACAAGGGATAGCTTCGAGCTTTTGCTATGCAAAACTTATTCTGCATGCAGGTCACTCTTAGCTAATCAAGAGGAGAGGCAGGGATATGAATGCTAGTATTTAGCCAGCTCAAAGCTGGATTCTACTATACACATTTTGTCTATTTATACTTTACAATCTCGAAGCACAGACTATGACTATGCTATGAGGGATTATTGCTATTAGCCATCTGAGTCATTGCTGAATGAGCATCTTGTGTTGTCCGACAGGCAATGAGTAAGTTCTGGCTCGGTGCTGATGCATCCCTGTCACATGATTTCCTCATAGTTCCCTTGCATCATGTTTTGTGTCATGTGTTCATCATGTGATCCATGAGTCACGTGCCCATCATTAAGATAGCAATAAGCCTGGAAATCATAACAATTGGTATTAATAATACTGTTTAAATGTCTCTGCATTGTTTCTGTGCTCAATCCTATGGCCTCCTGCCATATTGAGGCAAAAAAATTTTCAGCCTCTGGCCAATTTGGCCACTATCATCCATTAGTGGTGACCAAGTAACCTGTACCATACATCTTATGAGAAAAGAAGAGTATAAGCATGCTTATTAGATAGCTTAGCTTATTATATTATATTCATCTCTCAAGAACTCTTTCTATTTTATTATGTCATAAAAGAAAGAGGATATAAGAATGAAGAACTATGGACAAGCAACACAACTCTCTTTTTTCTTCTTTTTGGAACTCTTGATATTCTATATATATCCAACTTGTCATCTCATATGATCCCAAACTATCAAACAGTTAACCAACTCCAACCTGAGTGTTGGGCAACTACTCCATTGACCACTCTTCCATCATTTATTTTTGAAATTTGCAATAATTTAGTCTGAATTCAATCTCATATTTTTCTTCCTTTTAGTATAAAGAATTTTCATACTAGAACTAAAGAAACCTTTCCAGTAATGTGTTCTACTTCTTTAAATAATACAAATGCACCAAGACTAGTTATTATATCGCTCTCTTACCTATTAAAATTAAATCAGAATATGAAACAAGCATTTGACAAGAAGACTAACTGAGTCTTGTATCATATTCATATATCCACTGTGTCCCTCTGTCAATTTGCCTATATTCTTGCCCTTGCTAGCACCTAGACCTACACCTTGTGCATAAAAGGCAGTAGGACTAGAGTAGCAGGAAGAATTAGCATCTTATATACTAGCACATTGACAAATTGATGGCATACATTGGTTCAACCCTGCCCTCACCACTCACACCAAGGCCCATGCCTTCAGTCCAGCCCATCATCTTCAAGAGCTTGTTTCCCATATTAGAAATATCTTGACCCGGGTTGGTAGAGCATGGGGGTGAAGGTGTTCGTGCATTTTCTGCTTTAACAGGGTCTTTTTCAGAAAGTGGAACTTCAGGTTGGTTGAAGAAAATTCGCCGTTCTGATGCACGATCACGATACTTGGATTGTCCCTGTGAAGCCATTTGTCGAGCCTGGACCTTTTGCCGCGCAATATCTCGCAAACCAGGATCCTTGTAGTTTCTCTAAGTTATGATCAGTCCAAAAAGTCGTTATGAAGATGAGAAGACATCACATGCCTTATGTAGATCCGATTCTTTATTGTGTCTTCTAAGCTGGTCAACCGTCTTAAACTGACGAGCACACAGCAAACACGTCATAGCCATAACATCAGAAAAATCCAGGTCTTGTTCAATTGACGTGTCATTGCTTGATGCAGCGGTTGTTACATGTGAAGCCTGAGTTGAGCAGACATATTTAATGACTGCGATAATTCGACGAAAAAGAAAGCCTGTACGTGTGTATGTGATTCGTCTGAAACATCATGCATTATCTCTTCCCTAACTTGATTCCATTTGTTGATGTTGCCTACAATCTGCGTCAAGTGTGAGAACAATCCATTTTAAAAAAAAAAAAACACATGAGAGCTGGACCTTTTTAGTAGAGACGAGAGGCGCAAGCATTCTTAAAGGTGCTCCTAAATGGAACATTCAATATGGATGGGCTGACACTTTTGACAAGAAACAAACCATGTGATGGCAGAATGTCCGTAGCACTTCCTTCTCCATCTTGAGCGTCGTCGCCCGCAAAGTCGAGTGACACTAGTTTGACAGAATCTGCAAGTCGATTATAAAACCTGCAATCCCGACTTCCTCAAGTTGGTGGGACTTACTGGAACTTGTTTTCGTGGACAACTTGCCAAAATTCAGCGTCACTGGCTTGTCCATGATCGGAAGTTCGGAGGGAACTGTCGGTGCAGCTGCGGACACTACAGTCTCATGTTCACCTACAGCGACTGTAATCAGCATCGACTTCCAAAGGAGGCACAGCAACACACCTCTTTTCTTTTTCTCCTTCTTCTCTTTGCCAGGAACGATGGCAGTCTGGGGAGGTTCCTCGACCTTGAAGTCGAGTACAGCGGCCGTTGAACTCTCGTCCCAATACCGAACCAAGGAGCCCTCGGCACCACCCAGATGAATCGAGGAAGGTATGCAGGCATCATCGCGGGATAGCATATCGGCCACAGGTTGGAAAGAATAGGGGTGTGCGAAAGATGCAGCTACAGGTCTGTCTGAGATGCGAAAACCCGATGGATGAATTTGGGGTGACATGGTGGCCGCGAGAACCGCCGAAGCAGCCTGGAGATTGCTCAGGCTGCTTTCGGGAAATGATAAAAGAATGAACTGACCTGGACATCAATAAACTCCACAAACGCGAACCCAAAGCTTGCCATAGTAACTTTGTCTTTTATGAGTATGATCCTCTTCATGCCCTTCGGCCCTTGACCTCCGGGGCCGGACGAATGAAGCATGGCCTGATATATAGCCTGAGGACCAGATAATGGATCGAGGCCGCGGAACAAAAGGACCGGTGCCGGTGCATTCCCAATATCGCGAGTGCCGTCGTTCAAATGCCCTCTGTTTAGTCTTCCCTTGTCGTGAGGGGTGGCGCTTTGAGAATAATCTATCTTCACTCTACGGCCGTTGTGTGGAGAGCCTGTCTGAAGTGCTTTGTAATATGCAGCCTTCGCGGATGCGCCATGAGAAGCTGGAGGTGGAACTTGAATGAAAGGGAACAAGGGGTCTACGAATGCGCGTGCATGCTCGGTGCTGGTGAACTGGGCAAATCCGAAGCCCTTTGAGGAACCTTGTAAATCCAACGGCGAATACGTCAATGGATGTCAAGAACAAATGCGAACTTGCAAATGCCTGATGATCTGTCTCGAATAATTGTGACCGTTTCTATGCTACAGCCGTTGGAGCTGAGATAAGACTGGAGCTAGGCAAGTCTTCAGCACAAACCATCGATAAATGCGAACATAAATCCTTACATCTGCTTCGGTAAAATCAGGCTCTAAGCCCAAGAAAATGACATGGGGACTTGGTTCCGATGGTACGAGACGTTTCTTGGCCTGGCGTTGGAAACGTTCATCATGCCCGGAGCTTTGGTAATTTTCATCATGTCGACTGTGGGCATACGACCTCTCATAAGCGAACCCCTCCGAATCGTAACCCTTGGAAGACCTCAGCCTATGACGGCCACCAAGAGAAGTGCAAAACGTACTCCATCGTTAAACTTCCGCCTTTTTCCATCTCCATAATAGTCCTCCCCTCTTTCGCGAAAACCAGGCCTTACGTCGGCATTGACCAAAGAAGAATATTCCTTTCCTCGATCCCATTCTCGGTTGTACGCCATGGTGGTGGGTAATGTGAAAAGACAGTGGATGACAAACAAGCACACACATAAAACCATTCCTTCAACCACTCGCTGTACCGCTGCAATGGCTGGACACGGTCAGCCCTCTCACCATGTTATTTCGCAGTAATTTGATGCTAAAGCAAACTATCCAGGTTTCGTTAAAGTGCGGAAATCTGTCTCTGTTCGCCTGTATATTGACTGTCTTTCTCTCCTTAGGAGGATCCCGCCATCGAGCGATTTAATCGCATGGTGAGTGGAGAATACCGATATGCTTTGCTTTTTGCTAAGGGCAGGCTTATCAGCGCGAGGAAGCTTACTTGAATTTCCGCTGGACGCGTACTACAACCAGGACGGCCTTCGTAGGTCTCTTATTGGTGCCCGGGATCACATATTTCCTTGCGAAGCATTACTATGTGCGTCTATACACGCTTCAACGACACTGACCACGACTCAGTCCCTGGCAGCATAAATTTGATTGGACAAGGGGCAAAGGAGAATCGCTGATGAAGACCTAGAGGAGTTGACGCTCTCCACTGGAACTATAAAGCCATAATTACAGACTACCAATGTCTAGATCCTCTTGCAGAGTTCCACTGCGAACTGACAGCCTGTGCCAATGGCGATGCTGAGCAATGCATGTGCCGGGGCTCGTTGCGCGAAGTTGTCCACAGCAAGGTTTAAATGTCCTAACTCGTCATCCCTGAACTCTTGCACGACGTCTCTTAACAAAGGAACACTGGGATGAGTGGCTGGCAAGCATCGCAATTCGTCCAGTTGGCTAGTGCAACAGTTTCATCTCCAAGATTGAGATAAAAGAATTGGGGCCTATTGACTCACTCGTCATAGTGTTCGCCAATTACTGTCTCGACAGCCTCTGTACATGCCATAGCGGCATCCTTGCCCATCAAGGCAGTCACAACGCCAAGACCAAACCCTGCATACTTCGCGAATTCTAGGAAAATGGTTGGTCGAGCGTGGTGTTGAGCTTGGAGCATATTCATGACTGTCAAATGTTTCTTTTCTTGGTCCCACATTTCCTACGAAAACCACTGAACTCCGGGATGCTACCAAACAACAACTCTAATTACTTACTTGGATCAAGTTTTCAACGGAAGTATCAGACCTCAAAACAGCCATCTGCCCTTTGTAAATCCAGTTTGCTGCCACTTCACCCGCTTGATCAACGCGCACAGCGCGTTCTAGTGTTGTACGTTGGTCCGAAGTCAGGAACGATGGTGTTTCCGTGACCGAGGCATCATGTCTCCGTGCCGCATCGAAGTATATCACAGAAGCAGCATTGTGGCTAGATATGCTTCGACGACAAGCGCCTCCTTTAGGGCGCAGAGGACGCAGCAATCGAACAAGCATGATTATGTAATCGACATGTCCAGCCCACTTCCAACCTGTTTACAATCCGCAAGCAACATGACTCCCTCCACGTACGTTGTTCTGCCCGCCTCAGATTTCCGATGCTTTACCATTATTGCATAGTTTTACCTTGATTGACACGATCAAATCAGATAACGAGAGGGATTGGCCAGTCAACCTCGGTGTGTATGGAAGAAAGCCCAAAACATTAAGGAGAGCTCATTCCTGAAAACCAACCAAGGAATGCTTGACTGGGACTCAACGAACATCGTTTTCACCAAACGTTCGTTGATCGAATTTCTCAAGTTTGTGCAGTCCTTCGTTCCCCTTCGCGTTCTTGCTCAACCCACTTTAGGTACACTGGTGTCACGGTTGACACGAACTTTGCGAATATAGCCAAGCTGCCTCGCAAGTCTTACCGTGTCGGTTGCTGCCATGATTTCGAACCGTTCGCTTGGTTTAGGTTATGCAAAATTTGGCAAGCTATCCCTGGGCGATGACGACCTTGTCACTGCCATTGGCGATAGCTCACAAGGCAAGGGTAAACGGCCCTTTCTCTTGTCGTCATTTCTGATCGATATTTGCCCAGAATCTCGAACCGAAGATGTAGACTTTAAGCCAACTCGTCGTGTTCGCACCGTTCCCGGGGGTCCTCACACAGACATATTCGGCTATGAAGACGACGATGCTCTCTCGCGTGCACCCCCCAGGACAGACCAAGTTAATTCAAGTTGATGGCCTAGTGGGCGTAATGCGATGTTGATTTTTCTTAGACTAGCGATGCAACTGAGTTTCAGCAAAAGAACACTGACGACAATTTATCGGCTCAATTGAAGCCGAAACGGTACGTGATTGCAATTCGCTGAATCAACGGGTGGCGCTCACAATGTCGTTTGCCAGTCAAGCCAAGAGCGACGTAGGGGGCAATAGCACTGTAGGGAACTTGTGGGATCCAGTAGATCCTAAAGAATTCAAGCCAACGAGGAGGCGAGTGTCCATAGGAACATCGTCACGCTGAGCATTTAATCAAGCTTTCGTAGGGTACGCCAGGGTCCTGGTGGTGAAGACACTGTCGGCAGTGTGAGCGCCCAATTCCTGTATGAAGCTCCTGTAGCGACGATCGCTTACATTCCTCAACTAGCTTTTCTGAGTACTTTACGAATACCTGAATGCAAGTTGGTTTCTTCATTGGTCGGACTGAAGCTGGACAGGAGACTCCTCACATAGTGCTGCCCAACATTGAGCTAATGCTTGGGTGAAACAAAAAATGCAAAACATACATATATATTTACGTCGTGGTAGCGGCGAGGTTCGAACTCGCGCGGGCTTGCGCCCATTGGGAATCAAGCACGCAACTTAAATCCAACGCCTTAGACCAACTCGGCCACGCTACCCTACATGATTTGTCTCATGTATTAACTGAGAGAGATCTCCTCCACTTGCCGACACATAAATAAATGTACTGTACAATGTCAGCTAGAAAAACTCCATATCCTGATTGTTGCATCATCACTCCCCGAGATAATCTTGTCTTCCCCGAGAGCCAGGCAGCTAACGGCCGCTTGGTGACCTACCAATGTTGCTAAGCATCGTCCATCTTTACGCGACCAGACCTTAATAGCATCAGCAACACAATGGCATCTAGCATAACCTGATATTTACCTTGATTGTGCGATCGTGGCTGCCGCTGACCAGGCGAAGTTTATCGCTGGCGACGGCCCATACGCCTTCGATATGACCAAAAAATGTCTGTGTTGACTGTCCAGACTCTATATCCCATATTTTGATAGTGTTGTCGAGACTTCCGGATATCAAAGTGGGTGCTTTTGGACCACAAGATGGAGAGGCTGCTCTTGTTGCATGACCAAGAGGACTTGGCGTTGGCGAGTCCGCGGTAGAGGGGCCCGGCAGGGGCGACGACTGCCTGACACTTGGTTTCTGCTCCGGATCAATGTTGATAATGCCCTCGTCCGCCTCATCGCAATCATCCATGGGAAGTAATTTCATGCTCTGCACTTGGCCCACATGCCCGGTCATGGTACGCAGGCATGTCCGAGAGGTTAGATCCCACAATCGGATAGTTCCATCATCAGAGGCGGAAAACAACATCTTCCCAGAATCAATTTCAGGCGGAGCCATGACCGTCGAGGGTGGAGAACGAGACGGGTCTAAGCGAGGCGTGCCCAATGACAGCATAGACGCATTGGTTCGCGAATCCCAAAGCTGAACAGCGTTCACCCAATCGGCATGCCCTCGCAACGTGAACGCCCCGCCCGTACGGAGGTTCCAGACACGGATGGTTGAATCAACGCTCCCACTAGCAAGAACGTTGCTGTCGAAATTCAAACAGACTACACCGTCCGTGTGACCCGTCAGCGTCCGAATACACTTTCCTCTTCTCCAATCCCAGACTTTGAGAGTGCTGTCCATGCTTCCGGTTATCAGTTTGACTTCGTCGAACTGCAGGGCTCTTACGGCACGGGTATGACTTTTCAGACAATGAAGCTCGACCCCTGTCTCGAGATTCCAAACGCGCGCGGTGCGATCATAAGACCCAGTGATAAGGATGGGAAACGAAGGTGCGAAAGCGTCTCGCTGAACTGAAGACACATAACGCCATCCGTGTGACCTTTCAATGTACGGACAGTGCATCTTCCCCTTCTCCAATTCCTTTCCACCGTCATGCGCTCGCTGTATACATCCTTCCATGGGCGTGTCACCGACAGCGGGCTGGGCGAGGAGGGATTAGCCATGAGGAGAGCACACGACGCATCCAGATCCGGTGGCGGAACGAGTGACGGGTGATTATCCTGGCAATGGTCTGAGGGATAGGGACAGGCACGCTTCGCCGGACGCTGAGGCGAGTCGGTACCCTCATCCACGCACCGTTTGAGCGTATTCGACGGATCGAGAGACGACCCCATGCCAGGCATGTAATTACGCTTCTTTTCCAGAACTGGCAAACCCCAACCGCACTTGCGGCATGTCTGACCGATGTGTTGTTCGCATATACCCCTCCAGAGAATATCATCGTCGGCGAGAGCCTTCCACCGTTTCGTGACTTGGGCAGCACGACAGAGGGACGTGGCGTCGAGATACCCCAAAATTTTCAACGAGACTTCGCGGGGAAGCACAACGAATGGATCGATCCTGATAATATGCGCGAGTTGCTCCGAGAGCATTGATAGCTGAGAGAAACAACACATCGTGAGCAGGCCTTGAAGGATCAAAGCCCGCCTTGGGTGGGAAGAAGAGGAGAAGTTGGACCATATGGCATTTACAGATTCTCGTTCTTCGACCGACATTGCATCCAATGACTAAATTACAGTCTCAATAAGGGGAGTTGTCAGAGAAAATAGGCAGTAACTTACTTGTTGCAATTTGAGGTTGGTGCCCTCATCTGCCATCCGCTGGTGTCTGACGCAGAGCTTGCGATGCTTGAAGAAAGGCAAGCCGGAGATGGGTGGCTCTTTGACGGCGCTGTGGTCGGAATGGTGGTCGAAATGGGAGTTGCTGAAAGGGCGCGAGAGGGAAGAGGGTGGAACATGGGGAACCGCCGCACTCAAGTTGTTGTCGGCTGCCAACCGCGGAGCAGGGAGGGTGTCACAGACATAAGAGCTGGCTTGAGGTACAGAAGGCATCGTGGCTACGGTTGAAGACGATGCCAAGGCTTTTAATGCATGAGCGTCGGGGTTGAAGGAGCTCGCGCTGGATTTGCGCCACATCACGCAATTTCTTTCACACAACAAAGTTACACAGCTCGTCACGCTCAGATTCAAGACAATATAAACAGAGACGGGGAGGGGAAAAAATATAACGACGAGGGAAAAATCGGTACGGCAGAATATATGAGTCGCATCATCTTTGTCCCATCCACTCGAAACATCAGTCCAGCGTGATCTTCAACTGCTCGAGTGGTATGGGCACAAAGGAATCCAACACAAGCGACCGTGAAGCCAGCTCCGGCTCACAATGTGGTGGAACGAGCTGTCGAATCAAATCCGGTCTCACGGAAAGCTCTACAGCGCTCAGTTATTCAACAGCGGCAGGCGGATGGACAAGACATCCTCTCACCTTCGCGCGTAAAATTGAAGAGCGGTGGAAATTCCTTCCCATTCGGCATTCTAGCTCCTTCGACTCTCAGCTCGTCGAAGAATGGATGCACCATGGCTTCGATAGCGCTGAGACGTGCTCCTGGTGTGTACTCCAAGAGTTTCGAGACTAGATCAATGGCTTCTTGCGCAGTGCGGGGACGGAAGACCTAAAAAAAAAAAAGTAATCTGGTGAATGGCGCAGCAAAAGAAGAAAAAATGCAGAAAAACTCATGACTACTTTTGAGAATGGATGAGGCTTAATCTGAGGGAACTTGTGCTCCATGTAGTTTGGATTCATGGTCTTGATCTGCTCCCTCGACGGCGTGCCGAGGACTTTTATTATCTCCACCAATTGGTCAATCCCGCTTTCTCCAGGAAAGAGGGGTTGTCCAAGCATAAGCTCCGCCATGACGCAGCCCGTTGACCAAATATCTGATTGAGAAAAGAAAAAGCGCGCCCGTGTTTGAACATAGCACGCAAAGAGTAAAGAAGCAACAAAGTACCGATATTCGTCGTGTAGTTCGTGGCGCCAAAGATGAGCTCCGGAGCCCTGTAATACCTAGAACAGATGTAACTGACGTTTGGCTCCCCCGCGACGAGTATCTTCGCCGAGCCAAAGTCGCACAGCTTGAGGACGCCAGTGGCCGGATTGAGGAGCAGATTCTGTGGCTTGATGTCGCGGTGACAGATGCCCACTGAGTGTATGTAAGCTAGAGACCTCAGTAATTGGTACATGTACAGCTTGATTTGCAGCATTGGCATTGGCTGCTTGAGTTTAGCATAGTGACGGCTGGCACGGTACACGGTTTCGGGCACGTATTCAAGGACGAGATTCAGGTAAACTTCATCTTTCTGTCAAACGATCTTGAGGACATCGCGAATTGTGAGAAAAGCGGACATTACCTTTTCGCCATTGGAGTAGAAAAAAGCCTTGAGGTCAACCACATTTGGATGAGAGACAAGTCGCATAATTTGCAATTCCCGGTTCTGGATGTGTGTCGCCACAAGGGCCAAAGTCAACGAATTTGCTGTGTGGCAGTACAGGTGAAGATCCGACCTTAAAACGCTTGTCCTGCAAAACCTTCTTAATTGCAATGTCGTCGCTGTCTTTAGAGGATCCAACCAATTTGGCTTGGAACACGACGCCGAACGAGCCATTTCCAATGACCTTGCAGTTCGTATACGTGATCTCGCGGGTTTCCGCTGATTTGCCATCAGACGCAATGACTTTGACGACTTTGTGCGGGTCATCGATAGCTGAAAGGGTATAAAGGACACATGCGAGTCGATCAAAAGCGATTCATGGCAAAAGGGCGCGGAAGGGACAGGTGGTGCGATGTTGGATAAAAAAAAAAAGCGATAGAATGGAGGATGCGATGAAGGGAGGCGCACATTTAAGACAACACTAAAATCGATGGGAAAGAGCGGAGACATACGAGACATTTTGACGCCGTTTATTGGGGCATGCAAAGACATTAGAGGGCGATGCAGATGAGTGGGCGGAAGCAGATGCGAAGAGGAGGAGCAGCGGAGAGACGGGTGCGATTAAAGACGTAGAGGCCCAGACCAGAGAATAAAGGGGTGAAGGCGTAACGGGTAGCAAGTAAGGGGCGTAGAATACAGTGAAGAGGGCGGGAAAGGGCGACGGAGGGACGGTCGACGAGGAGGATGTTGGTGGATATCAAAGTGGAGGAAGAGAGGTTGGCTGGGAATGAAGATCAGCTGACCAAATATATACAAATACCCTCCTCGAAAATTCTCTAGTTATTTTCTACACGCATGCAAAGTACAATTCAACCAGCATCGCAGCCCATGCCGCCCACACGCTCGTTCCAAGCCCAGTACTTCCATTCTTACTCTGAGTACTCGTTGCCTTCGCAGTCTCAGAGCTTTCTGTTGTGCTCACCACCGTTAACGTCGAGCTCACCACCGCAGACGTCGCGGGAACAGACATCGTTGCTGTGCCGTCTTCCACTGTCAAGTAGTTGGCCTGTGTGCACGTCAGTATCTCGAGAGCACAATCAGCAACTGCCACTTACCGCAAAAAGGGGTCCCAGCCCACTCTCCTAGAGAGACTACATCAACCCGACATCCGCGGCCAACGCAGCCTGCACCTCACCTTAGCATACCCATTCAGGTCAAACACAGTCACTCCAATCGGCTTCGATAGATCCTGAGGCGGAGTGAAGTTGGCTGGCTGGACGTACAAGAGGATGACATAGCTGGCAACAGGACACGTTCAGACACGTCTATCGCAGGATGCATGCTGGCCATACCGGTGGGGCCCACTGCCAGTCGCAGGACCAGGGCCTGCATAAGCAGTGATCGTCGTGGCAGAGGAGTTGTTCAGCGCAGTGCCTAATATGTCCATGTCGGATTCCGGAAAATATAAATGAAATTTTAGAGCCCTACCAGAGACCTGCAGACCGTTGACGAGCCAGTGGCGATTCACACCCTTTGACGGGTCACTTCCAACTACGTCTGCATCCACCATCATGATTGTATAGTCTCCCTTGAATTCCACAGACGAATTTGCAGGTGTTAGCATGATTGTTGGCTCCAGCGCCGTCTCTGCGAGTCCGTGTTAGGGTCTGTTCGCATACAGACAAACGCACACTGTCGACATACGTTGCTTGGTAAGAGCTTGACCTGGTTCGATGACACCCACACCTGATGCGAGTTCAGAAATCTCCCAAAATCGACAAATCTCACACCTACTGGAGTATTGAACCTTGAGGAGAGCGCTTGGGTTGAAGGTAGGCAGCAACGACGGCACCAATCGTGCCTGCTTAAAATGCGCCTCGATAGCTTCTATCTGAAGGGCGTCGCCCCCGTTCGAACTGGTTTGTGCAGCCACGCAAAAAAGGAGTGACAGAAATAAAACAGCTGAAAAGACAGACATGGTTGTTGAATTGGAATGTAATTTGGCTTCAGCAATTTATGCAAATAATCTTGCCAAGAATACAGCTGTCATAGACTACAATAAGTAACAACATGATACAAATAATATACGCTCTATCATCCTCAATTACATCGTCCCTTCATCCACAGATTGGACGTCCTCCTTCTCCTCCTCCTCCTCTATGCGAATCTCCGATGCCAAGGGTGAGCTCATGCCCATCGAGACCTGGTCATCGCCTACGGACTCCGCTCTTCGTCTCCGTCTCCGTTGGAATGTGGATGTTGTCGGAGACACAGATGTGACAAATCCAGCTGATTGTAACTGGGCCAGCATATTTCGAGCACGGTCTACAGTTTCATTGCTTGCTGGGAAGTCCTGTATGCTGCTTGATGATGAAAGCGCAGCCGGTTCGCCACTAGGGCGTGCTCGCCGCGCCCTACGAGCAACAGTGTCGCCTTTCCGTAATTTCTCCAGCAGATTGTCCAGGATATCGTCACCCTCATCCACGAACATAGCTTCCGCCTGCTGACGATTGATCTTGGTTTGCTGCAATGCTTGTTTACGCTTCTCTATTGCTGATTTCTCCTCAGCGGCGGCATGATTGTCAGCTTGACATTTCTAGGAATCCGAGCTCGATCGTGGACTAGACTTAAATAAGAGGCTGCGAGAGACTGACCTTGTACGATGTTACAAACGTCTTGAAGATTCCATAAAACTCTGATGATGACATATTTTTGTCTTCTTCGCCATAGTAGTCGATCACGTCAGTGAACGTCGTTTCCGCGTTGCTAACGTCGTATATGAGGTCGTCTATCTGAGCACTGGCCTTGCCAATGAAGGACCACATCTGCTTCCCATATTGATCGTTTTGACCCATGTCCGAAAAATATTCGCCAAGTTCGTGTCTGATCCGCTTCAGCCCATCTCGAAGTTCTGTCAAGCTCTTTCGAAGGTCCTGGAGATTGACTGCGATTGGGAAGAAAAAAATAAGGTCACCAACTTGTGCGACAGACAGTGTGTGAAGGCGAAAAAAAGGACATACCTCTGTATGCTTCTGCAGGTTTTTCTAGTTCGTCAAGGAATCCCTGCATTTCCGGGAACTGTCTTGATACAGTTTTTTCCAGGAAATGCAACAATGTAGTATTGTTGACGGACTTTGTATCAACTAACTGGTAACGTTTTGGTCTGCGTTCGCCAGTACTTTTTGTCATCGTCATTGGACACACCTTATTGATACTGCTGACTCTGAAACCGAATGCACCGCCCTTGATACCGGTACCGTTCATATAATTTCCGATCAGGAGAATGAGCTTTAGAAGCGGGATGAATCGGTACGTAGATTCGATAGCGATGGATGGTGAACAATCTTACACTCAGCAACTCCTTAAAATGCTTGGCCTCCAGAAGAGAGCGACCTGCTCTGGAAAGCTTCCTTGCTCCCTAAATTTCAATAATTGGTATGAGCTAAAGACTGTCACCATGGGAGGAACTTATACATCATCCAACAACGCCCACGACTCTTCGAAAGTGCACTTATATAACATGCCTTCGATGCGTGGTCTGAGGCGATCAATTTTTATGAGCTGCACCATCAAACGGTCTGAAGGATGAAGGTCGGCCAGTTCTACGGAGTCCGCATTGCGATAAACACTGAGTTTCCCCACCTAAAAGTCAAGGGTTCACGAAGACACGAGGATGCAGGGAAGAAAGTGACTCACTTGTTCAGGTGACGGTAAGACAGTCTTCAATTCGCTTAAAAACGCTTGGCTGCAAAGGTCTTGATCGAACTGGCGTATCCTCTGCGCAATTTCTTCTGGTTCTAACTTTCGGACACGTTGTATAAGGATCTCTTGAAAGACTCGTTGAGGAGAGGATTCGAAAACGATCGTGAATGCATAACCAACCGACACGCTTTTTTGTTTGAGGGTCGAGGACGCTTTTAAGTTCTGCGCGTTTCTGCCGAGCTGAAAGGATTTAATAAAATTCGCGAGAAATTTAGGAATACGCTACCCATAAGATTGATGACAAGCTGCTTAGCCTTGAAGTCCTCCTCAATTTCCGACCAAACGCCATCTTTTTGCAGCTTCTGTAGCATCTCATTCTCCTTTTCCGGCTGCTCTTCCTTCCAAAGGGTCTTAGCCACCTGTTGATGAGGCAACTTGTCCCACTGCAGCTGCTTCATTTTGATACTAGGCGTGATAGGCATGTCTTTACGAGCCATTAAGAGGTTACCAATAACCGGGCTAAGGAAAGCCGAATTCCTAGATGTATGCGCTGAATTAGATGGCGAATTCTTTTTGGAGGGAGGAGGCGGTGGCGGTGGCGGCGGTGGAGGAATACCGCTTTTCGGGATTAAAGCAATGGGTGTAAGGTAAGCCATAGGTGGAGGCGGCGGTGGAGGCGGTGGTGGAGGCGGTGGAGGGCTGGGGCTTTCATGTGCCCCAACGCAGCGGAGCCGGACATCATAGGTGGCGGGGGAGGTGGCGGGGGAGGTGGCAAACTGGTTCCTGCGTCAGCAGACGGTGGAATCGATGCAGTAAAGGCGCACCCTTTGTCAACAGCTTGGATGGCTGGAGTAGAAGAGTCAGTATCTAGAGGGTGGACGCTGCTTTCACCCTTGACGCTATTCATGTTTTGCGAGTCTAAAGATGTGACTCCGGTAGTTTCTGTCCGATCACTTGATTCACTTCGCATTGATAGCAGCGAGCCGTCTTCATCGTCAAAAGTCGGAGAAGATGATCGACTAACGTCACTTGTGCCCTCGGGATTTCTCGACGGAGGACTAAGTAGACTGGACGACCGGCTAGACGAATCCAGCGCAGAGCCTAAGGGTGGTTTAAATGTCCGCCTCGGAGAGCCTCTTACACTCCTCGAAGCGGACACTGTACCGACAGGTGGAGAATACTGGGCGGCAATAACGAGTAAGCAAAGATCTAGCTTAGAGATTGAAAAATACACACGATAGTAACGCCCGCAGCTATCTGTTGCTGAATTTGCTCCTGGGCATCTGCTTCGTCAGCGTCCATAAACTGCGATGTTCGACTGTTGTCGTCAACAGCCACTGCCTTAGTCGAACCTGGAGATCGTTTGGTTGAGCTTGCGGCACGACTTCCACGCCCTGCCGTCTGTTTGATAGGAGTTGTGTCTAGGTCCTTCTCAGAGACGTCTTCCGTCGCCGGCGGTATGTCAGAGTTCTTCAGCTTCCTTGCATATCCGTCCTTCCCTTCTAGAATGCTAATCGTCTTTTTGCGTTGGAAATCTTTTTCAAGTTGCTGAACCAGCGCCCTACGATCGAGAACGCCACCGTCTAGGACCATCTCGACGCCTTTGCCAACTTCTCTCAACATTCTGAACAGTTCCATTATCTGAGCTTCAAGCTGTGTTATCCGTTCCTCATACTCTGCCCTTTGAGTCGCGAGTTGGCCTTGAAGCCTGGATGTTGTTTCCCTCGAGACGTTGAGCTTCTCCTCCGCGTGTGCGAGTTGAGATTTGAGTTGCCCGACTAAGCCATCCTGACCTTGAGCAATCTCATCCTCTAAAGCCTCCTTTTCCAACTTGAACCTAACTGCAGAAGCGCGCATTTCGGTGAGCTCGCTCTCCAATGTTTGGTATCGATCCGCTTCATTGAACTGAGCAATGATTCGTTCTACTGAGTGTCCAAAACGTTGTTCCGCGCCTGCCAATTTCTTGTCCATGACAACATCGGTAACAAGGGAATCCAGAAGCTGATAGTAATGAACCATCGACTGGCCTTCTTCGCGTATGAGGAGCAGATGCCTCATCATTGACAAGAAATAGCTCTGCGCTTTCGTGTTCTGGGTTTTCGCATAGATAGCATTGTATATCTCTTGAGGATTGTTGAGGTCGCGTAATATCTCTTGGTCAAGGCGTTCGCGGAGCCGTCGTTCATCATCATCTAGGCGTGTGCGCAAAATCTTCAGCTGCTTGTCAAGAGCTTCTATCTCGAATCGTTGGCATATGTCAATAATGCGTTGGAGGCCAGCCGATTCCATCTGAGATCGATGATGAAGACGGACGTCCAAGTCTTCAATATGCTCGATGACTCCATTGAGTAGGAGTAAATTTGCAAGCTTCCAAAGGAATCAGACGATGGGAACTGAAATAAGGATGACATAACCTACCGCATAATCATTCAGAGAGCTGTCGACGCCCCCAGCACGCCTTACCTCATCACTGGCACCGACTAGACTCCCCATCTTACCTCGGCCCAGTATAGACTGCTCCATCGACTTGAACCAATAATCGTAACACGCCGAACCTTCATTATTAGCAACACTGAGCGCTTCCAAGGCAGAAACCACCATCTGGTGGTACCTGGCCTCGTCATAATAGGTTATAAAGCACAGAAGATCAAGCGTGAGCTTCCGAGTCGGGATATGGGGTGTATTGAGCGACGAGGCGATTTGAGTGACAAAATATGGCTGGCCAAGAACATCTTTTGCAGTAGGCTATAGAGTGGTTAGGCAAGGAGCGGCGACGTTTTCTCTGCGGAATAACTCACGGCATAGTTAAGGATCTGTTTGAGACACTTGACAACCTCGTACTCTAGACTCATATCGTAGTCGCTCCTGAGTCACAACAATCTCGAATTCGGATTCGTGGGGAGCGATCACATAACACACCGTGAAGAGCCCTTGCGGGACAGATGATAGAGTATCTGGGCAAGTACAGATGGGCCTTGGATAGCGACGAATTGCCGAAACCAGCTAGTGGAATTGAAGGATGAGCGAAGATACGGCGTAATTCCCTGAACATACCTCATTTCTTTGCCTCTGAGCGAAACGAGCAAGCTGGACGCTTGTTTGGGCGTGATGGTTCCCTCCAAAAACTTCCTTATATACCATTCTGGAGATTCCTGAACGATGGTGTGTTGACCGACCTCGCCCTGTTTCCTCGCCTGCTCTTCCCGTAGCTTCTCGTCCTTCCATCGTATTTGTTCATCGTTATAGACCATATGCCATTTCTGCTCTATGGGAAGGTCGGGCAAATCTCCCAAGTCTCGAGTTCGTTTGACGTTCTCAAACAAAGCCTCGATTTCTTCGTCAGTCTCTGGTCTAGGGAAATAAAAGGTTTCTGAAGGGTTATGACTTCGACTGTGGTAGAAAAGGGAATGATGTGTGGCATGGTCTGAGGACGCAAGAGAAGGAGCATATTTAGAAGTGCGACTGGACTCGGAACGTGTCGTCATTCCAGATGCAGGTCGAATGGTGACGTTCTGGCTCGTGGAAGGCGTGGCTGGAGCGAAGTCAAAGGCGCTGGAGCTCCTCGCGCCAGAGGAAGACGAGGCCTCGCTGAGACGTAGGCGGGACGAGTGCGGGGTTTGGGGAGCAAACTTGGGCGCATAGGCAGAGGCGTGAAGAGGCACGGGGTCGTCACACAAGGTGGACGAGTCTGCAGTAGATATAGACATGCTCGGGGAACCAGGTCGTTTATCCGTCGCATGAAGTTCATAAAGCTTGTCACGCTCTGCCTTGCTCCGGTGTACAGCATATTTGTTGAGCTCTGTTCCAGAAGCAGTGAGAGAAGGGTTTGAGGAGGGTGCAGAAATGCCACGATATCCCTGACTAACGGTTGCAACGGGCAGTGGGGAGCGAGTTGGCGGTGTAAGCTTGTCATAGGGAATGGATCGCTCATTCAAGTCTTGAGCAGAGACAGAAGACTGCCTTGGACGTGATTTCTTTCTTCCAAACAACGTTTCCATTACGGCGCCAGGCCGACGAGTTGAGTTGAAATGGTTTTAAAGAGAGTTGCCAGCTTTTGTTTGCATCTATTTCTTTTTTTTTTTTGACTATATACATATAATTCCTAATATTGTTCACTCAGTACTACGCAAGCCAGAGACTTCAGCTTCAGCTTTCATAACCCGGAAATAAAAAAAAGAAACACCTACTCAGTGCGGTCAGCGACGTCCAGCCCGTGAACGGATGGCTGAGCAGCTCCTCGTCAGCCCAAAAAGGGAAAGAGGAAAAAAATCACATCGCAGCGACCTCACCTTCGTCTCCCCTCCCCTGTCATTGCATCATATTGTTCCCACACATAACCCGTTCGCTCATATTCCTGCATGCACACATCAGCACGCAACAGCAATCGCAATGCTCATCCATACCTTGTACACGTTCTCAACGATGTTGTGTCTCAGCTTGTTGTAAAGCTGCTTCGCCCGCGTTTGATATGGTCCACTTTGTGCCGCATAAGTCTGGCATGCTCCCATCAGATGTGATCGCGATGGTACAAGCAAGACCAACCTTATGTAATGCTCTTAGCGCAAGGTAATTCATCTGAATCCAGATCGGTCCTTTCCAATAATTTTCCCCTTTCCCAAATTCGGGGTGGCTTGCGGATAGGCTGCGTAGGCCGTAAGGAGACCAAAGATGGCTTGGATCGCTTAATAAATCCAGGACGTGCGGTAGCTTCGGCGACGAAACCGGTAGGAGCTCCAGAATGAAAGGAAAGAGCGACAGATATCCTCTATGGCAAACGTGGTATGATTCATCTTCGCGTTCGAGGCGATCAGCATCCATTCAAGTTAAGCCAGTGTAACGCACACCTTCATCGTTGACGCTTACGTCGCAATACATCTTCTCTTCCTCGTTCCAGTGTAGGTCTACAGATAAGGACTTAGGCAACTGCGTAGTGCTGCCAGAAGGCATGACCCACCATCAATGTTGTTTAAAACAGCTCTTTCAATCTCGCTGAAAGACAATTCGTCATCTCTCTCACCAATATAGCCAGCGATGTCTTTCATAGTTCTTGTGAAGAAAGCCATCCAAGAAATAAGGTCCAGATGCAGCTCTCCGACATGTGGAGGTCCTCTGGGATAGTCATCCATTCCACTAGTCAGAACGTGCAGTTGCGATCTCCCTCTCCAGCGAAATGCTTCTGTTCTTGACCTGGCTGTCCGGGAATATTGCTTTATTTGCCCTCTTTGTGTGCGGCGGAACCATTGATAATGACGCTTAAGAGGTTCGTATATTGACTTCAGATACGAGAGCGCCAGTTCAGGCGACTGCACATATTGACTTTTGGTACTGAACAATCCCGAGAAATGGGCCTGCGTATTGTGGGTTCCCATGCCAATGCTGGCATCCATCCAAGGTCGCTTATGGATGGTTCAGCTGGTATCAACTTCAGGCGCGTGACAAAGGCAGTAACAGCCATGGTGAGCGTCGGCGGATTTGCGTACTTCGGAATTTGCGTCTGAAACTCGGCTGGAACCTAGTGAAAATGAGCAATGCACCAGGTTTCGCACCATCTGTGGATCGGCCGAACGTACTTTGCTCCTTGCTTCTTCTCCGAGAATTTGTTCCCTGGCCACCCATCCGTTTTCGTCAATGAGATCAATCCAGGATTTAAGAATTTCCAGGCTGAATGTAATGTTAAAGATTAACTTCACTTTACCAGCATACGGATTACCTGAAGTCGTTGTCCCATTGACCAATGTGTAGGAGATGAAAACCTTCATCCCTGTTATCCGACGCCGAATCAGATACCCAGCAGAAAAAAAGGAAGAGATCTACGTGCCAATAGAAACCACGCGGGAAAAAGCTCCGGCTGGGCGTGGCCGATAGGAGGGATCGAGGTTCTGTTAGGTGAGCACCGCGCTTAGAGTCTCCGCCGTCTAAATCAACAATAATATCGCCTGTTCCCTCGTCATCTTCATCCCATTCGTATGAAAACTGGCGATCAATAATTGAGGCCCCGTAAAAATACCCAACCCCGCAACCAAGTTGGACGTGATAGCTTTTGAGAAGCGTTCTAGATCGGCCTGTCTGGCCGGCGGATAGTCACGAGGATAAGGAAACAAGGAACGAAAACGTTCATTGTAGGCCTGGACAAAAGCGGGAATGCCCTGATCCAGAATAGAGGCTAATAACGGTGATTATATTGGACTTGGAAAAATCGCGAGCCACTTACATTCCAAGCTTTGTTTGGAGCTGGCACTCTCAAAGAAAATGTCAAATTGGAAAGGACCATCATATATTTTTTGGAATGCATATAGGTTGCTGCCCGTATACACATCATTCGGAAGCTGGAGGACGAATGACGGGTCCGGAAGTCCTACGGTGGGATCCTGATAGGGTGCAAGGATGGCACGGGCCCTCGTTAAGAGGGCTTGCAAAATGATATCTACAAAATGAGATGAGGAACTTTGCTTTTAACGGACGACAGAAATACCTTTGGCTTGCCATATCCCTCCTTGAGGCACGGGACGCCCTAGAAAATGTGATCTCCCAACGCGACTCTGAAAAGCATTCATGTGAAGGCCGTTATCTACAGGTCTGTTGCTTGGGCCTGGAGAACGTAAAAAAAGTTGAAAGACACTTTAACTAGAACAAGGGTACATGACCCACCGTCTGCAATTCTGATGACAAAATCGCCAAGATCGGGTGTGGAACCAGTCAGTTTGATTTCTCCTGTAGTACCCTAATCCAACAAATTCAATGCAGGTAGAGTGGACAGCGATATGATACTTCACATCCTCATTCTCATCAGTGTCCATCTCCAGTCCGCCCAATCCCTCTAGGCCAAAGTAGAAAATAGCAGAAATGCGAGAAACGCCATCTGTCATAATGCAAAGTCGCATCCTACTACATTAACATGACGGACAAAACACACCTTTCCTGAGAGGCTCCCCTTTCACACGGGCAGCCCAACTTCCACCATGCATGCCTCCTGGAACTTTCAGGAACTCGGTCGTTATCTTGATATTGTTCTGGCCGTCTTGAATGACTTGCACGCCTCCCTCACGGGGATCATATTCAGTCCATGTATAACTGTCCAATTTGTCGCTCTGATCGCAAGCGTGTCTCGTGCCTAAACACAGGAAGATGACAGTGACTCAGTACGCCAAGGGGCGACACAAAGACAAGCATACGGCCTATTGACGTGTAATCCTGTGTACCAAACCACATAAGACCAGTCATGAGCGACTGAGGGAAGCGAGGACGCAGCCCAAAATACAAGTTGGGCCTGTACGGGGCCCAGAGGGTATCATTCGCATCTTGGGCGGTGGCCTGGCTGAACAAAGTAAGAAGGAAGAGGACCGCGGCCCACATCCTGAGTTCGACAAAAGCGAAGGAGAATGTGTCCGTGGTGATGGTGGCCTTTGTTGACCGTTGTTGTGTTTCCCTGAGTCAGTCCACTGTGTCTCTTGCCGTCCAGCTTCACCATTGACCACCATCTACTCTTTACCGTTATACCACCCCTTCGTCATCCCAGCCGTCCCATATCGCACGTCATTTACTCGCCATGAGGTCTAAATTCAAGGACGAGCATCCGTTTGGTACGCCCATAATGATGACTGCGCTGCCCGACTATCAATGACTCTGACCAATCATACAGAGAAACGCAAAGCAGAAGCAGAGCGCATACGACAGAAATATCCAGATCGTATTCCCGTACGCTCCTCTGAATGAAATGCTCTTTCCTTTACTGAAAGCAAACTCTCTTCCGATCATCCATGCAGGTTATATGTGAGAAGGCGGACAAGACTGATATTCCAACCATCGATAAGAAGAAGTACCTCGTGCCTTCCGTTAGCAGACTATCGTTCCTTTCATACGACTCTTGTATCTCATCGGAGTCCATAGGATCTGACTGTTGGTCAATTTGTCTACGTTATCCGCAAGAGAATCAAGCTTGCGCCGGAGAAAGCTATCTTCATCTTTGTTGACGAGGTCCTACCTCCGACAGCTGCTCTCATGAGTGCCATTTACGAGGAACACAAGTGAAGGATTGATTATGTTACTCCTGAACCATGAATCGCTGACTATCGTCTCTCACAGGGATGAAGATAATTTCTTATATGTGAGCTATTCCGGGGAGAACACGTTCGGTCAGGAGGAAGCCCAAGGCATATGATTGACCTCTCAAAGTGACCAGTCAGTCTTCTTCTGATGCGAGGGGGCAGAATATCTGGTGCAACTCAACATGTCGCCTTAGCGTCTGTGATTCTCTGCGGCGTTGTATACCCGCTTTAATGGTTGCGGTTGATTCTCCTCCAAGTTTGGCTGTATTTTACTTTTTTTTTCTATCTTCTGTCTACCGTTGGCTGTCCTACCAAGCTGGCTCTCATTGTATATATATTATGGACGATTATTTTCATGTCAGAAAAGCCCTAATGAAGGACAGAATTGTGCGGCGAGGTGTTGCTGATACTGAAACCTTTGCTGGAATACAAATTTGAGACAAGCCCAGTTGTGCTACGCCCAACTAATTCAGTTAACTTGCTAGTGCTGAGACTATCTAACCCAGCCCAACTAGACCTACGTCTGTTATAATGTATTCCAAGCTGCAACGACGGCACGCAGAGCTGAAAACAACGTCGAGCGTCCGTACGAGTGCATATTGGTCCCCTTGCATATGATATCCGTCTGGCGCCGTTTCGGCCATGATCTGCGTCTCTGTGGCTTTGGTTCTTTTGGAAGGCTCTGGTTTCAACCCTGAAAAGCGCCGTCTGCGCTGCGTCCGTGCAAGCAGGATCCGAGCATTGACTTGATTGGCCCAAGCTAATCCGAGACTGGCTTGTTTAGAACATTCGCCGCGAAGCGTGCTCTTCCCGCTGAACCATTGGGCCTGATCACTATAGCGAAGGCCTTGGGTCATGGCGCTGCGGCCATCTGCATTCGAATAAAACGCATCTGCGACTTCATTGATGACTACGATGGCGAGAGAATGCTTGTCGGCAATAGCGTGTAATAACGAAGATATTTCAGAGAGGGTTTTCGATCGATCCACAAGGGAATTCGTTGTCGTCTTGGTTGATGTATGGAATAGTTCTGGCAGAGCGTCCAGGATAACCAGTTTGATAGGCTTGCTGTTGGCCTTTTCCCTTTTGTCAATAAAGGCCGGCAACGTTTGGGTAAGAACATTGATTAAGATCGGCACTGTAGGAATGGACATGGTGTGGATGTCATCCAAGCATCCCCGGAGGCGACTGAACGCGGAATTCCTTGACGTCATTTGGAGTATCCGTTGTGTTGGCAAGGTTGCGGATGTCATCAAGTAGCAAGATGCTCCGTCCAGCCCACCGTGACTTTTAGGAAGTTGTACCGAAACGGAAAGCTGAATAGCTAGCTGCGTCTTCCCTGCCGCACTTCGATCAAAGTCAATAGGTTCCAAAACACCGATGACAACCTTTCTGACCTTTCCCCAACAACTTCGTATATTGTGCTAGTCTGTATACCACCGCCTAGCGCAGTATCCAAGGTGGAATCGCCTGTTGTAAATCTCTCATCACACTTCACCTCTTCAAGACGGGAAAGTAGTGGAGGAAACGCCGCATCATATGTCGTATCGACGAGCTCTTTCGCTTGTGAAGGAGATATCTTGCACCTACGTGCAAGTTCTCCCGGCGAGATTAGTAGCACATCATTCAGACGTTTGATATTTCCTGTGGTTTGGGGAAGTGAACTCGTTGTAGGCAGTGTGGAGGCACAAGACCATACCCTTTTGCAACACGGCTTGCCTCACTTCTGTATGGTTCATCATGGGTTGTAGTATGGCAGACTCTCCGGTGCCTGTGGCCATTAATATACTCGGATGACAGTGTCACGGAATTGCTGCCACTTTCATCAATAGGCATGATAGATGGGAAATGGTTGGACTTGTTTGTGTACGAACAGTGAATAGAAGATACGCCGAAGCTTCATGCAAGCTTCATGGTTCAAGGCGCAATATAGGTGCATCACTCAGCGATGCATTACATGGAGCCGGAACGAGATGAATGGGTAAATGAAATGCAATACAATAACTTATCAGCTACGGGACCATGACTGGGATGAATCAGAGTTCCTCCTCAAGAGGCCACCGACGACATTCGACACGGTCTCAGTAATCTGCCGACTTGGAGTCTGCGTGTGTTTAACCGTAAAGAGGCGGACATTTGTCCCATTCCAGATTCCCAGTGGCGTCATCCCTCGAACGTAAATCTCGCCCCAGATCAAAGATGTCAGCCATATAATTGAAGCATCCGACCACTAGTGGTGTCTGAAATGAAACCAAATTCCTCACTCAATATAATTCACTCACAATGAATCGCCGAGCAACCGGGACTGGAGCATCCGGCATCACACTTCGGAGATTGAGACCGGATAACACATTCGATATGCTCGAACTGGAATTGACTCTGTGCTTGGTTGTGGCTTGCAAGTCTTGAACCTTGGGCAATACCTCCGATATCAGAATCATCACGGGATCGAGGGGTAGGCTTTGCGCGAGTCAGCTGTCTTAACAGGACCTTCAACAAAATGTGGCCTCTTACCCTTGGTGCCACGACGTGACCTAGACAGCGCTGTAATGTGAGTGAGGTAGAGCAGTGGATTTTCCATTCGACATACCCATTCTTGTGTCGGTACAAATCCGTTCCGCCCAACACCGATCACCGATACGGAGTCAAGAGATTGGTTCCCGTCAAGGGTAGGCGACATTCTTTCCTTTCCCTTGCCTCGCGCCTTTTCGGATGGCATAGCGTTAGAAATAGCCGGAATGTCATATGTTACCGGTGGAGAGGTCAGGTCGTCACTGTCTCCTCTTCGATCGGGATTGAAGGCTTCAGCCAAATTGTTCGTGGAAGAACTTCTCGCTGTCGGGTTCTGGTTGACACGACCAGGTCTCACTTTCATCACAGCTACCTCCCTCTTCTCCCTCGTATTTTCTTCCAATTTGCTTGCCTGGTCCTCTCTTGCGAGTTGCACCCGTCTTATTTCTCGAAGTCCTCGAGAAAGAGTAAAAGTGCCAAGGTCTTCAAAAGTCTTGTGGGCAGTTAGAACTGCATATATGAAATTCGGATTCTGGGCTGGATTGTAGAGTATGACAGAGTTGAAAAGCTCTAGCCTGCCTATAATTGTCAGAGCGACTTGACTCGAGCTAGCTTGGAACATTGAACGTACATAAAGAATATCAATCTCGGGTGACCTTCATCTGAGAGGAGGAATAAGGGGTGTGAGAACGACGTGAATAATTGCAGCAAACGGGTCGATGCAACCACACTCAGGTTCCTAAGATGGGGTGAAGCATTGACTAAGGCGATGATGAGGGCTGGATACAGTGAGTTTAAGGTCCCGGACGTAGTCGCGACGATCGCATATATAGCCTGTTTATCGTCAGTAGGAACTTATTTTTATCGTATGAGCGTCTAGGTCTGCCTACATTGATCATGAAGTCCGCCAGTGTACCCCCTGCGGCCCAGCGAACTGGAAGATGGGCCTTTACAACATCAGAAAGCCTTGGACCGAATAAAGGTTCGGCTGAGAAAGTTTGGACGATGTAAGACAATGCTCTCATCAATCCGTGTTGCTCTTTTGCACAGTTAGAAGGGGGCATTCTTGCGTCATTCGGGTTGGACATACGTGGCTTATCCTTGATGTCGATCGCATAGCATAACAAAAATGCAACCAAGTCGGTGCATTTTTCAGATTGCAAAAGAAATGCACAGAATTTCTTAAAAAGACGTGAAGCATCACTCCTTCGCAAGGCAACTACGAAAACCCACCTTATTCAATTCAATCATCTTCCACAGCAAGATGACTGGGTAGGATAAGTCCAGCCATCAAATTATCCATAATCTCATCAACTTACTTGTCTCCGCAAGGAAGGGAATAGGCTTTTTGGCCCCCGGCAAGAGATTATTGGCTACCGCCATCTGTTGCTCTAGAATGCCAAACAGACCATGAAGGATGAATTGAAAGTCTTGCGAACGATGCTAACATGCAACAGAGATGAACGAAGTCGGCGCATACGAAACACGGTAACTCACTAATTTCGCTAAAAAGTATCTGAATGCGTTCGTGCGAGCCGTCGGACTTGCATGACCTGATTCCCCTTCTGCGATGACATCACGTGCGTTACCACTCTGGAAATCTAACAGGACACAGAGCACCTGGAGGCAGATTCCAGCCAGCATTGACTTGCTGTCTTCACCTTTGAACATCAAATGGTTGTACGGGAGCTTCCCAGCCACACTGCCTGCCATTCCACCTATGCTATGATCGGCCGAGACCGAGTAATTCATAGCAGTGTTCAACAGCGAACACAAGATCGTCAATACGTCACGCCTTGGAGTCCTTTGTACGACATGAAGGGTATATAGCGAGGGTTTTGAGAACAGCGAAGTGGGGTTAACATATATTTGGCGTGAAAGGAGGACGAGCAGAAGACGGAGGACCTCGACTTTGTTATTCTCAAAAGCGTGTGATATCCCCAAGTCGGCACTTGATCCAATGCCCTTTTCCCTTAGGATTGAATTAGCTTTTACCAATCGTGGAACAAAAGCAGCTTGCCATATAACGTAGTTGATCTTGTGATGGTTGACTTGGATTTTGTTGGGAAGCGTAAAGCCACAGCAATATAGAAGATCTGTGATGGAACTCAAAAGCTTTTCAGCAAGCGATGGAAGATGCCTTTTCGGCTTCTGAGTCTGCGGAGATTGGTCTGGCACTCCCGTCTCGTTTTCGTCTTCGTCTTCGATGACGAATTGCGGAGTTTCAGGCGGTCCTGATGGTTGTGAAGGATAATCGCCCACATCTTGCCTCTTCCATAGTAGCTCTAGCTCAAATGCATTCGATTCCCCTTCGATTTCGAATATGACTGGCAACACCCTTTGCAGTATTCGCAAGCAGTTCAGCACCTCCTTTGTCGTGTTTCTATCCGTGAAGGAAGTCCCGGCCCTGATAAGAGACGATGCGAATGCTGTGACGGATGCGTTGGGAGGAGAAGGGAATGTGTGGTCGGAAATGAGATTGAAGAGGCGGGATGTCACCACCCGGATAAGGGTTGCCACATTTTCAGGAGCATCGTGTAGGGCGCGTCTGACTAGTTTATTACTTGAGTATAAGACATAAACAAGATGTGGTACCGAAATCGCATACTATGATATGGTGTTATGAGGGAGAATGCCTCCGACGCTGAGTCGAACAAAACGAAGTACTGCCAGAAACATGTCAATCTAGCATTGCTCCTGACGGTAGTGTTATTCATACTTGGTCCCAGTAGCTGTCGTTTGGAGAAATGTTCTATTGCTGGTGTCCAGGATATGTGCGGAAGATATTGGTCGGAACTACATACCCGTACAGTACTCAATTTCATGATACCGTTTGGCTGAGTAGGAAACGCCAGTTTTGCTTCATCGCCGAGAATTCCGAATGGCACAGCCAGACGTTGAGGTATCTTTGTAAACATCACTCAAGATAACAGAGAATGAAGGAGCAAAAAGAAAAAAGCGCGGATGGCGGATGAGCGCTGAGCTGTAATGTTGCGACTAGGACCCCAGACACCGCCAATTCAAGAAACATGCAACAGAATTTCACTACATACTTAGACAGCCGTGTCCCAGGACAACTAAGCTACAATTAGACCGAATGCTACTATCATCAGATAGGCGACGTTGAAGCTGCATTCCAACTTCCCGGAGCCTGAGGGCACCGTCGACGCGCTAGGAGGTGCCGTTGCAATGCCATTTACTCCACCAGTGACAGGCCCATTGTCGGTTTCCTGTGAATGTTGTGATCAAATCGATTAACAGGACAAGCAGAGCACTTGCGGTTTGCTCCGACATTCCAATCTGAATCGCACGACTTTGGAAAGCTTCGAAAGTGCTATTCCCGGTCGCGGGAGCGTTGATGCTCCCCACCATGCCCATTCCACAATGCAAAACCTGAAAAAGGAATGTCTAGCGTCGATTCTGAAAGAAAGGTGACTAATTACCTGCTTGCAATGGAACCAAATGGCTGTCGACACGGACAGGATAGAAGTGAACAGGGACATTAACGAGTCCATCTGCAGCACTCACGCTTCGTGTCATCCGTGATATTGATAGTGAATCGAACCCCTGCCTGTAGGCCGGAATCAAACCCTGCGGGCGTGTTGTTTGACGCCTTGAGGTACGTGCAAGGTGCGTCGAAAGACGACTGAGTGACTGAATGTGTGAGACCATTGCTGAAAAAGCGAAGTGGTCAATCGATTATCATGACTGCAAGACTTTGTGATACTTGGGGAAGTAGAAAGTGACCAAAGTGCCGTTCTTCGCTGTGATATTGGCTGGATGGAATGTGTATGTAGTTTGGAAAGCGACGTCGACCTGCTCAACGATAAAGAGGATCGGAAACGGCGGACAATACCAAACGAACGTTAATCTGGCCTGCAGTGTCCGGAGGAGCGGAGGGGACAGATGGAGAGGCAGTTGTGGCATCGGTCGGTGCAGGGCCGTAGCCGTACTGAGCAGCGACGAGAGCTGGGAGAAGAGAGGCGAAATAGAAGACGAACATGATCGCTCAGGTTCCTCGAGGTCGACAGGCAAGGTTATAATGAGAGGGGCGTGTACGAGGCCGAGGATTTATTGCCATATCCTGCGAAAGGATAGACTGAAAGAGTAACAGGAAAGAATAGAACTATCATGGGGGAACGATGGTGAGAAAGAAGAGTTCTGAAGAGGCTTAATGTTTCTGTCAACATGCGCAAACATCTCCATGCATCGACGCGCTCGAGTTGGCCTCGCCGCCTTCGACAGGCAAGAACAGTCCGACCGCTCCTTTGCCTTGCTCTCGTCGACGCTCTCGAAATCTCAGCTCGAGCACTTGCAGTCCCAGCTCACGCAGTTCCGATCCGCATTGGCTCACTTTGCATCCACCCACCGCGATTCAATCAAGACAGATCCCTCCTTCCGCCATGCATTTCAGCAGATGTGCTTCTCCATCGGCGTCGATCCTCTGGCCGGACCCAGAAAAGGAGGATGGTGGGCGGAGATGCTCGGTATGGGTGACTGGCAATACGAACTCGGTGTACAAATTGTCGATATTTGTGTGAGCACGCGGGAGCGAAATGGAGGTATGATCGAGATGTCCGAACTTGTCAGGCTGGTCAGCAAGCTACGTGGCCTCGAGGCTGGAGTCGTCGCCGAGGACGATATCGTCCAGAGCATCAAAACGCTGCAACCGCTCGGCGCGGGATATCAGGTGATTGAGGTTGACGGGCGCAGAATGGTCCGCAGCCTAGTCAAAGAATTGGATGACGATCAAACCGTCGTGATCGCCATGGCCCGGCTACATGGAGGGCGAGTGGTCGAAGAATGGCTTACCACCCACACCGGATGGGTGAAGAATCGCGCGAGAGCCGCTTTGGACAACTTGGTACTCAGAGACGGGCTGTGCTGGGTTGATGACCAGGATGATAGGTACGGAAGAGCATACTGGGTGACCTCAGTAATGCAATGGGATGCTTGAGAAAATCGATCATCGAAACCCGCACAATCCTTTTTCTTTCATTGGCAACTCTATTATCAAGTCAGCATACCAATCATTACGGGTGTTCGGTGTCAAGCTCAGCATTTGAATGTCCATCAGGTGATGAAGGAGACGGCGCTGCTCCGTGATCTGATCCAACATCTTCATTCATTCCTCCAGTCATGCCCTCAACTTTGAGCTGAACAGTCTTCACTTCCAGAGTCAGCAGGTTAACTAGCACAACCACACCTGTCCGATAGAACTCAGGTACAAGTATGATTCGGCATCCCGTTGGTTGATCCGGCCGTGTAGCATTGCCCACGTCGGTCCTGACCAATTTCGTCGCAAACCTCTTCTGGTTGCCGACGACGTATATATCCGGACACTCTGTGATTATGAAAGGATCTCCGCCAAAATAAGGATGACACCATAAGGTATCTGGAGCAGTTGGGGCCATGTGTCTCCACCGTAACGTCGATTCGAGAGTGGCGAGGCGAGAGTGTGGGGGGGAAGGAAGATATTTGAACATGTCATCCAATGGTTGACCAGCATTGACCAATATCGTTCGTGTCAATTTCATATTCTCTGAGGGATCTTCATCTTCAAGCTGTAGTCCGCTGGTCAACCGAATGTATGTTGGATTCGTCTCGCAAACAAAAGTGGCAAAGTGTGAAACCGAGCCAAACATAGCCCGAGGAAAAGGTTGTTGCGGCATGATGGCACCAGCAGGATCAGTCTCGCCAGGAAGAATATGGATCGGCATAGCTTGTGCAATGTCGTGCAAGTGTTTCGACAAGCTCATCACTGGATGCGGAGAGAACTCCGTGGTGTCAGCGCCATATCGTCGCTAGGGCAGCGTCAGTCCGTCGGCAGATCAGCAGACTTGTTAAGCGCATACCTGTTTCCGTTGCTCCGGGTCCTCCGAATTATTGGAATTATTGGAGACAATAGTGTCCAGAGAATTGCCAGCAATAATCAGTCGGGATATTTGCGACGCAGAAGATTGTGTAGTCATGCCGCCTGCCTCGCAGATTAAGTACTCTGCCAGTAACTGGACGAGTCCGTCAGCCGGAGTAGAAGCGCCGACATGCAATCCAGAAACGAGGGCTATCCACTCTCCTCTACGCGAGCTCCGCGCGGATGTTCCTGAAAACGATTTCAGATGATGCTTCAGGTCGTAATAAAGGAAATAACCCTCTGCGTCCATGATTCCCCCTTCATGAAGAGGTTCGGTACTCAACAGGGGTGCCATCTCAGGGTAGCATATGTCTACCACTTCGAAATCGCCATGAGCCGTTTCAGCACCAAGTACGCCGATGATGACGCCAGTTACTAGCCTAGCTTGAGAGATGGATTCTCCTACCAGTTTTATTCGACCTGATTCGTCTTCAAGCATCACACTGTCGTCAGGTGAATAATATTTTGCAGGGAGGGGAGGAGCTGGTAGGGAATGCTACTTACAGACAGGTCAGTTCAACAATGTGAAGGAAACGCAAAGCTCACGTCATGTGCAATTTCTTCCATCACGTCTGGCTTCAATGGCATGTCCATATACACTGTCCCTATGATGTAGCACAGGCGCGACTTCACAACTTCCAGCACGCGCGGGACTAGCATGGGCTTGCCTGTGGAACGCGCAAAATGTAGTGAAAAAACATTCGCTTGTAACTTGTAGTACCTTCAAGGTGACTCCATCGTTTCTGAGCCTGCTTTTCGGTGAAGTTTCTCAGAAGGCGCAGTCGGACGAAATAGATGTTCGCGTATTGATGCCTGTATGATTTCTGGTCTTTCGCGATGATGAAAGAGCGCTCAGGGGGAACGGGTGTTCCCGTTGTAGGCAGCCTGTTGTGTGCCGGACCAACGGAGCTGTAGTTTTGGATTAATAACTAATTCAGGGACAAGATGGCTGATCAAAGACCGACATGGTGCCAATGGAAGTTATCGGTCGCTCGTTCATCGACGTCGCAGCTCAAGTTGATGTTTATTTGTTGTATGTACTGTACATACGAAAGTTGACTCCAAACACCTCAACATGGTCTCGCGTAGGTGCCGGAGGACTTGCTTCCTTCCCCTCCCTCAAGTCTGCCCTCATGGTATTCGTGTCGACTGCGCGTGCCTTGCGCGTTCCCTAATGTGTTCAGTCCATGGACTGCGGAATCCTGCGAAGTCAAACTCTCTGTCACTTCCACCTATTTTTTATGAGCCTGAGATACAGAAAAGCAAAGCTGAAACACTCGCAATGTCGGCCACAAGCTGATCAACGAGCTGTTTGAGCCCAATCAATAAAAATCCATGATAAATTCACATTGCGGACGTACTACTTCTGTCATGCTTTCTCGTACGACGACACGGAGGATTTCAATCTGCTCCAAACTCGGAGCTAACTCATAGTTGGGTACGATCCTTCGGGATGGGATTAGTACTACTTTATTTTATTCAGCAGCCTAAAACCACCTACCAGCCCTTGGCCCTAAGTAGGACCTGGATCCACTTCTGCTGAACTTCTGGGCACCGCTTCTTGAACGTGTCGGAGAAGCGGAAAGCCACGACGGGAAGCCCAGGCTCATATATCTTGAAAAATGATTAGGAGGCGCAATAACGTATCGCAGTATCTCCAACCTCGATGTCTTCTTCATTGACGCCAACAGCTCCCTTAGCTGCGGCTGCTAGCGTCTCCGCTTGTCTATGAATGTCGCTAAGGACTGCGAAGTAACCACTCTTTTCGAGCGCACGGCTCAAGAGTCTTGCGTTCTTCAAGTCGTCCAATGCAACGGCACGATACCCCTCAAAACCCAGGTGTAAGAAATTGAAATACTGTGCGATAACTGGGGCTGCGGGCCTTGAAAAGTTCAGTGAGAACGTATATTCAACAGAACCGAGGTAATGGAGCTCGAAAATCAGGTCTTTCGGAAGGTGGGCTTTGTCTCTCCATACGATCCAGCCTACGCCAACGTAACTCAACCCGAATTTGTGTCCTCTTACAATATATCAGTTGCATGAACGCCAACAATATGTTCTGTTATCTTACGAAGCGTTGATTGACACGACCCTCGGAAGTTTGAAATCCCACAAAAGTTTGGGCTAGGCACTTTCCAATGAAATGTGGATGGAAGGAGGATTTGGGGCATAAACGTACCGTTGCGAAGGGAGCGATGAACGCACCCGATGCGCCGTCGACTACTTGCAGCTGTCAGAATCAGGAAGACGGTGACGACTGAACCTCACATGCCATGGATCGGAACAAAGTGCCCAGTCCTGGCTTCGTACTCGTCCAGAAGGTCCGACATTTCCCTGACAGGTTCGTAATGTCCGGTGAATGTACCTGAAAGGTTCGCTTTGCTTCCGGCGGTGCAGTTGATCAAAAGAAAAGAAGCAACTCACTTCCGAGTATTACATAGACGCCGATCGTATTCTCGTCCACCATCTCAATAGCCTTTCTTGTGTCCAACCTGTATTTGCTCTCCACGGATATTGGAACCAACCTGCATTCTACTTCAAAATATCGAGCAAATTTTTCGAGAGCGACCTGTGCATTAGCGCCCATAATAATGTTAGGTCTGTGGAAAAGCAGAGTGAGTGGAAGTGGAAAGGTCATGTGTTGATACAGACCCCGGTTCGTGTATGCTCTTGCCTGCGGCCTTGCGCTGTTCCTGCCAGATCTTCTTCATCGCCAGGCCACCTAACTGTACCGCTTCGGACGAGCCTGTGGTAGCAGTTCCGATTGCTTCTTTTGCAGATGGGGCATGCCACAAATCGGCAAGTATAGAGATGCCTAGAATATGCCTGTTTCATAACTTGTCCGTCTGCTCAGGAGAGTTTGAATCGTTACATCGCGTATGTATGGCTTCTGCAGGAAGTGGGTGAGTCGGACGATGATGAAATCTCAGCAAATAATAAACGTGCGGGTTGCAGGATACTCGTCGGTGTCTTTCGAGTTTAAAACGTCAGGAAAATGTTTTCAAAAGTCGAGGAGCATACTCGCCGATGAGGTTCTTGGACATGTTCTCCATCATCAACTTGTCCGCTTGGGTGGCATCCAAGTATGGACAAACGATGCCAGATTCAAAACGGGCGAACCATCTGTGACGGGTGAAGATTGGAGATGTGCATATATGCACCACACTGACCCAGGTTGAGTTCATCGTGAATGATCTGATATGCCGCATCAGCGCTTACACCCTAGAAAGAAAGTTAGTTCGCCAGACGCGCTTCCGCGGATCAATGCGCACCTTGGAGGCGATGTGGTATTTTGGAACGGGTGCAGTTCCGTATCGAGCACCATAGGTGGACTTGACTTGATTGAGATTAGCGTTGGATAAACCGTGATAGTGGGGTTTCTTGTCCTGCATATGTAACGCAGCTCATTCCTATGTTCAGTTTGGGGGATCTGACAGCGTACTCGAGCCTCGTGCAGCAGTCTTTCAGGATTGACGTGCTGGAATGGAGGGTGAGCGAGAACGAGCCCAATATTTAAATAATGCATATATGCACCTTTGAAAGTGCCATGACAGTCGGTGGAAAGAAATGAAAGCAGACAGCGAGGATTTAAAAAGTGTTACATGATCATGTAATGAATACTGTAATAATGAGGTCAGTTCTACAGGCGCGCTCTCTCCAAGCCAGCCCTCGTCGCCTCATCGATCGCCTCTGACCGGCGCGTCTTGTTGTCCACGAACACATGCGTGTATCCACCAACCGCAGCCGGCTGTTCTCGTCCTTCCAAGAACACTCCGACCTCATAAGCCACCGAGCTCCTTCCCAGCTTGTTGACGCGCAGTCCCAAGTCCAACACCTGTGGAAATGACACAGGAGCAAAAAACTCAACCAGGGATTTGAGACCTTCCTAACTTAGAGCAGCTGCACCTTTACCTGACAGAATGAGGAAACCACTAAACCAATCTTGGCAGATTCCTGTGGCTTCATGCCGCACTTCGTGATCAAGTATGCATTGACTATAGAGTCAAAAAGGTGATAGTAAATCGAGTTGTTCACATGCGAATACTGGTCGTTATCACTCCTGCATCCGTTGACTTGGTTTTGGGCAAGCAATAACGACAGTAGATACATACCATCTTGTCCGGTAGCTCAGAAAGTAGAAATAGTCAGAGCGTCTTCTTTGCCGCAAGTCGACCTCGGACATGCTGCAGCAGAGAACAGCCATGATTTGTGGGTGCATTAGATAATCTCCCTAATCTGGCATCGGGCAAAGCCGAGGCACGCGTACCAGTGTTGACGCGTACACCCTCCTCAGATTCGTATCTCTCTTGCATCCGCCAGGCCTTCTCGATGGAAACGTCTTTTGCGATTACAGGAAAAGACTATGTGATTGTTGCTGCTGACACCACCGCGGCGCGATCTATTGTAAAAATGAAAGTTGACGAGGACAAAATCAAGACCCTCAGTCCTCACTTGCTAATGGCGTATTCTGGAGAGCCAGGTGCGGTTGCTCAGTTCCTGGTCTTGTTGCAAGTTGTGACTTTTACTAGGCGACACACTGCAGTTTGCAGAGTACATTGAGCGCAACATTCGTCTGTACCAGATACGGAATCTCTATGCCCTCCGTCCCTCTGCTGCGGCATCGTGGATCAGGCGATCCTTGGCAGACTCGATACGATCGCGCAAGCCTTATGCTGTCAATATTCTTCTCGGAGGTTATGACACTGCGACGGAGCAGCCTCATTTGTACTGGATAGACTATTTAGGGACGATCTCAGAGGTCCCTTTTGGCGCTCATGGTTACGGAAGCTACTTTGCTCTGAGTCTATTAGATAGGTGAGCACCTTATGTTCTGTCTTACGCTTTCAAACCGACATGGCATTGTCAGATATCACAACCCAGATGCAACGCTTGAAGAGGGATTGCAAACTTTGAAACGATGCATTGACGAGGTCTCGAAGCGACTCGTCATCAGTCCAGACCGGTACAAGATCAAGGTGGTGAACAAAGATGGCGTACGAGAGGTGGAGATTTGAGCAACATAAGTAACGGTGTACACTACTTGGCTCATGCTATGTTTGCATGTATTTGCTTTGAATGGATTCATTGGTCCAAGTCAAGTTCGTTCTGTTTCAAACCTAACTCACGATGGGCGGCCCAAACCTTGAGGTTTTCAAGTTTACCCTCTATCTCTTTGTTCCTATCGCTGCGCTCGTTCATTTTGGCGATCCTGCATGGTATAGGCGCCACGTCATTCCTGTCAGTAAATTTCTTCCTCCCTCCGGTCCGAAGGCCTTATTCGCTACTCAGTATCGCGACAAATTGTTTCCCCCAATTGAGAGAACCGTGCAGGTACACACTCTCTCGTTGCACTTCCCGTTTCGCCAAACTCCTTTGTAGCATCTACCAACAGACCAAGACAGTATCCGAGAAGAACTAAACAGGATTAAGGCCGAGAGACTCGCAAAACGGGCGGCGCGTGAGGCAGAACAACTGAAATAACCAAATGAACTAACTCTATGTGAGCATGATTGTACCTGTCTTTCCCCATGTCACGATTTTGCGTACATCACTTGTTCACAACCACCTTGTTCCCGTCATTGCCCAACACTTCCCAAGCATCACTCCCTTTTCTGTCTTCCTCTAATAACCTTCGATAATAATCCACTTCTTCAAGGGATATCTTGAATCCACCGCAAACGACAAATACCACGCAACGCCCGTCCGAATCATGTCGCGTCACCAGTTCGTTGAATAAGTGAATTTTGTATGCTGGTGCTAGGGTGGTTGAGCATGCCAACTCCACTAGCATTCTGTGATCGTCTATATATCCGTCGATGCCCAACTCATTAGATTTGTTAAGCCGACAATTGGAAAATTCCATCCCACCTGCAAAACTTAGGAGGGTTTGCATGCTCAGCTCATCCGGAACCGATGCACAAATGACACCGCCCGGCCGTTGCAACGCCATCTTCACGACTCGCGCAGACGGTTGCGATGCGCCCAAAGATCCAGAGGCTTTTGACGAAAACTTTGTGAAATGAGCGAGATAAACGCCGTTGGTCTTGTCCTCTACAACATCCACCCCTTCGGGCAATCTCATGGCGGCTGCGTTGAATCTTCCGCTGTTGATCGACATGGAATGATAGAAGCAGTCGGAGCCGATGGTTTCTAGCGCGACAATCGGAACTGTGAGCAGGTCAATGACCATTAATAGGTAAAACAAGATACAAGTCCCCACCGTCCTCCCAGCCCACTTTCCTGCAACCTTCGATTAACCCACCAAGCAATCCGCCTCCCCCCACACTGCAAAAGATCGCTAGTGGTGCCCCAGTCAGCTGCTCCTTGATTTCCTCAACGATGGATCCATGTCCTTCCCACAGAATTTCATGGTCATAAGCTGGTACCATAACACTTAGTGTTTATGGCAGCTGAAGTCAATCCGTGATGGTTGGTTTGTTTCATGACTTACGCATTACCTCCTTTAGACACAGTATCTTGTGCAGCCATCAATGCCTCTGCGTAGTGACGGCCTGCTATGATTACCACAGCATTTTCTGTTTCGAACTGCCGAACAGTACCGGGTGCGGCGCCTTCAGGAAGATACACTGTACACTTTAAAGCCAGGGCTTTGGCAGCACAGGCAGCGGCAAGACCGGCATTTCCTCCTGATGCAATGACAAGATGTACCGAAGACCCATACCGTTCTTTGGCGCGTTGCACGAAAAGGGATATTCCTCGGAATTTGAACGAATAAGAGGGTTGTAAATTCTAAGAATCCTCAATCGTTAAGCGTTTTAGGAGTTTATTCGCAAGTGACGATTCACCTCCAGTTTAAGATAAGCATTTATTCCCAGGATCTTGCTGATGCTGCTCGAACGGATTAGAGGCGTTTTTTGCCAGAGATGTTGGCTCCCCATGACTGGACGTTGCGGAAGCGGGACCGCATGCACAAAGGTTGGCAAGTCAACTAGCCAACCCCGGCCCGACGCACCCGGTTACCATGCTGTGATACGGCATATCAAAGTTTTGCCCATGACCTGATTCCGTCTTCCGAGTCGTTGACGAGACGCTTCATGATCATCGCTGAGCATATGGTTACCTTCAAGGCCCCTTAGCGTTGAACAGTCGAATTAAGGGCCCAACTTTTCAACAAAGCCACAATCTATGATATCTGCATCATGTGAATTGAACTCATGGTCGTTACCCAACTAAATAGCACGTTTTGTGCATCGTCCATGCCAGAATTTGTTTTATTTCTCTCGCCATAGTCACATCTTTGGTGGATGTGAATAGGAAAGTTATATATCCTGAGCAGAAGTGCGGCCTTTTCTCGGCGCTTCTTATCGGGCCGTTTGGACGTCCAAGACCTCCCAAAATGCTATAAAAACTGCATCCCATCCCTCTGATTCGGAAGGCGATATCATGAAGTTCAACGACGGGTTTTGGCTACTGAAGCATGGCATCAGGCCCTACTACGGCCTCCAGGTCGTTCAAGTTCAGGATGCTGAAGATGGTTATCGCCTTCAGATTGCTACTCGCCCCATCAGGCATCGCGGAGATACTTTGGGAGGTATGTTTTTCCCTAGACGTTCACAAGTTTTCTGCAATTTCTGCCACAGGCCCTGTCCTTACTGTCGATCTCCACTCCCCGACTGAGGGCGTTATTGGAGTCAACATCCAACATTTCCTCCGCAAAGAACCTTTGCTTAACATACCTTTATTCCCTGACGCTCCTCCTGCTCCGAAGTATTCGACAACCAAGATCGAAAATGCGTTCCTCCTGAGAACTGGTGATCTGACCGCCGAGATTACTGAAAACCCTTACACTATAACATTCAAGTCGCCAGTGCGCGTTTTGACCTCAGCAGGACCGAAACATCAAGCATTATTCGATGTTCCCTCTAGGTGGACCCTTACAACGGCATCCAATAGCTCATGCCTTATCCATGACCCTGCCTCCAATCCTCATCCTGCTCCTTTGCCGCCTATCGTGCGTTATATCAACTCGGAATTGAACCTTTCTCCAGGAGAGTTCGTCTATGGCTTCGGAGAACAATTTGGTGCATTTGTGAAAAACGGTCTGGGCTTCTCCATGAATCGGCATATTTGCACTCTAATTTTTCTATTCAGGCCAGTCCGTCAAAATATGGAATCAGGATGGAGGAACTTCAAGTGACCAAGCCTACAAATGCGTGCCATTCTATCTCACCAACCGCAATTACGGGGTTTTTATCAATCATCCTGGAGAAGTCGAAGTCGAAGTCGGCTCAGAGAAGGTCAGCCGTGTTGGAGTCTCAGTCGCGGATAACAGCTTGGAGTACTTCGTGATCTATGGCAAAACTCCGTTGGAGGTCCGCGCCGACCCGATAAATCCTGCGTCTTTGCATTGATCATTACGCTTCAGATTCTAGAAAAATATACGCATATGACGGGCCGACCTGCGTACGTTTATGCGGCCAACTACAGAATGAGAATAATCAAAATTTCGTTGTAGGATTTTGCCCAGCTGGTCGTACGGCCTCTGGCTCTCTACATCGTTCCTCACGTCATACTCAAGCTCGACGGTTTCCGGATTCCTGGAAGGCATGACGGAGCGGAATTGTCCCGTTAGAGTTTTCCACATAGACTGCTTTTGGATGAAGCAGTACGAATGGTATCAGCCATCAGGCCGCCTTTTTTTTTTCCCAACTCACTGGGTATACAGGTGTTCTTTCACTTTCGACGCAGACAGCTTCCCTGATCCCAAAGCCTATCTGACTGAGATTAAAGAGAAATATGGGGTTAAGATATGCCTATGGAGTGAGCACCGCCTCGAATTGTCGTCGATATTCTTTGTTCACTGCTGGACAGTAAATCCCTACATATCTCAACTCTCGCCCATATTTCGCGAAGGGGTCGAAGGTGGATTTTTCATCAATAGAACAGACGGGACACCCTGGCAGTGAGCGATTATGCGCCGTTTTTACGTCTCTTCTTACCAACAGGGCTTTCAAGATGGGACTTGTGGCAACCAGGTATGTAAATCTTGCAGATTATATGCCAGAAGAATCTCATTCACTCATCGTTATCCTAGGGCTCGCTGTTTTGGATGTAACAAATCCCACTGCCAGAAATTGGTACACGAACAAGCTAAAAGCTCTTTTGGACCTTGGTGTCGATACCTTCAAGGTACGTATTGGAATGTCTGCAAAACGCGAAATTTGCTCCTATAGTCAATGCAGACTGACTTTGGCGAGCGAATACCACACGCCAATATTCACTATTACGATGGCTCAGATCCGATGCGCATGCACAACATATACTCTGTCATGTATAACGAACTAGTGTTTAATTTGTTACGAGATCAATTCGGCGAGGGTGAGGCCATCGTGTTCGCCAGATCGTCGGCTGCCGGTGGGCAACGGTAAGCCAGACTTACCTCCCGCCAGAAATTGTCGGCTTGATGATCATACACTGACAGTCTTCCGGTACACTGGGGCGGAGACTGCGAATCGACTTGGGAAGCAATGGCGGAGGCATTGAGAGGAGCGCTTTCTCTCACATTATCTGGGTTTGCTTATGCCTCCCACGACATTGGGGGCTTTGAGGTACTCTTCTGGCTGTTTCAGACTCGTCTTCCGAATCTTAAGATTGCTGACAGGGGCATCCGCCGCCAGAAGTATACCAGCGTTGGGTAGCATTCGGCCTCTTCTCCTCTCATTCACGGCTTCATGGTTCTTCATCGTATCGGGTTCCATGGCAATACGGCGAGGACGCAGCTGAGACGATGTCCAAGCTGCTGAACATGAAGCACAGGCTAATGCCCTATCTATATAACATCGTACGGTTCTGTTTCTCTTACTGAATCGTCTACTGATCAAAACGCTCAGTCGATCAATGCGCACTTGAACGGACACCCTATGCAACGCGCCATGCTCTTAGAATTCTATAACGATCGAACAACGCACTATCTAGACAGGCAATATATGCTTGGTATGCGTCCTTGTCAGACTATCATCACATACCCTGATCTAGCCGACTGCAAGGTCCCAGCTTGTTAGTGGCTCCAGTGTTTGTCCCTCGAGGGGAGGAATCGGAATACTACATTCCGTCAGGGCGGTGGAGATCACTTTTTAACCCACAGCATATCTTGCAGGGCCCCAAATGGATCAAAGAGGTCGTCCCAATGGACGAGATCCCAGTCTGGATTCGGCCAGAAACCGTTCTTTGTCTTGGCCCAGAAGGAATAGGGCGTCCTGACTACGATTACTCCAAAAATCTCGAAATCGGGATATACGAATTGGAGGAAGGACGGTCGGTATCAACGAACATTCCAAGGGGAAAGGGGGCCGGAATTGCTGGAGAAGTTCATGTGGAAAGGACTTCGGAATACCTTACAATAACAGCGTCCAAGGGTATAAGGATGACCACAGTCAACATTCATATCCTCAATTTCGATGTCACCGCGGTTGAAGGCGGGAGGCTCGTGTATGGGTCTATGATTGAGGTTCAAGAGGGGTGCCATATAGTTGTAGTTAGGTAAAAGCATCGCACTAAGGGAGTGGCAACACAAGAACATTGGAATGAAGAAGTGCCTAGAATGACAGCGAACATAGCAGCAGCAGAGCGAGTGACAAGGAAAATCGAAGATAAGTATTCGATGGTATGAAGATGAAGAGCTTCCAATGACATGACGGTTGTCTCGGAATTGACTCAATCAGTGGAGTTGAACTCTTTCCACGCCTTCTCCGTCTTCAGTCTGCGTTCCTTGGCCATTTCCCTGTTTCTGGCTGTACGAGCTATGCGCTAGGTAAGAACCAAAATGGGCATCGTCACGAACTTCACGAGGGCAGTAGTAAGTACCTCGGTCCGCAGACATTGGTTGAGTTCATCCTTTTGCGTATTGCAAGCACCTGTGAATCTGCGCCAGCCACTCGCATGGCAATCTTCAAGAGCCTTCATGAATTCCTTGCATACTTTTCGAGGTAGGCAGAAGGTGTTGCGGTAGAAGTCAACAACATACCTAATTTTTTGTCGGAGAGCTGGGGATGCATAGAGGCGAATGGGCGCCGCGTTCAAAGACTCAGACTTCGGGGAAACTGACGGCGGACCGGCGCGGACATCCGGCCGATGCGGACAAGGGTACCGATAAGATTCGTATTTAACCACTGCGCCGTCTTCCGTCCTCCGTATCTATCATGTCTCCCTTTGTTCCCAATAGCTCTGACAGTATCGCGATCGCGACGATACGCACTCTCGCCGCTGATGTCGTCGGAAAAGCCAACTCTGGTCATCCTGGTAAGCCTCTGTCCTCACTGCAACCGCCACAATTTCTTCCACTCCTCCATACTCAGGCGCTCCTATGGGAATGGCCCCCGTCGCACACGTGTTGTTCTCCAGGTACACTCTCGCATTGTCCGATCCCCCGCCGATCAATGTTCAGCGGCTCTGACCTTCCAGGATATTGAATGCCAACCCCAAGAATTCCAAGTGGTTCAATCGCGATCGATTTGTACTCTCCAACGGGTTGGTTTGCACGATCCTGCTGTGTTCAAAGAATACGCTCATGTTCGAGCTATCAATTTCTCTAGTCACGCGTAGGTGCCGCTATGAACATCATTCATTTTATAGGTCCCTGATTTGCAGCTGCAGATGCGCGCTACAATACATCATGCTACATCTTCTAGGCTACAAGCTCAGCCTCGGAGATCTTCAGTCATTCAGGCAATTAGATTCCAAGACTCCAGGCCACCCTGAAGCCGGCCATACCGACGGTAAACATCGTCCCATAGAATGAACCCCATGACCAGTGTTTATGACAAAACTTTAGGCGTGGAAGTCACCACAGGACCTCTCGGTCAAGGTTTTGGAAACGGTGTCGGTTTGGCTATCGCTCAGGCGCATCTCGCAGCAGTTTATAACAAAGAGAATTTCAACATCATTAACAACTACACATACGGTATGTCGCATGAGATAGCCTTCGGTGGCCAAACGCTAAGTCAGGGTATTCAGTGTTTTGTGGTGATGGGTGTCTCATGGAGGGCGTTTCCAGCGAGGCTGCGAGCCTTGCTGGTCATCTGCAGCTTGGGAACTTGGTTGTTGTACGTATCATGTGCTCCGATGGCCTTGTATCGCCTAACAAAGTTTTTTCCACAGATCTACGATGATAATCGTATGTATCCAGATCTCAGTAATCATGATGCGCTGACCTGTGCCATAGATATTTCCATCGATGGAGATACCAACGTCGCTTTTACGGAGAATGTCGAACAACGCTTCTTGGCGTATGGTTGGCAGGTCCTTCATGTTGATGACGGCGACTCGTCAGTCTTACGTGGAACAGCGGCACATTTTTGGGCGCTGATCTAGTTTGACAGAGACTTGGCCGGAATCTATGAAGCTATCGTTGAAGCTAAAAAGGAGGCCACCAAGCCAACGATTATTCGTCTGAGGACAACCATCGGCTACGGCTCCAAGCAACAGGGGACACATGGTGTCCATGGAGCTCGTGCGTAGCCTTGTTCTCTTATCCGCATCTATACTCATAGGTAGTGCCCAGCTTTGAAGGCAGACGACATTGAAAATCTTAAATCCAAGGTCGGCTTCCCGACTGATAAGAAATTTTATATACCTCAGGAGACATATGACCTGTATGCGGAGGTCAGCAAGAAGGGCGCTGCGCTTGAAGCGGAATGGACCACTCTGTTTGCTGCCTACGGTCAGAACTATCCTAAAGAACATGCAGAGCTGTCGCGTCGCATTGCAGGAAGGCTGCCTGAGGGGTGGGAGAAGACACTGCCAGTGTACAAGCCCACAGATCCAGCCCAAGCATCACGGAAGTTGTCAGAAATCGTCTTGACTGCCATCACACCCAGTCTGCCAGAACTGCTTGGCGGTTCGGCTGACCTGACGGGGAGCAACCTGACCAAAGTCAAGGGTACCGTCGATTTCCAGCCTCCTAGCACTGGATTGGGTACATATGCTGGTACGTACATTCGCTATGGTGTCCGTGAACACGGAATGGGGGCTATTGCAAATGGCTTGGCGGCATACGGTGCCATCATACCTTTCGTCGCCACTTTCTTGGTAAACCGAGTCTTGACCGTCTCGCAGCCAACCTCTATTAATCCCTTGACAGAATTTCGTATCCTATGCGTCTGGTGCTGTGCGTTTGTCAGCTCTGAGTGGCCATCAAGTAATTTGGGTTGGTATGTTGGTTCTATTCCCTGGTTGGTGAATCGCTGAATCCACGCAATAAACCAAAACTTGTTTTTAGCCACACATGATTCCATTGGACTGGGAGAAGATGGACCAACGCATCAACCGATCGAAACTGCAATTGGACTTCGCGCAACCCCGAACCTCGCTTTTTGGCGTCCTGCCGATGGGAATGAAACGTCTGCGGCGTACTACATCGCTCTACAATCCAAATCTACGCCTTCTGTCTTATCTCTTTCCCGCCAAAACCTTCCCAACTTGGAGGGCTCATCGATTGAGAAGGCGGTTCATGGGGGCTATGTCCTGCATGAAGAGCCTAATGAGGATTTGACGATCGTCAGCTCTGGAAGTGAAGTTAGCATCGCTTTGGATGCTGCGACGAGACTCAAGTCGGAAGGTATCCGTGCTCGTGTGGTCAGCTTGCCTTGTTGGCTTGTCTTCGACCAGCAAGATCAGCAATATCGTCTGAGCGTGCTCAGAAGCGGAGCACCGATCCTATCTTTGGAAGCTCTTTCGGTATGGAAGAGATTGCTGCAGCTAGGACAAGGCTGACTGACATCAAACCGGTAGACCGCTGGTTGGCAGAAATACAGCCATGAGGTATGATTATATTCAACCCTACGAGGCACGAAAGATCACAATGTCTACTAGCAATTTGGCTTGTCCGGCTGGGGTGCATCTGGGCCATATCAAAAGGTGTATGAGAAATTCGGCATCACTGGACAAAGTGAGCATCTCCATGACGGTTTGTGCTTATCGAAATTAATGCCATATCATCCAGACATCGCAGCAGTGGGAAAAAAGGTCGTCGAGTTCTATAAAAAGAAAGGAGGGGAGATCGTCTCACCACTCGTCAAGGCTCTATAGATGTTATCATGTTGGAATGGCTTGAAACCAATACCTTGAGTTGGAAAGAGATGAGGATTCAATAGGAAGAACTCGAAAATAGTGTGCGTAACTTGATGCAGAGAATTAGAATTGGAATACAAGAAAATCTAGACGGTAATCTACTTTCTCTGAACACTCATAGTGTCCCACGCTTTCCTCTCTTGGTCCTCCTTCACGACATCGAGTACATGCGGTTTGAGATACCGAATGTCCTGCAAGATGCAAATGAATGTCGCGACGTCAAGTCATCAAGGCGGAGTTCCCCACCTCCTCCGGCTTCGTCCATTGCTCTTTGGACAGGGGCTGATGCAACACACTAGCTTGGGATGCGCGTTTGAGGCGGAAGGCGCGGTCATATTTTTCTCTGGGAGTCAGGCGACCGAGAGCCTAGTGAACCTTGGTTTAATCTATGCACGGAAACATTCTGCAGGCTCTGGACACACCCTCTGCACGTCCGGTCGTTCCTCGACCACTGAAATTGTGTTAGTTACCGATGATGAAGAAAGAGATGGCGCGCTTTTCACGAACACAAGTCGTCGTATTTGAAGCCGTATTTTCTGTAGCCGGCAGCGTTGGCATACCAGTTAGCGATGGGCTTAACCCATGCGATGAGGCTGCGTGAGGACTTGACATAGGATGCTAGGGAGACACTGAGAGGACCACCGAACATGTTCGAAGTGTAATGAGAAGAGTTTGGTGTTAGTCTACGGAACGGAGGTTTCCGGACGTTGTTTGTCTATATTTATATGCATTGCCGATTTGAGATGTGCCTCTGATAATCGGTGCAAATTTAAGGACTATAAAATCAGAGGAGATTCCTCATTATCGCCAACATCTCTCTTTGCTGTTACCACCATGTCTGTCAACGAGCGCACGTACATCATGGTCAAGGTCGTTTGGTATTCACTTTCCGAGCACTTCGCGTGATTGATCAACGTGCCTTCAGCCTGATGGCGTCCAGCGAGGTCTCGTTGGAAAGATCATCGCCCGTTTTGAAGAGCGAGGTTTTAAGCTGATCGCCCTCAAGCTCGCACAGGCGACGGAAGAACATCTTGAGAAACGTACGCGACGATCAGCGCTGTGTTTATTTCGCAATCTCATTAGCACCTTAGACTATGCCGACCTTAAGGGCAAGCCATTCTTCCCGGGTCTGATCAAGTATATGGCTTCCGGCCCCGTTGTCGCCATGGTCTGGCAAGGCCTTGATGCCGTCAAGACCGGCCGTGCCATGCTCGGCGCAACTAACCCTCTTCAGTCTCCGCCTGGTGCGCGCTCTCCTGACATCAGATCGCAATGTCGAATCTCAACCTTTCTTAGGATCCATCCGTGGTGACTTCGCGCTCGCTGTCGGCCGCAACATTTGCCATGGATCTGACTCTGTGGAGAACGCAGAGAAAGAAATCAAGCTGTAAGGCCTGAACATTCTTGCTCGTGTTGTCGTATACTCACCTCTTTCACAGCTGGTTCCCCGAGGGTGTTGTACAATACGCAAGCGCGCTGGAATCGTGGGTCTTTGAGTAAAAAAAAAAAAGACGTGAGTCCCATGTGTAGGGTAGAATCAATGCGACAAATCGCTTCAAAGTCAAACGCACTGTTCTGCTCCCACTGAGTTTTCGCGCCGACCCTGTAGAGTTGGTGTTATCTTGGCCCTCGTTGGCCGTCGCGACCTGTTTTCGCACGAGTCCGACACCATCATGGGAATTCTTCCCCCATTACCGTCGTGGTTGTCAGTTTTACCCATGCACCAAACTATGAATATGGCACACAGAGTTCCGGCGTATGCGCTCGTTCTTTCCCTGCCAATCCTTCACGTTCACTTGCGGCAATGATACTTTCTCTTTTCATTCTGGCTGCTTGGCTGAACCTTGCGCTTCTTGTCCATGGACTGAAGGGCGACTCTGGGTGTGGCCTGTACCTCTGCATTAACGCTACCATTCACGAGGACACAATCACCTGTAGGCTGTAAGTCATGAGTATCGTGTGTGTGATCTGATGACATCTGCAGATGAATTGACATCCCTCAAAAAGCCTTTGGGTTGGGTAGCCATGTACGCTCCTTTGCCTCACCTCACATATCTTTGTTCACCTCAGTCTTTTTGAAGCGGCTTTGGACGAAGGATGGACGGTACTTCCATGGTGATCGTGTGGCAGAATGAAGATGGATCCACAACCTTGTCGCAGAGAGTCGGCAGAGGCCACCAGGAACCACTCCCCGTCGAATATCCCAGGCGTCGTGCCACGTTGATCGCTCCGAGAGTCGCTTTGGTATGTCGACTACTTCGAACTCATGGACGGACGAGCCCACTTTACTTTTTTTTCTCACTCTCAGTGGCACCCAGTCAATTCGACGCGATTCGCTTTTGACCTTCCAGCAAACAAGACGATCATGGAGAGTCCCAGACCAACAGAGCATCTGATCTGGGCTTATTCCATGGTTCGACCTGGCCGGCACCATTCTTCGCTTCTCACCCAGCATTATAGCGCTGGATTTTTCACCCTCGACTACAGCAAGAATGGAGGTTTTGCGGGTGACGCGGGTGAAAGTTTGGGACACTCCCATAACTATGAACCCTCAGTCCCATCGCGCCCGACGGTTGAACAGGAGCATGGAAATATTGTTACGACTTCGGAGACCGGCGGCTCCTTAAGGAAACATGAGATGATCATAGTTGCTCACGGCGTTTTGGTCTCTTTCGGTTTCCTCGTCCTTCTCCCAGCTGGGTCGTTAATTGCAAGGTGGACACGGACGCTGACGCCAAGATGGTTCAGAGCACACCAGACTCTGAACATGCTTGTTGCGCTGCCCATCATCACAATCGGATGGCTATTGGGACCAATTGCCGTCTTGGAGCACCAAGCGGCCCACTTATTCGATGCTCATCAGGTGACTTTATATCACATTGTCATTTCTCGTTGCTCGCTTATTGACCGTCTACTCTAGGTCTTCGGAGTATTCCTGCTGCTCTTGTATTATCTTCAGGTTTCGTTGGGCCGGTACATTCATAAACGACGGAACCAGGCAGCGCAACCACATCCGCCCTCCAACATATTGCATGTGGTCTTGGGCTTGTTGATTATAACCTTTGCATTTTTGCAAGTGGGTACTCCCACGATTTGTGATGTATATGCTTGTCGATCCTTTGATTGCAGACACGGAGTGGCATGGAAGAATGGAAACGCGCAACAGGACGTGCCCATATTTCACATTGGTGCCATGACCTCTGGAGTATCTGGGTTGTTGTACGCCTTCGTCAGTCGATGCTCGTGAGGGACGCTAACGGCCATCGTTCCCCAGATCATTCCTCTGTTCTATCTGGCGGGCACCGTCCTGCTTCCACGACAATTCCGCCAAGAACGTACCGGCTCAAATCCGGGACTGACAAATTATATCAGTCTGTCAAACAGTCCATCTCCGTCCCACCTCGTATTTGAGGCTCCAGACGATGGCTATGGAAAGGTCGAGGCACATGTCGCCCATGGAGCCGCCGCGTTAGGATCGAGGGAGGTTGGCTTGGTCGAAAGCAGTGTGCCACTGCTGACCTCACAGAAGCGGACGTAAATTTTGAGAGCGCCAAAGGTGCAAATCTCATTCAGACTTAGATTCGACCTGATTCGTGTAAAGTACATGATCCAATGTATATGATAGTTAAAAGGAAGGTATCGGGGTGTAAGGACATGTAGGGTATAAAAGGACTGTAGGAGTGCGCAAACATGAAGCAAAGTAAGGTGGAGAGGTGGAGAGGTATGATTGTCCCAATATTATCGCTAACTGACATACTCAGCACCGCATGTAGTGGCAATTATTATAAGACCTCCACGAGGTTTGCCACATAGACATACGAACAATTTCCAACACAAGCATGATCGCCTTGAGATAAAGTTGAAGACGCCACGGCCGGTATGTCAGGCACCACTCAAAGCCATCGTGAGGACGGAACGCAGACACCTAGCAAGTACCTGCACCTTATACTTGACATCTTGCTTGGGCATTCTACCGTCAAGGTGGAGAAAGAGTACTGAACATATAAAACGCCCAAGCAAATTGCCAAGTAGCCGCAGATACTTTCCAGCGGATGCGCAGCCAACTAGCTCACATGTCCGGTGCGCTTAAGAAGGCTGAAGCATACCATGAGACAGACTGCAGTCTTCTTGCTGAGCCGACCTATGTAGCATTCGCGAGTATTGCCGCGAGCTCCTTTTCGCTTGCAGCTGGAAGGTGTTTCGACCGAGCTTTGAGACGAACTATGGAATTGCATCAAGTCAAAAAGTGACGAACAAAACAGAGGAAAGATACGGACGATTACGGTCAAGGCTTAATAAGACGACTTTAATTGCAGAGATTGCCTGCGTCGTGGATTTGGATGTAGATTTGAGCAGGGCCGATCGGTCTACCCAATGGTCCTCCTGCCAGATAGCAGCCTTCAAAATCAAATCGTCCATATTTCGCTCCCAGTTGCTGTCTCTGTCAAAGTCGACTTGCTCGGTACGGACCGTAAGTGTTGTCAAGTAATTTCCCTTCGATGTTTGCACTTTCAGAGATGTTGAATGGGAGCGGAGATGGGATGATATATATGACACGGCTTCCTGAGCCGTTTCACTCAATTGAGCCGATGAGCTGTTTGAGAGGCCGTCTAGTTCCATGATGACCGGTAGAGGAATGACGATGGTCCAGCGAAGGCTTTCAATGAGGGAAGTGAAGAGGGATAGTGATGAAAGGAGGACGTTGGTGTCGACAACGAGTATTGTATACCCGGGAACAACCGCCGCAGGTGAGCGGCTGCTCGGAGGCTTCTTAAACTTAGGCTGCATTGAGGGCCGAGGCGGTGACATAGTCGCGGAGTGTTCAGAAATTTTGAGGAGATCCTGCAGATATCTCCGACGAGCCTGGATAGCAGAGAATCAGTCACACTCCACTGAGAAGCACCATCGTGCATACCTTGAGTGCTCTGACTTCATCTGTGTCATTCTCGTCTTCCTCCTCCTCTGAGATGGTATCACTCTCCTCATCAATGTCCATAGCGTCGTCTGTCCAACGCGTCCCCATTCGCCTCCGCTCCTCGGCTTCCTTCTCGATACGGTCAAGGTCAGTCCACATTTGTACCTTGTGGGCAAGCTTGCCCTGTATGCACCACTCTCTGGTACCCTCAGTCCAATGGAACCCATCAACAACGGTGGCGATGCCAACTGCTGAACGCACAATCCTCACCCAACGTTTCCCAATGCTGCTTTCATGGCCACGACCATAGAGAGCTTCGTTTGCATCCATCATACCATCGTCCGCGTCGTCTTCGATGTGACCGTCAAATAAATCGCCGCCCTCACTGGTATCCAGGACTTCCATCTCCTTCTTGTCTTCGGCAATTTTCCAATATCCGCTTGGAAAGACTCTTCTTCCCACCCACTCCATTCCCCGCATGCACCAGTCTTCGGGTAAAGGCGTGCACCCGCTCGCAAGCATGGCCCAATGCTCACCATCCTTTTTGATGTTGCTGCCAAGCAGTCCTTGCACGCTCATGACTTTCCTCGGCACTGTTGCGAAGAACAGTGCAAGCTCTTGCCACGGGATACTTCGTTCTAAGATTGCGAGGGCGCGAGGGTTCTTCAGAATCGTAGCAAGGAACGTGAGCAAGATCGTGAGATATGGGTTGAGCATCGATCTTGCGAATGGCGATGACTTTCGGGTGGGATGCTTCAAGACAAATGAAAGCATTGAAAAGGTGAGCTGTAGCGCATACTTCAAGGAAGGCGAGAGGTCTTCCTCGTCTCGATGCAATTCGTCAGTGCCTGCTTCGGAAGGCGCGGGAGACATTGGGTGTGTCATAGAATGATGGATAATGGGCGACGTCTTCGTGGCGTGGTCTCTTTGCTTCGGCTCATCGATATCCATTCTTTCATCTTCGTGTGACCCGTGGGATTTTCTGATCATGACCTTCAGGGCAGTCTCCACACCAGAGCCAGTCGTGGTTTGATTGTTGGAGACTTTGCGAAGCAGACCGCTCGGTCTACCATACTCGAACAATGCCCCTATGTTGATGATGGCCATCATAATCCATGCTCGCTCTTCGGCACCTTCCAAATCTAGTCTTTCGATGAAGCGAGCGAGGGTGGGTTGAAAGTCGTCCAGTTGTACATGCGTAAAAATCATCCCTTGAAGAAGGACAAAGAGATCGGTTACGTGATCAACATCTGGCCGCGAACGTTGAGTTTGTGCGGTGGGGGACCAGATAGGTAACACCGACTCTCGAGATGTGGGGAATGGATGGAGAGTTGTCATGCTAGGTAGAGATGGAAATGGATCAGAATTCGAAAGTGGCATAAAAGTGGGACGTACCTCTTCACGAAATGATAGATCCCTCTCAACTCATCACCACCGACTTCCCTGCAAAGCAGACCCAGGTGGTGATGAAGCTTTCCGGTGCCAGGCTGCCCAGCAAGCCCCGCCCCGTACCACTCTCTCGCGATGTTGCACCATCGTTCGGTTTCAGGCTCGACTTCCAAAAGTCTCGCAGCCGCTATGCCGACGCTCGGAGAAGGGCTGTCGTCTACCCTTGCAGCTGGCTTGTCACTGAGGGACGTAGGTTGTGCTTGGTTGCTGTTGTCATTGCTGCTGAGGTTGCCGGAGCTCGCGGTACCTTCGGTCATAGCTTCAGTGGTGAGTGGCTTCCGACTCAATTTCGAAGCGGCTGCACCTCCGACCATGCTGCCATTGACCATCATCGCAGCAACTGCCATCCTGTAGCGAGCAAGATCGCCCAATGCCTCCAACCAACCGTTCCTGTACTCCTCCAAGGTGGGCTCTTCCAATAGACCAGTGTAGAATGTGTATGCGTAGTAAATGAATTCTTGCAGATGTTCCAGTGCAAGAGGTGATGTAAAGGAGGCCCGGCGAAGCGATTCGAGGAGGCGGTGGAAACCAAAGGTCCATAGCCGAACGATGATATTGTATTTTTTAGGAATAGTTCGCAAAGAGGCGGGCACAGATGGAGCCGATGAAATTTCCAATAGATTGCGCATCGTTTCCGCTAACCTGAAGAGGAACGTTAATCAATAAGAACGAAAGGTTTCTGAGGCAACTCACTGTTTGTGATCGGCGATTTGATTTTTCCATTTCTCTCGCTCCAGATCTTCCTCAGATATCTTGACTGGCTCTGGCGGTTCCTTCCCCTTGAGTGTTACCCTAGTTATGGGCGTGGTCGAAGATTGCTGAGAATCTTCAGCATCCCGGTCTTCAGCATCTTCCATTTTCACCTTCGTCTCCAGATTTGTGATTGTGCGATAAAGCTTCTTGAGCTGGAGGGAGAAGGCATTTCCGCTGCCACTGTCCTCTGTTTTATTTTGATTGGAGCCATTCCTATCAAACAAGGCTGACGAAGCTGACGAGCCGTCGGTTGTGGATGAAAGAGTGAAGGCGGAGGAGACTGAATTTGCATAGGAGGATGTCGAAGATGCAGAGATATAGTCTCCGGAGCTTTTGGGGGTAGGAACAGGACGATCGCGCTGCGGGCGCACGAGGACGGAGAAACGGACAGGGTCATCCTTGCGGTGATCAAACAGCTGGCGAGATGGTGCGTCTCGATGAGAATGCGAAGCCGATGGGCCGGCTGGCCGGGAGGGATAAGAGCTGCTCGTTGCATCTGACATGGCCTCTGGCTCCGCAGTTCGGCGAGGGTGCACCGGATCCGAGTCTGGATTGAAGAGCTTAACCGATCGAGATGAGGGAGCAGGAGGCGAGGAAATCTTGAGTCGACGAGAGAAATCATCGTGATCCGCGTCGAAGGCAGCTCTGCGGGGCGAACTGGGCAGCTGTCTGCTGGAGGTGCTTGCAGGGAGCTGCACGGGTTGACGTGGGGAGCGAGACTGGGGTTGCGGAGTCGCAGACTGGGTGGCGGGAGTCTGAGAGAACGGAAGACGCTCCTTTGCACGGATGGGACTGGAATTATGAATTGGGCGGGTGAATACGAAGAACGGTTGAAGTACGATAAGGAAGGTCGCATACCCGGCATTCCTGCGACGTAGTGCAGTCAGTTTCTCGTCGAGATCGGTGGGTTGAGGGGAAGCGTTGAGCTCTCGTTCCTTTCCCTTTATCGAGGACCGTTGTCGAACGGGGAGCTCAGACATGATGGAAATGGGAGTTGAAGTACAACAGTAGTCGGCCCAAAGCTGAGAGTTCCGCAGCAAATGGCACGCAGCAATCTATCCCCGGTCACGTGATTGTTACTGCGTCGTATACCCTTTCCTCCACCGACTCTACTACCTCTCTGGCTGTGTTCAGGCTAACCATCACGTACACCACATTCCCTAGCGTTCGCAAATGCACAGAGTATTCACCACCTCCAGGAGCAGCGCTCAGCTTCAGTCCCGAGGCCACCCCGTCTCGCAACCTATCCACGACTTGCTCGCCAGCCTTCGATTCGTACCCTGCCATCATCCGGTCAGTCCCAGACCATGTCGACTTGTAATAATCACCCACCACCTGTTTCATCCTTGATTTCGATCCTCAGCACAGTTCCCAGTGCAATGGCGTCCTCAACCGTGCCGCACTCCGAGATCCGCTTCACGAATGCGGGATCCCATAGGCTCCACACGACTTCCTCGCCTGCGGTTTGCCAGCGTCCTCTCGCTTCTTTCCATTCTTCGCTATCCTTTAGTTTGTCAAGCATCCGCAGCGTCTCTCCTGCTACCTCGCATCCGACCGCGTGTGCAGTGTACGAATGACCATGCAGCAGTGCCTGCGCTTTGCTGTCACCTAAGAATGCCTCGAAAATGGACTCTGACGCAAGCGTCACGGCCAACGGGACCAGTCCGCCCGTCAGCACTTTAGCATTCACTGCTATGTCTGGCAGCGCCCCAATGTCGGTCCCGCACTCTCCACTCCCAGCCTGTACAGTCCCACAAATACCTCGTCGAAAATGACAGGCAATCCCGACCATTCCCGTTCGGAACGGCCTGCTATTCCGGTGACGTTGCCCTTCCTTACAACGTCAATCAGGATTCGTTGGAAGAGTGGATCAACAAAAATCATCCCCCCTGCACCCATGACGAGGGGCTCCAGTACCAATGCAGCCATCCGCGGCGTGTCAGCGCCGCGCTTCTCCTCCAGACTCTTCAGTGTCTCCCTGATGTATCGCTCATAGTGTTTCGCTTGTTCCGTATCTAGGCGTTTGTTGACATCATATACCGCTGATAGCGACTTCATGATGCTTATCGCAGATCTGCCAGCCGCCATGGCAGAAGGCAGCCTAATGGTGACCTGACCGTCGGAAATCCCAACGGTCGGCGGATCGAACCAGTAGCCCTTTGCATCATGCCATTCGCATGTATACACACCAGTTTCTTCACAAGCGTCCATGGCCCCTATCGTGTCCCCGTGATAGCTGCCTCTGATTCCCAGCACGCCGAGCTTCTCGTCATTCCGGCCCTCGACCTCATTTGACCGCACGGTGAACGCTCTCAGTGCCATCTTAAGCGCGACCTCCATGCCTGTTGATCCATTGTCTGAGAAAAAGGCTCTTCTTGCCCACCCCTTTCCTGGCCCTTCCTGCAGGAGCTTCTCGGCAAGCCTCAAGGCCGGCTGGTGTGTAAACCGCGGAAACATGACATGTCCATACCGGCCACTTGCACGGGCTGCGGCAAGGGTCAAGGCAACGTTTGCATGTCCAAATGCTTGCGTCCACCACGAGGCGGATCCATCGAACTCGGGCGCGAGAACAGAACCGGATGACGATGACGAATGCGATTTATGAACAGTAAAGAAATCAGAATGAGCACTGTCAATCACGGTCACGTCCTTTTCCATTTGAAAGTCGCTATGTTGCACGAATGGCCACCAGATGGAATCCAAAGTCCGACGAGGCATGCTTTCGATCTCTCGTATTCGCTTTTCATGACAGATGTCTAACTGCCGAAGAACGTCTCGAATGCTTGTATTTGCCTCCTTCGCCTGGGTAGAGTCGAGTAAATCATAGTACTTGGCTGTGACGACTGTGTTTGCAATGCTGTTATCGGCGATGATAGGCGGCGGCTTCGGGAAAGCAGCGAGGTGAACACCTCGATCCGCGAAGTACGACGCCAGGTATTCGTCATTTCGATAATAATCATCCTGGAATAGGAGGACTGCATCGACTATAAAGCCACGGAGGAGGAGTGATTCATACGCGGAAATTGTTGTCGAGATGCCGCCAAGTTTGGAGTCGCCAATTAGAATGGTCGGGAGGAAGAGGGGTCGATAGGCGTCTATCTGCGTGCTGCCTGACAGACTGGGACTGTGGACGCCTAGATTTGGCACGGGTGATGTTTTAATAGGAAGCACGAAATGGAGCAAAGGCACGGACAGCACCTCCGGCGGTCTCAATGTACATGTGCGCATGGTTGTTGGCTGCCGATTTGGCGCTTCGGCGGATGTAATCGGCAATGGAATTTACAAAAGTCTTATCGGAGGGAACCTACGAAAATATGAATGTGCGTTCTACCGCTATAGCACAATGAAAGGAAAGCAGAAAAAATACGCACTACGGAGGTGCTACTCAGCCTGGCAGCCAAGTGAGGGCTGACAGGGTCGTCAAATCTAAAAAGACAATCGGTCCGTATTTTATGTGATTGATCTTGAGTGAACTTCCGTATGTGTCTGCCGGTGAGGCGTCAACGAAAGGGAGACATCGGAAATGAAGAGATCACCTGTCGTCTGCATCATCATGTGGACCAGTGCTGAGCGGCTTGAGATAGAAGACATCATTCGAAGTGAGTGCCGATGCGCGAACAAGCGCACAGGTAAGAACTGTCTTCCCAACGTCGGTGTTAGCGCCAAAGACCTGGTGGATCCGGAGGCGTTTAAAGAGAAGGGACATTGGACTAGACAATTCTTGGAGTGCGGTGAGGAGAATTTGGGTTGACTACACGTGATTGAGCGCCATCACGTGGTCAGACAGGCGAGTCGCGTGTCGTTTGAAAATCGAAAAATGCGGAGGAGCAGCTCCTCGACCTGAAATGCACAATCAGCCTAAGACACCCTCTCGTCGCCATCGGGCGCGCTCAGAGGCAAAGACGCCTCTCACACCATCTATCATATCTGGTATAAACAACATTTCTCTTTCGTCCACTAACCCGTTCATCGCCTCGCGCCCATCATCTCCCATCAAGCGCACAACATCAGGTGGTATCCCTTCCTCAGAGTCATTCCAGCGTCAGGCGAGCTCCGGAGTAATCAGGAAAGGTGGCGTAGAGAGCAGGCTGGACGTCGTCACGTATGACTATGTTCCCCCTCCTAAATCTGAAATGAAACGATCGAGGTCAACGCCTGCGGTGGTCAGTGCCAGTTCTCATAGAATTCCGCAGACATAGCTCTTTGACAAACAGGATGCTTAGAACCGAGGGGGAGCAGATCGATTCATCACAACTCGCGATACAGAGGGCGAAGTGGCTGCAACCCTTGAGCAGCTCCATCTCAACCCCAAATCCGCATCGCCCGGCCACACCGCACGCTTGGCCGCCGCTACAGGCGTACCCATCAACCGACGTATCCTAGGGTACCATGAGCCCCCGCCACAGCCATCCTCCGCCGACCCCGCCCTCGCACAACACCGTGAATTCGCACGACCACTTTACGCCTCTCGCCCAGGAACCCTGCCAAGCTCCACGGGCACCGTCAAGACGCGCAAGATACTCACCGAACCAATCCGCGTGCTTGACGCGCCCGGAATGGCAGATGACTATTATCTCAACCTCCTCAGCTGGTCCTGCCTTAACGTGCTTGCCGTCGGGCTTGAATCATCAACCTACGTCTGGAAAGCCGACACCGGGACCGTCACTCATGTGGGCGACGCTCCTGAAGGTACCTTTGTTTCAAGCGTCGACTTTTCAAACGATGGCATGTTCCTCGGTGTTGGCATAGGAACGGGAGAAGTCGAACTCTGGGACGTCGAGACATGCCAGAAGCTGAGAACGATGAGCGGACATCAGGCGCAGGTAGCCACTCTCTCGTGGAACCAACACATACTCACCTCTGGGTGCGGAGATGGAAGCATCTGGCATCACGACGTCCGTGTACCCAGGCACAAGGTGATGGAGCTGCTCGGCCACACGGGTGAGGTATGCGGCCTGAAATGGCGACAAGACGGCGAACTCCTGGCGAGCGGCGGCAATGACAATGTTGTCAATATCTGGGATGGACGACTGGGTGACGTCGGCGAAGGAGCGAGAGGAAGTGCAAAGTGGACGAAACGCAACCATACAGCTGCTGTCAAGGTGGGCCCTTAGTTTCCACTCATGACATCGTTCTTTTTTTTTTTTTGTTGACATTGGCTCAGGCCGTCGCATGGTGTCCATGGCAGCCCTCTCTGCTCGCATCAGGCGGTGGAACGAACGATGCAACTATCAACGTCTGGAACTCCACCACGGGTGCACGCCTACACGCCCTGAAGACTCCGTCACAAATTACATCCATCATTTTTTCGCCGTCAAAGAAGGAGCTACTCTCGACGCACGGGTATCCGACCAACTCAATCATGGTGCACGCTTATCCGAGCATGGGACGCGTTGCAGAGATTCGCGACGCCCACGATTCGCGAGTGTTATTCAGTTGTCTCAGTCCGGCAGGAGACGTCGTTTGCACCGGCGCCGGCGACGAAAACCTCAAGTTTTGGAAGATATGGGAGAATTCCTCGGAAGAGAAACTGAAAAAGAAGAAGGTTTCGAATGTGGAAGATCTTGGCGGAGGGAGGATTAATTCGACGCGAGAAGGGATATTGAGCATTCGCTAGAAGGCGACCTGACTTTGTGTGGGATATGGCAACGTTTTACATTGGGAAGTACATTCATATAGTACAAACAGCGTGTTCTCGTCCGGTCTTTACCATGAGTGATGTCCGCCAGAGACGATGATGCTACAAGAATGGGGAGACCATTAGTTTGTAGTGGTATGACAAGACCTCTAATACTGACTCGCTGCCGGTACAGAAGCTGGAAGCGTCGCTAGCGAGCCATACGGCGACGCCGCGCATTTCATCCGGTCTTCCAAGACGGCCCATAGGATTCAGATCGGACCACTTTTCCAAGAGGTGAGGCTGAGTGTCGAGGTATGCAGCCGTCATGCTGGTAAGGCCGTCAGTTCTTCCCCGCATCGCAGAACGTGCACTCCTGCCTCGTATATATATGACCTGGGGAAAGGCTGTTGACACGGATGTTCTTTGATCCCAGCTCGCACGCCATGCTTCGAGCCATCTGCAAGACAGCCGATTTGCTGCTGTTGTACGAAACCCAGGCATGATCCTGTGACAGAACTGTATCAGCAGCGGGATCTTGTTGAGAGAGAAAGAAGGTGACTCTATTCGTGATACTGCCGGACATGGACGCGATCAGGATGATGCTTCCTCCTCGTCCGAACCGCTCCATCTGCTGACCTGCAGCTTGGGCGGCATACAATACGCCATTGGTGTTTACGTCCATGACCTGTGGCACGATACGTGAACCAATAAGGCCCAGATGCGCGGTACGAGAGAGCCAAATAAAACAACCTCTTTGAATTGCTCAGCAGGATATTGCAAACAATCCGTGTGCTTCTTGAGTACGCCAGCAGCGGCGATGCAGACGTCCATGCGACCCTCCTTGTCGCCGATCTCCTTGCCCTTCTCCCATATGAGTTTCTGGTTTCTGACATCGGCGCTGATGTACTCCAAACGGGATCCGTTTCCGAGCTTCTTGACATAATCGCGCGTACACTTCCATTCTTCGCCAGGTACAGAAGAAAGGTCGACGCAGTACACTGCCCGTGCGCCGGCTTCGCAGAGGGCCAAGGCCATTTCGAGGCCCAGTCCTCGATTAGCTCCCGAGACGAAGCCAACGCGGTCCTTGAGCGAGAACTCATCGAAGATTTTGGGTCTTGGGGCCAGGTCTGGATTTTTGGATGCGTTCCAGGCGGCATCCACGCCGATGGGGGCCAAGGGAGAGACCGACTGCACTCTCGGTCCATGATGGTCAAATGTAGCTGGAGTGGTGGCGAAATGGCGGGCCGCTCTAAGTCGAGGGACCTGTCCAAGGGCAGCACGGGTGACAGTGACCCTGCGAAAGATGGTAGCTTGCATTCTTGTCGATTAGTGAGTGCATTGCAGATGTGGAGGTTTATATAGCTCAGCTGATCAGGAAGTCGAAGAACAGCCACGATATCGTTTGTCACGGGACCAGAACGGCAGTTATTCATACAGCCTCACCTAGTATACAGAGAATATACAATTTAAAACCTATCTAAGAGGACCAGTTGCACTTTGGAGCCCAGAACAACCATGGTGTGACCTTGGCATTCATGGTGCGCAGAAAGTGGGCACCGTAACGGGTCGGAGGCGGCTCCCCTTTCCATTGATCCACCATTTTGGCAATTCGGTTGTTTTCGTCGAGATCGACTACGACGATAGAATTGATGACCTGCGAGGAAAACTAGGAGTAAGCGCGGCGAGTATGGAAATGCCTTCTGAACATGAAGTAACCTTTGTGTTCTTCAACAGCCTGGTCGTGTACCTCTGGGACTGGGAGAAGACGAGGCGGTTTGGAGAGTGCGTAGAGGACATTACGCGGCAAGACAATGTCTCGGACGAAGCGAATAGCTTGGGCTGCAAAGAGATCGGTTTAGACCACCTGCTGAGCAGAGAGTCAAAGCACTCCTATTCACCATTGCGAACCACTGAAAGGGCGGGAGATATTGAGTGGGCGGAAAGCTATAATGATGGACGACTAACCTGAGGCCCGTACTCGCGGTAGCCTTTGCATTTTGCCAAGGGGTCCTGCAATGCATACCGGAATCAACGAGTGTCTGAGGGATGAAGGTAGTGACACTTCACCTCGAAGTCGGCATCCTCACGCCACGATCGCTTAAAAATCTCGACCGTCGGCCTGCAGCAATAAAGCTCACGCAGGTCTGACAGAATGTTGGCGTGCTCTGGCTTCAACTGAGTGTGATCTTCCAAGGTGCCATGACTGCCATGTCTCTGATGCAAGCGGTGCTGTGGATCTACGTTGACGCCCGAGTAGTGAGCGCCGCCTGCAACCGACTCGACCAGAGAGGGCGTTGGGAGCGAGATGATGGATGGAACATAAGTAAGGGACGGCGGGGAGGAGGCACGAGCGGACTTGTCGTCAGAGGTCATTACAGAAACAACATGCCATTAAACTACTAAAAAAGGAAATCCGAGTCTGCGAAACACACATTTACAAACAATCGCGGCTCTTCCGGCCCGCCTTCACGTTCCGTTCGTTCCTTGCCAAAGTCCATAGGTCTTGCCTGGCGTCGTCTGCCAAAGTCGGATCGTACCTGCCAACGCGTGTAAGACGTCGCATAGACATAATCTGGAAAAGATAACATACCGTCCTCTGATGCGTGACAAGTCGACATTAGCACAAATCTCAACTGTGGACAGCAAGTGACGACCTACCGCTCCCGCTTGCATACATTTCCCCATCCGGGCTGAACTCTACGCAATGAACAGGGCCATGGTGCCCTTTCAACACCTCCCTCTCATCCCCAGTCATGCCGTGGACTCGGACCCATTCATCCCGTATATTACCAGTCACGAACCGATCCTGCAAGATCGGGTGGATCGACGCAGACGAAGGTGAGTATGGGAGCGTCAAACTGTGCATGCTTCCCCCGTTTGGCAGCGCCGCAATGAAGGCAACGGTGTTGCCCGATGTCACGACGAGTCGTCCCGTTTGAACAGAAAGCTCCATCGACGTGATGGGATCCGGGAATGCAAGCGTCGTCGTCAGCTGTCGCGATCTCAGGTCCCACCATCTGACCCAAAAATGAGAACCACGTTCCATCTTACCATTCCCGAAGGAGATGGAGCTCTCACTCACTTGATCCTGCCGTCTTCACCCGCGGTGACGCCAGTGTTCTCCCCAACCCAAACGACGCTTTTCACCACGCCGTCATGTGAAGATGGGCCATTGTCCAAAAGAAGGTCTGGGTCCGCCTCAGGACGACCAAGATCAAAGATCCTCACTTTTTTCTCGTGCCCGCCAGTGAGGAGATGGGAAGCGGTGGGTGATATAGCCACCGTCCGTACGATGTGGTTGTGTGGGAGGGACTTCAAGGCGGCACCTGAATACGTATCCCAGATTTTGCTGCAAGTAGACAAGTGAGCCACAGAACGGCAACGTCAAAAAGGATTTGGAAAAAAAAGAAAACGCAAAAGAGTGGCGTTACGTACGCAGTAAAATCAGCGCTGCCAGACGCAGCGCGACTGCCATCTGGCGAAAGTTTTGTACTCCAGACCGCGCCTTTATGGCCAATAAAGGTGCCGATCCAGTCTCCTGTCCACTCTCTCAACATCGGGTTTCCATCTTTACAACTTGAGACCAGCAAGTAGGTTCCATCGTCCTGAAGCGGAGAAAACGAGAGGTGGGTGACAGGTCGTGTGTGGCCAGGCGCCACAAGGGGAGTCGACTTGGGAGGCAGTGACATTAATTCGTACTATTGAAAGATTTGGAGAGTCGTGACAGAGGGCGCACCGCGCTTTGGGCTGAGGGGAGGACGGAGGATGTTGATTGTATCAGAAAGGAATGTGTTTGTCCGTGCCACGCCACCACGCCCATCACCTCCTGGCCTCGACGACCCAGCAATGCCACTTTCTTCCATCCGCACCATGTACACATTGCCGACACTGAATCTAGCTTCGCACCATCGCCATACCAATGCGTAGTCGTCCTTGCCAATTCTCGCATCTGTTTAAGGAAACCCACAATGATCAGCCTAATCTTTATACATCCGTGGTCGCATGCCCGCGTCCAGGCACTGGCGCTGTCCCGCTAATTCCTGTTCATTATCACGCGTTCGCAAGGAACAAAAGAAAACGCGCAATCCTAGGGTTCGCTCGCGCCTTGTGTCGTGCAAGAGGCCTAACTGGACGATAACGCTGCTTTTTTTTTTTCTTCGCCGTTTCCCTCTTTCCTCGATGCACAATTGCCGAAGGCCAGTGTGATCAGGTCAGTATATATTCGTTCCTCGCTATAAATGGCGAACTCAGACACACAGCATTGCAATTCGGGCATGGTACTCAGATGCTCGGGCTTTGGGAACAATCCAGTTTTTGAAACTCAGCGGCATTGCGCCATCCCCGACTGAAATGACTACACTAGTGCTCATCCACTAAATTTTGTGATTCAATCCAGCCGCACGCGATCAGGGCACGAGCTTGTCTGCCAATATGGTCCAGTCCTGAGCGTTCCTTTCCGCAAAGCATCACCGTCTTTGTCGAAAAAAACACAACCGTCTTGCTTGAGCACATTCAGACGGCCCTGTGTCCATACGAAGCTGCTCAAGGCCGTGCTGCTCCATTAGTCACACATATAAAAGCTCCCTGCCGGTTACAATCAGGCTTCGCCCGCCTGCACTATGGAGGTCTTCTCTTCAGCGAAGCGGCTGGGTAAACGTGTCATTGGCTATCCTGAAACCATTGTTCCCGTTGTCTCCAGTCGAGATTGGATCGCCCAATACGTGACGAACCCTAGGCAACGTGTACGCCTCGGTTATCTAAATCGTTCGCGAAAAGCGTCTCACCCCCACACCCACAGATCGCCAACTACCTTCTGAGTCTCTTCCCGCTCATCTCATGGGCGCCTCGATACAGTGTGTACCTTGTTCTTCTCATATCTCCGCAGATCGATGACCACCCGCTGCAAAGATTTGGGCTGGCTCACTGGTGATGTGATTGCTGGACTCACCGTCGGCATGGTAGTCGTACCCCAAGGCATGTCATATGCCCAGGTAATCCTCATTCGCCGATCCATTCCAAGGAGTCACTTCGCTGAAGCTTTTGATCGCAGTTAGCGACGCTCCCTCCCGAATACGGCTTATATTCGTCCTTCGTGGGCGTGCTTATTTATTGCGTAAGCCAATCAGTCATAATTGAGGTAGTTGGGTGGCCAATTCATTTTCAGTTCTTTGCCACATCGAAAGATGTCTCTATTGGACCTGTCGCCGTCATGTCACTCACTGTAGCTCAACTCATCAAGCACGTTCAAGCATCACACCCCAATGAGTACACCGGTCCTGAGATCGCCACGGGGCTGGCATTCTTATGCGGTTTCATTGTCCTTGGGATCGGCCTGCTCAGGATAGGATGGCTGGTGGAGTTTATTCCAGCCCCTGCTGTCAGCGGGTTTATGACCGGATCGGCCATCAGCATAGCTGCTGGACAGGTGCCGGGTCTCATGGGAATCAGTGGATTTGAGTACGCAACTTTAGTTCTGTCAGTTGCCTTCTCTAACAATTTTCAGCACCCGCGCCGCCACCTACATGGTCATCATCAACACGCTGAAGTATCTCCCTCGCACGAAACTCGATGCTGCATGGGGGCTCACAGGCCTTGTTTCCCTGTACTCGATCCGTATCCTCTGTGACTTCTTCTCAAGGCGTTATCCGCGCCGAGGTGAGCGAAGATAACATACCTTGCGTCGTCATCGTCATTTTTCTGACCCTATCTAGCACGGATCTTCTTTTTCCTGAGCGTGCTCCGGAACGCATTCGTTATTCTCGTCCTGACAATTGCCGCTTGGTTGTACTGCCGTCACAGAAGGTCAGCGTCTGGGAAGTACCCAATCAAGATATTGCAAAAAGTCCCCGCAGGCTTCAAGCACGTCGGCCAGCCTCACATGGATTCCCAGCTTGCCGCGGCTCTTGCACCCCAACTCCCGGTCGCTACCATCATCCTGCTTCTGGAACATATCGCGATCTCGAAATGTGAGTGCTCATACTGGGCTCATGTCCATGCCGTCATCATCTCGTTAATTTCGATCCAGCTTTTGGGCGATTAAACGGCTATAAAATCAACCCAAACCAAGAGCTAATCGCCATCGGCGTCACAAATACGATAGGCTCATGTTTTGGAGCATACCCTGCAACAGGATCCTTCTCTCGTTCCGCCTTGAAGTCAAAGTCCGGCGTCCGCACACCAGCGGCAGGCATTATCACGGCCATTGTCGTCATTGTCGCCTTGTATGGCCTCACTCCTGCCTTTTTCTGGATACCTAATGCCGGACTGTCTGCCGTCATCATCCACGCTGTCGCGGATCTGGTCGCCTCGCCTTCCCAGGTAAAATTCGCAAGCACTATCCCTCTTTCGCTAAATTCACTCCTTGAAACCAATTATCCAGGTTTATTCTTACTGGCGCGTATCCCCTCTAGAGTTCTTCATCTGGGCGGCGGCTGTTCTCGTCACCATCTTTTCATCCATCGAGAACGGAATTTACACTTCTATCGCGGCGTCCGTGGCTTTGCTGCTCATCCGCATTGCCCATCCACGAGGTTCCTTCCTCGGGAAAGTAACGCTGCGGAACAGTGGATCGGATGTCAAAGGCGTTCGAGATATCTACGTTCCCTTGAAAAAGAACGGCATCGTCAATTCAGAAGTCCGCATTGTCCCCCCACTTCCTGGTATCATTGTTTATCGCTTCGAAGAGAGCTATCTATATCCCAACGCTTCCCTTGTCAACTCCGCCATCGTGGATTATGTCAAGGAAAACATGCGAAGAGGAAAGGACGTCAGCAGTATCAAACTCAGCGACCGACCATGGAATGACCCTGGTCCGCGTCATCTGACCGAAGAGGAATTGCATGCAAACGAGAAGAAGCCTATCTTGCACGCAATAGTTTTAGACTTTTCGACCGTGTGAGTGAGTCTCCGTCCTCTTGGGAGGACCACACTGACACGGTTTTGAATCAGCTCACAGATTGATACGAGTGCCGTCCAGGCTCTCATTGATACCAGAACTGAAGTAGAGAAATGGGCTGACAGGCCGATTGAGGTAGGGCATCTTTGCTCGTTATTGCCGTGTCCCGGACACTAACATCTCACCTAAAGTTTCATTTTGCAACGATTCTTTCCCCATGGATACATCGTGCTTTGGTGGCCGGAGGTTTTGGAATCGGCATATCCTCCTCCACGACACCTCCTGACCTCGCTGCTGTTGTCCCGTATCGAGGCGGCCGCACTACTCTCAGCGACACACAGGAGATTGAGCAGAGTGGCGATATTGAGTCCGCCGACATTAAGAAGATGGACTCTCGCACAACGAGCGAAAGTGGGGAATTGGCAACCATTGTTTCGCCAGACACGCCTTTCTTCCATATCGATTTGCAGTCGGCCGTCAAAGCGGCAGAAAGCGGTCTCGCACGGTCAGAAAATCTCTGATTGACGACTCTTCACGACCCCCATAGTCCCTTGTTTGTCTTGCAGTAGTTATTAATCCATGAAGACGCCGAGTAATGGCTTGTATAAATCATGAGAGAACATGGACAGTCTATATTTGGCAATAACTGGAATTTAAGCTTGATACTGAACAGCCTCATGCTCAGTATTACTCGCCACTTCGCATCGCGCTCCTTGTACTTTTCTCGTTCTTTTTCTCAATGTCAACCAAGGCTCTCAGGACACAATAAAGTAACATCACGACGTGCTATCCATGTTCACACACTTAACATGGAACCCTTTTTCTCCAGTGGTCGAAGATAAAACAAAAGAAAGGCGCTCAGGATGCTCAGAAAGGTGCCATCTATGGGAAGGCTGCTCGTGTAAGGTGTCATTGCGTTGCAACGAAGGCGCCTAAAAGTTGTTTGTTCTTTATTCAAACAGGACATTGTAATAGCAATTCGATGTAATGCGTTCATCTCTTCTACCTCTACTGGCTGTCTTACCCACTCACGTCCCTGTAGCTGGTGGTTCTGCAGACCCCACGAAAAATCTTCAACTCGCGACGGTCTTGAAATGGGCCAAGGATCAGGACGTTCCGAAGGAAAATATTGAGAAAGCCATTGCCAAGGTCAGTGTGGCAAACGTCACATTACGGATGCTTGCACGCATCTGACGACCCGTTCCTTCACAGGGAACGCAAGGAAAGGATAAAGGAGGAGAGGACTTCATATACGAGGCGTTGGCGTTCAACTCTGTCGGGTTGATAATGTACGTTTCTCACATGTTGAAAACGTTGCGCCTCATCACAACACAAAGAGAGTGTTCGACAGACAATACGAATAGGACTATACATACCGTCCGAGAAATCTTGAACGGGCATGGGTGTGCATCCTTCGTTGCCTTGCTGACTGATCTTGTTTGTCTGACTGATGGCCTTTCTTCAGCGCTCGGGCCACACCCGTGAAGTTCATGTTCCAGCGCAAGGCGAACATCTCCCTGACACTTAAAAATGCCACTGAGGAAAGTCCTGAGGTTGAGAAGCTCATCGAGGACGGTCTGACTGCTGGTGCCGAAGATTTCAATACCGAACCCTTCGGAGACAGTGGCCTAAGATTGCAGGTAACACAGACGAAGTACGAATTAACCCCTTGCCATATCTCATCGATGTTGCTTTAGTTTGTCGGGCCACCAAACGAATTATCGAACATGACGCGTGCTCTTATAGGAGATGGTTCAATAGAGAGACATATGAGTAGTGAGCTGGTGTATTCTCCCTCAGAAGAAACCCAGGATCTACCAGAAGAATTGCGACAAAAGGTGAAGGATTTGGTGGAAGAGTTGGAAACAAACGAAGACGTGCTTAGGGTATGGACGACCGTTGAATGTGGCGACGAATGATTTCAATTGCAATATACACATCCAACTAGATATACACCTATAATGTTAATATTACATTCGTGGAGGATTGGATTATCATTCCTTGCGCAGAAGCAAAGTCTCAAGTTCATATAAAATTCACGCTAGCTTGGTCCCAAACTGGTCGGGATGAAGGGCTATCCAGGCACCACCTTCTCGACCTCCAAGCTTGATGATGCCCGCTTCCTCAGCCAGCGCGGCATATTGTCCAAATCTTGCAGTTCCGGCTTTCCTGTAGATGGCATTGTCTTGCTTCGCAAGTTCCACCGCAATAACTGATCGGGCGGGCTTCAAGATATTCCTTGCTCTATAGCCTTCCAGACATTGAACCAATACTTTGAACTGTTCTGGAACGTCCTTTCCCTGATCCATCTCCTGCGGCTTGGGGTTCTGAGGTATGGGGGGAGCAAGAAGAGGTTCGGTAGAAATGAATGTCGGAGGAAGTGGGTTTGGACTCGTCACCGTCACTGCATGGCTCTGAGGACTCGATGGTAGTCCCATGATTACTGCTGCAGATCCTGAATTGCTGGAAGGAGGTGTGATCCTCGCCAGAGGCTTATTTGCTACCGAGCCTTGCGCATATCCATTCAGAGAGGCAGTGTTCAAAATGTGTGGGGTTTGAGGCTCTGCCTCCAACATAACGCCATTGGCAGGGCCAACGGTGCTTGTCAAGTTGTTCGTTACAGTAGGCGTAGGCGAGAGATCATCCGAGTACACGGCAGCAGGTGCGGACCCTGTTCTGGATGGCACTCTCCGAATAGACGGGCTAGGAGAGCTTGGGCTCAAGGGAGAATTGCTGGCCGAGAGAGAGTTCCTTTAATGTCGGCAGCAAAATCGTTTAGACATACGCACTCCACGAATTTAGATAAAGCGGCTTGAGCGACATCTTGGGCTTGCAAACTTGGGCGGAGGTGATCCATAATGTCAATTTCGCCATCGTCGGCGTTGAGGCTTGCCCTGGACGTCGACGATGACGCAATACGACGCCTCTTTGGTGACAAAGGCCCAGCATAGCGTGAGCTATTCTCATACAGCGGACGGAGGTCTTGGGGGCTGATTGAGATTCCCAAAACGTCGACACCCCAGTCTAGGAAGACTGAACATTGAGATTTGAGACTGTCGTGAACGGTTGGCACCGAAATGAGGACTGTCCGGTAACAGCGTAAGCGAAGTACGGAGATCGCATAAGCGAAGTCACGGTCTCCGGATATTAACACTATGGTCGATGGGGGAGCGGTATCGATTGCATGGGCGAGCATGTCCACTGGTGTTGATGCCACGTCAACTATAAAATACGCAGACAATGAACAGAACCAGCGAACCCAGCAGCATCTTGTCTGCTACGTCTTTGCGCCCATTATGCGGGCAGTCTATGAGTGATACCCCTGAGCATTGGAGCTCGGACCTGAGCTGAGAGGACTTTGACAATCCAGGATGTTCTGAGAGCTCGAGGTAAGCTCTGAAGATTTTAACGACTCCAAATTTTTGTGCCGCACGTTGGATACCCTGTACCGCATCGTAGCCGCTGAGTTGCGCGGGAACGGGGCAATTCTCTGTTGAAAGGAGTCCGTCGCCGGTATCAACACAATGTACTGAGCGATGGGAGGTGCGCACCATAATCCCAAAATACTGCCACGCTCTCGTTGTACATGACTTTGGATGGCGAAATGGGGCGCGTGGCCGTTTGGAACCAATCCTAACCTTCTGGCCGTCGCCGCAAAAGTCACAACGGAGCATTAGACAATGATGGGTCCATGTTTACGATGGGCGTCTAGGAAGTCATATAAAGTTGACAGCGTGGACATTTCTGGCTGGCATAACAAACCTTATGAACGAACAAGGAAACAAGCAACCTGAAGCTATCTATATACTTGGGCTGAACCTAGGCTATCCGGCCCGCCATTCAGATCGTAGCGTTACCGTTGTAGTTCCACCGAGCGTTATTATACCATCCGCTTCGGCCAACCGAATATAAACTTTGAAGCTGCCGACCCCGGCTTCTTCATAGATACAAGGGTTGAGCTTGAGAAGCTCACTGCCGAGGGTCGATCGGTCGATGGTTGCATTCTGCGACTTGGACAGTTTATCGAAGACCGAAAAGAGGGCTCGATAACGCGCAGGTCGTGTGCGTGGTGCGACGTTAACAGTGGTAGAAGGGGAAGAGGTTGTGCCAACCTTTCCATTCCATTGGACGGTTGGCTCAGCATGGGGTCCTTTAGATGTCGACGAGGGAACTGCCGGAATCGACGAGTTGGGTGGGGCAGGTGGTACCGAAGGCGGGGGCGCCATCAATGACGATGAAGGACGAGCAGCGTCGCTTCTGTCGGCGCCTGACGGGAGAGGGGGCGATTTCAGACGAATGTGCTCAGGCTCTGCAAAAAGGGCTTTGTTCGCCTCAGTTGAAATCTTGAAGCCCTCCAGATGGTCCACGTTGGCTGGTGCTGCTCCAGTCAAGGGTGGAAGGGATGAGATGGACTTTGCTAGCTGGGACGGATTTGGCGAGTGGGACTTTGACTCAGTCGAATCGGAATTTGAGGGTTCGGAGAAACAATCAAGTGCAATAACAGGTTTGGAAGCAGAGTCGTGGTTTGAATGCCCATCGGCAAAACCATTTACTGCTGGAAACGTCGAGGGTCGACTTTCAACAGGAGAATCGTCATCGCTGACGTAAAGACTATTGTCGTAGCCATCATCTTTACTATAGCGATGTCGTTTGTTTGTTGACGCCTGGGAACCGGTTCGACGCGTCGGTGAATGATTAATCCCGTTCGCGTGTGGAACTGACGGGTCCACCAGTGACTCTGTGTGCCTCGGTTTCATGAGGACTTCGGAGTGCCAATTCAAGCGAACCGAAGCCTGACATGTGAGACTTGCATCTGCATCTGCGGGACATATGACGACGATTCGATAATGTCGCAGACGTAGAACACCAATGCCGTATGAATAAGAGTTCCTAGCAGAGATGATGACCAGGGTTGCGGGTGCAGGATTGTCGATGGCATAAGCAAGCATATCGACTATTATTGCCATGTGAGATGCGGTGATACTGGTGTATCATTCCAACAAGCCAAAGCTCACCAAGGAGCATGTGTGTGATATGCACTCCATCGTTGGGACAGTCTACGAGCGAAACGCCGGAACATTGCAGCTCACATCGGATTTTTGCTGACGCCGAAAATCTTGCAAGCCCAGTGAGATCGAGGTAAGTTCTGAAAGCCTTGACGGTTCCAAATGTCTGAGCAATGCATCTAAGGTTCGTCGCCAGGCTGTAACCGGAAATCGATGAATTGGCGGGACAGGATTCTGCTTCAGAAGTCAGTGCCAGCGACAAGTGGATGTGACTATTAACACGACTGACCATAGTCCCAGAACACAGCGACATTTTCTTGCTGCTGCATTGTGTGGATGTCATCTGACGGTTCGCTGACTCTTTAAACTCCAGAAGATGGCGTAGACCACGCTGGTGGCATGTGTCGGTCCTATTGGAGGCCTCGTTTCGATCAAACCATGCAAATGGCAGGAGTCCGCATATGCAAAAGAAATACATTCACGGTAGCCATGAACTCAAGGAACGCATTCAACTGAGGTCAATATAAATCTATATGTTCCTGGCACAGTTATCCCTCGCGCAGTGAACGCGTAGAAGGACGTGGCTGCGCTTGCGCTGATCGTGCGTCTGTATCCCGAATGCCCAATGATGCATCGTAGAAGAAGTGGTATAGAAGGAGCACACTGAAAACCGGAGGGGATGCACGAGTAATTATTGAATGTTTTTACCGAGCCTAGCGAGATGATAATTAATGGTTGGTCTATGAGACTTCCTTGGTAGAGGCTGTTGGAAAGAGAGAGGTAGGGAGAACTGACGATAGCCACGATGTATGGGTAACGTACTGTTTTCCGCATGCACTCAAATAGGCTATCCGCGAGTTCCTTGCATTTGCTTGCGGATGCAAGGTCCTCTGTGGCAGCCCAGCAGCCGAGCATGGCAGCCAACTGAGGGGCGCACATGTTTTTTGTGACGTCTGAGAGTATGTGAGAGGTAAGAAAGGTGGAAGAGTCACGAAACGCACTCTTTCTGGGCCTGACACGCAACTTTTCAATGTGGATGGCCATGTCGAGGACGAGTACAAAACCAGCCAAAAGGTTTCGAAAAAGTCGATCACGTGAATTCAGTCACATGATGAATTGAAGTGATTTGACCACGTAGAATGTCATCATCGGCCTCTCACCGTTCGTATCAACCATGGCCTCCAGTGCGCTCAACAAGAACAACTCCGGTTCGTCGTCGCTATCCTCGGCCTACGTACATGCTCACTCGCTGTCCAGCCGTCAAGCGTATCATGCAAGAAGCTAGAGAACTGGCTAATGATCCATGCACAGATTATTGTGCCGCACCTCTCGAGGTCAGTCTCCTTACTCGCCATGATATCAATCAACCGATGGTTTTCCATACAGGATGATATTTTCGTGAGTGACTGTATAACCTGTCCCCTCCAAACTTATTCCGGTACCGTAGGAATGGCATTGTACTTTAAGGGGACCCGCAGGAACGGAGTTTGAGGGCGGCTTATACCATTTCCGCATCATCCTGCCGGCAGAATATCCGTTTCGACCACCTTCAATCATGATGTTGACTCCCAATGGTCGGTTCGAACTTAATAGCAAGGTATGCTCATTACTTCCTGTCTGCAAGTCCAAAAACTAAAGCCGGCGTCGACACCTCAGATATGCATTAGTTTCACAAACTGTTAGCCCATCGCATCGTGTTCATCAACCCTTTGATCTGACGCCTGCTTTGTAGACCACGAAGAGCTCTGGCAGCCTGCGTGGGGTGTTCGAACAGGTAAGCCTGCCACCCTACGTCGGCCCTTCTTCCTGTATGTCTGACGCTCCTTTTCCCTGGTTAAGCAATCCTCGGCCTTCAAGGTTTCTTCCCTCTCAAAGGGCAAGCTGCTGTAGGCGTCGGATCGATCGAATACCCTGCATCGGAGCGTCGGCGTCTGGCAGCACTGTATGTTGGCCGTACCGTGTTGTCTTCTGTTCTAAAGCATTGCCTTAGCTCTAGAGATTGGATGTGTCCACATTGCGAGCAGAAAAATGTAGAACTGCTTCCTGATCCAACACCTCTAAGCAGTTCAGAGACGTCCACCGAGAACACCGCTGTAGCAAGTGCAGAACTGTCGACAGATATATCTACGAAGAGCCGCCAGCCATCACACAGCATAGAGCCTTCTGATACCAACTCAGAACCGGAGTCCGTAGTCCAAAGTATCGATACCATCATGCCCGCTTCTGCTAGTAGTGGAAACTCGCATGGCCAGCCACCATTTCTGGCCCATCAGCCCCCAATTATTCATGCCGCCCACGTCACACACATGCCAACTCACAAACCTCCTGTGTTATTGGACACGACCATCTGCGTTTTGCTCGTCTTGGCAATGGCGTTGGTGTTCCGAAGAGTGTTTTGATCTTTTCAATTGCTACTATTTAATTTCTTCATCTCCGATTCGGATTGTACCATCAAGCATATTCCTGTAATAACAAATAGTGTGCATCCCCCCTTTTTTGTGAACCATCGCGAGTTTCGGATTCAAAAGAATACATTGATCGATTGATTTGATCCGGGGCCGAAGGTTTAGATTGGAGTCGCCGAGACATATTGATGATCGGCGCGAGTTTGCCCTTTTAAAAAGAGTCCATCTGCTGGCGATTCGTCCTCCATTCAACGTTCAGCGACGCGACACTCAATGCCCCGGGAGACAGATTGTATTTTTCTCCCGTCAACCCGCCATTAACGCGCCGACGCTCACTTCAGATCCAAAAGCAACCACTAAACGTGCCACCGATACCTCCGTCCCTCCTCGAATCGCCCTATCTCAACTCCCCAGACAGCATATTCCGCCGCCCCATCTCTCCCTTTCGCCAACCCACCGAAGAGGACGAGCGGTGGCTGCAGGACACCATCCCCATCACCCAGAACTCTGAGCGGCAGAGGAGTCGTTCATGCGAGTCGAATCAGTCGACATCGTCCACGACCTCGTCGTGTGGCAGGCAAGACCTTGATCACGTCGGTGCTGGGGCCGACAATGCTGCACGGCAAACGCGAGCTCCGTCTTCTCCACCTCTCATGGCCCGTCGGCGCCAAGCGTCATCCACATCGCCTCAGGGCTTTCAAACACACCGAACACCGGCAACCTCCAACGTTGTAGATAGTTACTTCCCCGACTTCTCCAAGCCATGATTTACGCAGCGTTTCCTTCATCTTTCTCTTCACACTTCATGGAAAGCCATCAGTGGGTTATTGGGTGCTGGCTTGCTCTTTCTTCATACATAATCAATTCGTCCCGAGTAAACAATTCATGCCAGTCTTGTATATTTACCTATGTGCCATTAGCTATGCATACACGAGTGTCGTTTAACCTACGTCGTTCTTCGTAATCGCGATACCAAAAAATAATAATGAATGAATGCCCACTTGTACCATTACTTCCTCTTCGTATCGCGGACGCTGAAGACGACGAGATCCTCATCCTCGAGATTGTAGTATGCGATCGTGCTTCGATTTGTCAACATCTTGTCCATGTAAGAAAGTCGCATCTTTGAGGATGGAACTGCACTTCCGGTATGTTGAATGATACGATCTCGCAATGTAGACACCAATAGATTGAGTGGTAGGTCGGGGATCGTAATAATGGAGCCATCGAGCTTCCATTCCGGCTTGGATGGCTCATCGGGCAATTGAACTCGAAGCGAAATGGGGTGCTGGAAAGTTAGAGATTAACGTTCATCTTCGCAAAGTACACATTGTCTCTGACGTACGGGGTGAGCAGAAAGCCAATATTCCTCAGGGTACAACTGTCCGTCTGGCAGCTTCGCCATGCGTTGTCGTTTTGCCGGCGGGATATCGTCAGCAGCACCTTCCATCTGATCCGCCGTCCGCACGGTTCCCGCTTGGGCCTGCAGCGCACCGTTGGCTGCTGCGAGGGCCGCCATGCGGGTTGGATGCAACCCGGATGCAGGAGGCTGATACCCAAACGGCTGAGCTGCGTCCATTCCTTGGTAGTGCAACGGAGGCAGCATGACGGGCGGCGGCTGTGAAGGATACGCAGACGCAGGCTGAGGGCCAGACGATATTGTCGCCGCTGAGTAGGAGCCAGAACTGGCTACAGCTTGAGGGGGAGCGGGAAGAGAGGCTGGAGCGGGTGGTAACGATGTGAATGGTGAGGGCGGTGCAGCGGCTGGTCCGATTCCAGGACCGATGGCATTTACATCTTGTCTGAATAGATATATCAGCAAAACTGAATAAAAGTCTAAGAACAATAATTCGACATACGGTCCAAGACCCTTTGCGCGATGAATGGCCGCAATCTGCTCATCAAAGTTGACGTTCGTGGAGAATTTATCCATAGTCGCAACTTTAGTCGCAGTGTGTCCATCCCAAACAACCTTCTCTCGCTCCCTGCGCCTTTCACGTTCAATTTCTTCTTCTTTCTTCCTTCTTTCCTCATCTTCCTCAGCACCGAAGATATCGACGCGGGTACGAGCCAGGTTCTTGAGGGACGACACGACATTGGCACCACGCTGGAGTTCGGAAGCTTGAGCTTTGCGAGCTTCCAATGCATCACGCTGCTCTTTCCAGCGAGGATCCAGTAATTCGATGCGCATGTGTTCTTGCAATTCGTCAACGGGAATTTGCTGGCCGCAGATAGTACACGTCGTCATAGTGGTTTTGGCATTCTTTGCGCCGACTATAAAGAAATGTCAAATGCATGCTCATAGAAGACAGGTAAAGCCACGTACCTTTGGGAACATAATCTGTTCGAATCTTCATCGGGGCAGTTGTGCTAGCTTGCATCGCTTGAGCACGGGCAATTTCTCTTGCACGCTCTTCCTCTTCTCGCTGCTTCCGCGCGTCAGCATCTTCGACTTCCTCGTCGCTTTCTTCCATAGCCATATCATGGTCCTCAGCCGGTTTACCTGCTCCTCCGACAGCAGCAGCAGCTTCAGCCTCAGCGGCGGCTTGGCGAGCACGATGTGCTTCCACCTCCTCTACCGTGTTTTCCATTATCATGGCTGCCATCCTCTTTTGCGCTAAAGTCATGCTCTCGACTTCCTGTACGCTCATGGGAGCCGGGAGCTCAGCGTTGGCGTCCGCCGCCGTGAATTCTATGGTTTGGACGATAGCATAATCATGCCAGTCAATTTCGGCAAAAGCAACTGACATACATTAATGGCAATGAGTCACCAAGCGGAATGAAGAAAAGTGATTCAACGTACTTCTTTCTGCCTCCTGGTCGTCCTGTCTCTTTTTATCTTGCTCCCTCTTGTTCTTCGCCCACTTGGCATGTCTCCGAGCCTGTTCCAGAATCTTCCATCTTCCACCGTCGGCTACACGCTCCTTCAGCTGTTCAAGCATCTCCTTGTTAGGGTGCAATATCTTGGTGTATTGCTCCACTAACCGATTGAAGTATCCGAAAAGGGAATGAGTAGGTCGGAGGAAGTCGAATTGATAATTGCGACCTTCGCGAGCGGACAGACTAGCGAGGAAGCTCCGACCTCTTCGAGCCGTAAAAAGGGCGGTCAGTTTCATGATATCGCTAGAGGAAAGCATGAAGCGTGAATCAGCAAGCAAGCACGGAGCATGACAGAACAACGCACAGATCAATGCTACTAATGTTGGGCAAATCGAGCATAAACTGAGGGGGAGTGGGCTCAATGCCAACATCAACAGGCTGAGAGGTTAAGGCTCCTTCTGCAGGCGTTTTCCCATCCCGTTCCACCGGAACTTCATCCTCCGCCTCTCCGGAAACAATCTTTTCCATCTTGTGTAGATAATACGCATGGTATGGATCGAGAGGATTGAGGAAAGAAAATTTGGGATCGGCCCGTTGGCCTTCACGAATTTTCTCCTCAAACTGGGGAGGGTTCGCGGAACGCGCCACGAAGGAAGCAGTTCTGTCTATGACAGCTAGAAAGGAAAAGTGGTCTGAGAAAGGTTTGAACCATAGGCAAAAGCAAGAGTCGAAACGCACATTTTATTTCGGGAGGAGGCAGAATGAGGCCGCTGGAGAACCTCAGTGACGACTGGGTCGCTGGAGTCGGGGTGCTGTGTTCCGAGGTGCCATTTGACAGTATTCCGTTTGCCGCGACGGGCACAGGCTGGAGGAGGGTAGCCATGGTTCGAGGAAAAGGATGATTGGCCGCAAAAGCGAAAACTTGAGTAAGCGCATTGGAGCACAACTTTCCCACGGTCGATACTTTCCTTACCCTCATGCTTGGCCCATTCCGACCATCACCTCCCAGCTTCGGCGGTCTGCTGTGGTAAGCCATCGTATTCTTCCTGTTTACATCTTCAGAGTCTTAGAAACTCCACAGGAAAGTCCCTTGGAAGTTGTCTCCAACCAGAAAAGCTAATGCGCGGGCTCGCTTAAAGAAGGTCGACGCCGTCATCGAGGCTGTCAGAGCTAGCGGCGTCCAATGCAGCGCGCTGGTAAGCCTATTCCACTTGCCCGTTATACGCAGCATTTTTTTTGTGATCTACGACACCCGTTTAGGACAGAGCTCTTGAACTTCCTAAAGAACACGAAATGCCTGCTCGAGATAAATATACCATATTTTCACCTCACGCTAGAGGCTATAGAAAGGGTATCCACAAGGTGCCAAAGTGGACAAGGGTACGTGCTTACAGGCTCTATTCGATTTCCTGACTGATTCAGGCCGGAATCTAGTTGACTTTTAGAACAAACCCAAAGGGCTTTTGATATGTGTGCATCTCACTGCTATACTCTAGTCCACATAACCTATCGCTAATAGAAAACGAATTTAAAACAAGACAAGTCGTATCTTTCCATCTTTCACCGCTTGCCGGACTTTCGAGCTCCCCAGCACCGTCTTAAATACTTCATCCCTGATTTCCGGAATGTCAAGCAGTGACCGTCCCTTCGCATCTTTAAACGATACATCGAGGATGATATGGGACAGAGCTGAAACAGACAATGCATCTGTAAAAGATGATGCGTTAACCTTCCATATTACGGCATGCAGGCAGTTCCAGCCCTCACCTGTCTCGCATAAAAGTTTTCCGATCCGTCCTGGCGTACCCACCGCAGCTCCGATTTTCGTCCGTTTCAGATAGCTCACATGTTCGGAGAGCTTGAAGTGTTTTGCGAAGAGTTTCGCAACCTCACCTCCTTTTTCACCTCTGAGTCTCTTGTCCTTCAGCGTTCTCGTCACGTCTGCGACACGCAGAGCTGCCCCTGTCAGGAACAGCACAGTGGGCGCGCCGTTGTGCTTGGATCGCTGCATGAGACGTGCATGCAATGGCGGGATGGCTGTCACATATCACGGCCGGAGAGAAAAACAATAGGGGGAAACGAGACGCACTCTTAATGATAAATTCAACCAAATGATCTAACGTCCGGGAACTGGTCCATGCGGTAGTATCCAGTATGGATGTCTCTGTGTGATTGTTAAACCTGAATAACATCCGACAGTTCAAAAATCGGTTTCCTCACCCGAGATTTGCATGTCGTCCAATTCCATGGCCGACATGTCAGAGAACGTTTTGACCTGCATAGAAGCCAGATAACGGGAGATCTCTTCTGGCAGTTGCTCTGCTATCGAATGCTCGACGACTGCTACATTTTCAGTAAGTTTTCTTCTCTGCTCCAGGTCTCTTCAGCATCGTGGTGCCATCTGAGCAATACATTTTATACAGACTTTGGCCTTGCGCTCTTTTTCCTTTTCCCGTCTCTTTCTCTTCTTTTCTGCGGCCTTATCCCATGATTTCCGGCTCTCGTCGTCGCCGGTGATCGCGCCACCGTTTGCGGCTGCATTGTCGTCGCCTTCAGAGAAGAAACCGCCCTCCACAACGTCTGCCTCGTCACCGGAGAGTGCGACAAGATCGTCTACGACAAAATCGTCCTCTAGATCATCACCTCCTTGCTTGATCATCTCAGCAGAGCCGTTCGTCGTTGACGGTGTTGAACAGAAAAGCTGTGAAATTCTGTCAATGATCAGCACGTGATCTGCTAAATGACTTTCTTGATTTTATTCCATGATTGCGACCATTGCCTATTCACCATTCAACCCCTGTCAGGCCGGCCCCATAGCAGGGTCATTTTTATCGAGGCATGCTCACAGAACTGGCGAGCTGCTTTTCCGAACCTGCGTTTCGCAATCCACATCTCAGGGTCCTTGCGGAGAATTGGATCATCTGTGCCGCACTTGTTGCTGCAACGTGCCTTCTCAGATGGTACTATAAAGGGTACATGCTGAACTACTCGGACGATAAATCCAGAGGAACATCCACGCATTCACCGCCTTCGCATACACAACATAACTCTCATACATATTCTCTGCGCAACATTCTCGCGAGGATTCAACGCCGTCAAGCAATCGACTTCGATAGCACTCCTTCATCGACCCCGCGGGCCTCCCCATCAATGCGTTTCGCACGCAGAGTCCGTGCAACAAAGAAATCTGCCAGCGCAGAAACCACTACGATCGAATTGGCCCCGCTGCCTAAATCCAAACAACTCTATGATGCCTTTCTAGTCCTTGACGTCGAGGCAACCTGCCATCAAGGCACTGACTTCGATTTCCCAAATGAAATCATAGTCAGTCAAAAATATCCATTACAGTCCCCTTTCACTTAACATTCTTTCGACGTTCCTAGGAGTTCCCCGTATGCCTGATGAAATGGAAAGATAGGACGGACGACAACCGGGCGAGCAAACTAGAAGTCGTCGCTGAATTTCGCAGCTTTGTCAGGCCCACATGGCGACCTCTTCTTTCCGACTTTTGCACGGCGCTGACAGGCATAACACAGGTAAGTTTCATTCTTGTCCAACGCACTTGACACTTACAGGCGAACGCCAACAGGAGCAAGTCGATGCGGCACCCATTTTTTCGGAGGTCCTGGACTCGTTCCAGGAATTTCTGGTTAAACATGGTTTAATTGACAAAGAGACCGGGGAGCGATTGCTTCGTTTTTGCTGGTGCAGCGATGGTCCCTTTGACGTTCGAGATTTCGTCGTGAAACAATGCTTTATCTCCAAGGTTAGTTGTCGTGTCGATGAGAATTGCAATCTTTCGCAGATACATATATGCACTTTTTTGGATTTCAAAATGGTAGATTCGGATGCCTTTATGGCTGCAGGGCGATATCTTGGACATTCGGACGGTAGTAATGGGCTGGCTATACTATCAGGCTGTCGCAGAGAAAGCCACCACAGGAGCAAAAGTGCGATTGCGTTGATATCGCTCATTCTTGACCAGCTGATGCAGCCGCAAGGTCTGGACCGGCCCGAAACGACGCTCACTCAACATTGCAGCTCAATTGGGTGCTCTAGGCCTTCCCGCCTTTGAGGGCCGACAACATTCTGGTATAGACGTCAGTCATTTTCTTTGATTCCAGAGGCCACATAATGTCCTCAATGCAGACATTTCTCAGGATTCTCGCAACCTTGCGAGGGTGATTACGGAGCTTGCCAAGCGAGGTGTTTCTTTGCAGCCGAACACCGTCGTTCACCCCAATCGGCGGTGGCAATGGATGGGTAAACATGGACAGATTTTGGATGACCTTTACCGCCCGATTTAACGGTTTTACTCTGAGCTTGTATCACATTACTAGCAACACACACGCCGCACAGAGCTGTAAGGAGAATGCAATGAGCATGCCTGCCATTCTTTTCTACTCGTTGACCGTTGCGTTCATGCAAGACGATAAGCAATATTATCACGCCCATTACTCGTGTCATACAGTAAAACGTGTAGCTGCACAAAAGTGCCGAACAACAACTTCCCATGTTGAAGTTACCAACCAGCATGCTACAAGTACACGGATGCAAATAAAAATCAAGAAAGATAGCCCATCAAATCGAGTCCGCAAAGTCTTTCAGCTCTCTCAGATGTTGAGAGATCTCTTCTTTAAATATGGCGATGTCGTGACTGTTCTTGATAATAGCCCGAACCGTCTCTTCCTTTAACCGCGACACTTTTTCGATCTGTTCTCGATAGCTAGCAATACGCGACATGTCAGAAGGTCGTGTTTCGGTGATTCAAAGGCCGCAACTCAACTCGAATTGCAGTGCCTGCAGGCGGGACTTGACTCCCATTCCATTGGCCAAAGCAGCTGTCCGGGCATGCGCCAGATCACGTTCAAGGCGTGCGGCCTCTCCACTGGCGACGAGTGCCTCCTGTTGAGCAGCCTACAATACAACATGCCATCAGTCTGCGAGTAAAAGGCACGAAGAGCGTCTGCAAACTCACATCTCGCAAGTCGTCCGCCTGTTCGTTAAGCGCGGCGACCTTCTTGTCCAGCTCGTTGATCTCTTCGTCTACGTTTTCGCATTCTAGCGTCAGCTGATCGAGCTCATTGTCCAATTTTATGCGCTCGCTCTCCAGCGTTGCACGCGCCGACCGCTTGGATTCCGCGATTCCGCTCAGAGTAGGCTTTACGATTTTCCTGATGTCGGCGCCTATCAAAAGCTGCTGTGTGTTCGATGCTGCCGTATTCAGCTCTAGTCTCAGGTCAGCGTCTTCAAATGGCGGCGATAATGGAGGAAAGAGCTCGAGGGAAGATAGCAAGTTGGTGTAAGCGTCCAACGCCTCCTCCGCTGCTTCAGCCCTGTGTGTGACATTGACTTCAAGACTCATCACGACTTTGTGCGTCTCCGTAATTCTTTGTCTGAGGTCTTCCAAGCTTCGGGAGAGCATTTCGTGATCGGTATTCATGCGATGCACTTCTTCTGGAGTCAAATTTTGCGTCTTCACGATTTCAGCCAGTTTTTCAAGCTCCTGGTTTAGCTGGTCAAGATGTGAAGCTCGAGAGTGTCTCAGATTGAGCTCGATCATCACCACGGGGAAAGCGACGTACATCCGTTTGCCAAGTCAGCTTTCTCGTATGCAATTGTATCGATCAACTTCTTTTTTCTGCTCTCGTATTGTTGCAGGATCCTTTGGAATTTTTCGCTATCGGCGGTGAGCAAGTCATGTTCGTTCTGGAGTTTGGAAACTGGCGCCTAGTGACGCCGATGAGTATTGGACTTTGTCACTACAAGGATTCATACCGCGGACGACTTGAGTTTATTGAGCTCTGCCTTGGCCTGGTTAAGTAGATTGGTCTGTTCCTCTAGGTCTGCGCGAACTCTTTCATCCTTCCTAGCTATGTATCAACTCAGCTGAAGGAATGGGATCGTTTGAATGAGAGCAGACCATATCTGTCCTCCAGATACTGATTAGGTTCTACGAATTCGTCGATGAGATCCAACCACACAGTATACGCTTGGTCAAAATAATCAAATGCGACGGCTTTGTGGTCAAAGGGATCGTCGAACTCCTCGGGGACGTTATCTGGGTTTTGGAGAGTAGGATGCCCGCTCGTCAGATACTGCTCATGGAGCTGGCGACGATCAGGATGAGGTGAAGAGGGTTCGCTGCACGCCAGACGAATGAACGTACCTTGCACATTTCAACCATCCAGTGGAGGACGCCTAGCAGAGAAGGCCACGAATGCATGCTGGCAGGAGCAGCGAGCCATTTATTGTCGAGTTGGTGTGCAAAAGGGTAGCGCAAGGCCTTTAGAGCAGGTACGAATTCGTCCTCGAACCGAGCGTTCTGGTTCAGAGGATGTGCAGGATCAAGCGTCAAAACGAGAAAATCAAATATTGCCCTGTAGTCCTTTCCAGTGGGACTGATGAGATTCTGCATGGAGATTTCGAATCCGGAGCCCTGGAGGTAGTTTAGAATGTCCTGCCGCATTCTGGCCTGGTAATTGCGCTCGCGCAGGGGGCGCGGATCTTTCTGTGTTTGGCTACTAGAAGGCGCGGCCATAGAACCGGCTCCGGTCCACACAGATCCACGGCGCACGCTGCTGCAGGTTAAAGGATCAAAACGCGACAAAGACCGTGCATGTCAAGATGCAAACCTTGGCACTGAAGTGCAGTACTAACCTGTTCAATGGAGTGCGGCCGTAGTTGGGTTTTGACACGCTTTGCAGGAGTGGATTCGCATTGTGCGACCGCATCATCGACTGACGCGGGTTCATGACGTGCGCAGGCGCAGAGGGTGTCAGGTATGGTGCGCGAAGGGCAGGGCCAGCCAGTGACATGCGGACGTTGGAAGGTGGCTTCTTGATGGTGGTCGGGGCGGGCACAGGAATTGCAGAACGCATATTTCCGTGGGGATCCTGAGCAGGCTGCATCGTGAATCGTCGGCGAGCGTCGGCCATGTTGAGCGGGTGGTGTTGATGGGACCGATAAACATGTTGGCTGTGACAGGACGCGTTGTTGCGATAAATGACTCCTGGTCACGTGGTCACAACACAGTCTCTGCACAACGATGAGCACACTCATCGACCGCGACTTGTATGGGGGAGCTATCAAAGTAAAGATACCTTCAGACTTGGTTGACGCTTCGTAGGTCGTCTCTCTAGACAAGCTTGTTCCGGAAATGTCTTATCGGTCTCAAGATACCTCCGTCAAATTCCTGACAATCAAGAGGTCTTTCTGTATCCCGAGTCAGGTGCCAGCATCATCGTCGAGATATTGCAGAAGGTAGAGGCATCCGATAACACGGCAGCTGTCAGGTCTTGCAAAAATGATTATCATGCTTGGCCCAAGTTACTCAACCAGTCTCGTTAGGTTTCACTTCAATTCACTGGCTCACGACAATGACGCTTCCTCATCGGAGATCCGTCAGATAAACATAGTGCTGAACGACAGGGGAGACAGGACACCCTCAGCAATAGTCCTTTCAGGCGTCCAACTTGTCTCGAAATTCGACAGGCCTACAGCGGATGAGGTCCAGATTTTGATGGCTCTTTACCGGATTGAAGAGAAACCGGTTGATCTTGTCGTCACGTTCAACATTCCAACGTGGTCAGAGAGCGGAGGTGCAGTGACGCAGCAGGAACTGAAGACTATCCAATCAAACTTTGAGACCTTCGTCAAATCGTTGTGTATCGTCGATTTCGGTCTCTTCGCCTGAGGTGGACGATAACTCTATGGTACACCGTTTATTAAACCATTTTCCAAGTCTCGCAGACATCAGAAGCTATTGCTACAGAAAGAAAGCGAAAGAGCAAAGCAATGTCGAATGACGTCATGCTTTACGAGTCCAGTTCTTCTTCGGCTTCTGGCTCTTCGACTATTTTTTCGCGGACACTCGTCCTGGCCGCCTCCGTCGCTGCTTTCGCGTCCTTCTTGCGCTTCGCAGACTCTTTGAGCTTTTCCCAACGCTCCCTAAACTTGACGATCATTGCTTTCTGTTACGTGGGAGAGCAAAATATCAGGAAGCATGTCCGCGGAAGCAAAATAACCTTTACCTGCTTCTCGTTTTCCGCTCGAGCAGTCCTGAGCTCTTCCTCGAGTTCCCTCACTCTTTTAGCATACTGTGCCTCTCGAGGAGAAGCCATGCCAGGAAGATGCATGGAAGGAACGTTGAGGTTGAGATTGCTGAACTCTAGCCCTCCTGGCCGGGGCACGCCTATCACTCGCTGTGCCTGAAAGGAAACGGGTTTGGCACCGAGGGAAGGGAACTGAGGCAAGGAGAATACCTCTCTTGTTGCTTGGACTATACTATCTCGGAGTTGCATGTCCTGCTCCTTGCGCAATTGTATCACCTTCTCGGCTGCTTCTAGCCGCTTTTGCAACGTGCTGAGTTCGGCTTTGAGGGTCAAGTTTTCACGGCGAAGCGCCGCCGGCGAGGGGCCGTTGCCAGAGGGAATCACGAGAAATGACTCTGAGAGGTCGTCACCTGCACGAAACAGTCTATATCGGTGCTTGAGAATTCATTGAAATGATCATCATCCTGACCGTCATCAAACAAAGAGTCGTCAAACTCTTCATCATCTATCGCCGTGTCGGGTTGGGGTTGTGGATTCCGTTGAGAGTCTCGCTTCACTCCCATGCGCCGGGAAAGTCGGGAGAAGATAGGCTCATCAGCGTCGGTATCGCTGCTATGTGCTGATTCGCGGACAGGAGGCGTCTTTGAGCCCGCTGACGCAGCGTCCAAATTGCCCAGAGGTGCAGTGGCAAATGCAACTGGTTGAGAGAGATTGTCTAGCATTCCTTGCATGATGTTCCAAAATTGATTGAAGGCGTCTCCTGGATCAGACTGCAGAAGTGGTCGTGTCATGTTGTTGAGCACCCCAACAAAGGCATGTCGCTCACGCGCTGCCCAGCCAAAAGCATGAATGATTCGTCGCCGGTGTTCTGGGAATCTGTCATCGGTCGGTTTGGTGGAGGGGAGGGAACAGATCTTGGAGCAGTAGGGTGTGGATGGGGACTACTTCGTGTTGCAGCGGGGCGTGGGATTCGGGCTTCTGAGGAGCAGATGGATCCTTGCCTTCCTCCTTCAGTTTTTCTATCCGTCTCCGAAGGTCCTTTGCAGCCTTGCAGTGATCATTGTAAAGCAATCGAAGAGTCCTTTTTGCCTATGCATGGCAGATTCTTCAACGGGACAATGTGAATGAAATGGCAAAGATAGACCAAACTGATTCGTCGTGGCTGCGCTCTACAGCAGCTTGAAAAGCTTCAGCCGCTTTCTCGTGTTCTCGAACAGCTGGGATGAGCAGTCCATCCTTGAGATAATCCTCGGCATTTGCAGCGTGCTGATGGGCCTGCAGATGCAATCAATGCATGGCATTCGAAGCACATATGAAAGATATTACGGTGTTCATGGGCATCGGTATGTGGGACATGGCTGGAAAGCGGAGGCTGTGTCCTCTCACTATATTTGGCATCGTGACGCGTGACATGCTGACGTGTGACTCAGTCATTTCTCTGCTTTGCTCATCGTTGTTCAGCGACCATCACTGCGAGGGGACCACCTCGTCCTATTCCACCTCCTTCGTCCGTACAGCATCAACCTTGACCACCCTAGGCCGATATTCGTCATGTCTGTGCCTCCTCCCAATGTCCTGTGAGTCGGTCCTTCATACGAAGGCCAAAAATCGTGGCTCACGTTCTCTGCAGAAGGAAGAAAATTAGAGTAACGAGTCAGTGTCGCTGATTTTGGCTTGCTACTGTATCCTAGCTGACCTGTTTCCGATCGTCGGTCGCGACACCCCAATTTAGTCGTCGCTGCGGACGGCCTTTCTAAGCGCGATGTTTTTCGTCTTCCCGATCCATTTGCTGTCATAACTGTTGACGCGGAGCAGACGCATACGACGAGTGTCATCAAAAGGACGCTCAACCCATACTGGAACGAAAGCTTCGATATGTGCGCATTCACTTCCCGGTTTCTGACCGCACTTCACACCTGCTTTTGACGATCTAGCACCGTCAAAGAGTCGTCTGTGGTCGCTGTACAAATATTCGATCAACGTAAATTCAAGAGGAGGGATCAGGGTTTCTTGGGTGTCGTGAATGTGCGCGTAGGTGATGTGCTGGACCTCGAGTTGGGCGGCCATGGTGTGTCCTTTTCCCTTCAAATACTGAAAATGTGTTCATCTTCGCAACCCACACTAGAAATGTTGTCCCTTGACTTAAAGCGTTCAAACGACAATTTGGTCGTCCACGGAAAGCTCATTCTTTATCTATCCACGAATGTCGCTCAACCCATAGCTAATCCCGGCCCATCGCAAGTGTCTGGCCTTACCTCAGCCCTCGCAGACATGGGTCTGAACAACTCGCCATCCGCCAGTACATCTAACCTAACATTGCAAGCCTCATCGAGCACTGCGCTTTCCCGAACGCCGAGTTCCCACGCCACCGCGCCTGACAGCAGCCCTATCTCAATGCCGTCCCCGAATGTCACAACAGCACCTGAACCAGAGCCATCAGTTCAACCATCGCCGACCCCGGCATCCCGCCCAGCCAGCGCGTCATCACCTGCGGCCCAACCCGCCGCTACAGCTCCACCGGCAGTCGCATCCCCGGCGGCGCAGGCACCTGTGACTGCGACCAATCAAAACTCGCAAATGCGCAACTTCAATCCCAACGTAGACCAATTTGGTCCCCTACCCCTGGCTGGGAAAGGAGGATCGACCCCTTGGGTCGGACGTATTACGTCGATCACAACACTCGAACTACTACTTGGAATAGGCCTTCCTTCAATCCAGCCGTCAACAACCACGTTCAAGACAACGAGACTAACGCCGCTCGTGATCAACACGCGCGCCGTGTCCTTGCCGATGACCTTTTGGAAGCAAACAATCGCGCGTCATTGGCAACTCCTCAGCAGACAGCCGGAGCTGCAGCCCCAACAACGATCTCAACAGGAAATACTACAGCTGGTTCAGGGGCTCTGCCTCATGGCTGGGAAGAACGATATACACCTGAGGGTCGCCCTTATTATGTTGATCACAATACTCGCACAACGACATGGGTCGACCCCCGACGACAGACTATCATTCGGGTAATGGGTCCTAATGGTCAAGGTTCTGCCCTCCAGCCACAGGCCATCTCGCAGCTTGGCCCCTTGCCATCCGGATGGGAGATGCGTCTCACCTCAACGGCGAGGGTATACTTCGTGGATCACAACACAAAAACCACGACATGGGATGATCCTCGACTCCCATCTACCCTTGACGCCAACGTACCCCAGTACAAACGTGATTTCAGAAGGAAGCTGATCTACTTCAGGAGTCAACCTGCCATGCGGGCCCAGCCCGGCAATTGCCAAATCAAGGTCCGACGTAACCACATATTCGAAGATAGCTACGCCGAAATCATGAGGCAAACGCCTAATGATTTGAAGAAACGTCTCATGATCAAATTCGACGGTGAAGATGGATTGGATTATGGAGGATTGTCAAGGTGTGCAACGTTGAATTTCATCCATAACTCTTTCGACGCTTAATGCCATGTCAGGGAATTTTTCTTCCTACTTTCGCACGAAATGTTCAACCCCTTTTATTGTCTGTTCGAGTATTCTGCGCACGACAATTATACCCTCCAAATTAACCCTGCTTCTGGTGTCAACCCCGAACATTTGAATTACTTCAAATTCATCGGTCGTTGCCTCGGACTTGGTATCTTCCACCGCCGCTTTTTGGACGCGTATTTCATCGTCAGCTTCTACAAAATGATATTGAAGAAGAAGGTGACCTTGTCCGATCTAGAAAGTGTTGACGCGGAGTTGCATCGTGGTTTGACATGGATGCTGTATGTCCGCCCTCCCATCTCTTTGGCGTCGTGATCTTGACCGTTTATCTAGCGAGAATGATATAACAGATGTCATAGATGAAACATTTACCACAGTCGAGGAACGCTTTGGCGAAATGGTCACCATCGAGCTGAAATCTGGGGGTGCCGATGTTCCAGTAACGGAGGAAAACAAGAAGGAATATGTCGAGCTCGTCGTTGATTACCGAATCTCTAAGCGGGTCAAGGAGCAATTTGAGGCCTTCATGTCGGGCTTTAACGAGCTTATACCCCAGGACCTTATCACAGTCTTCGATGAGCGCGAATTAGAATTATTGATTGGCGGCATGTCGGAGATTGATGTGTATGTGCTTTACGCTCCTTGTGTGCTTGTCTCTTTGAACTGCTTTACAGGGACGACTGGTCAAAGTTTACAGATTACCGTGGCTATGAGGTTAACGATGAGGTTATTCAGTGGTTCTGGAAATGTGTCCGGAGCTGGCCTCCAGAACGCAAGTCGCGGCTTCTTCAGTTCGCCACAGGCACCTCTCGGATACCTGTCAATGGGTTCAAAGATCTGCAAGGCTCGGATGGGCCCCGGCGCTTCACCATCGAAAAATCGGGAGATCCATCCCAGCTACCGAAGAGCCACACTTGCTTCAATCGTATCGATCTACCGCCTTACAAGGACTATGCCAGTCTTGAACAGAAACTCACACTTGCTGTCGAGTGCGTATTCTTTCTTAATTTGCAATGGACGTTGACTGATTTCTTTGAAACAGAGAAACCGTTGGTTTTGGACAAGAGTAAAAGGCGAGTTAAGCATGGATCTAGCGTTCATTACGTCGTTTGTAACAATATTCCACCATACGATTGGTGCCGTCTTTATGTCTCCGACTTTCGTTTCCATTGTGATATCGTAAACTGCCCCGTTACGAGTATATAAGATTATATATGATGCACCTGTTCGCAAATTTGTCGCCTGGCATCGATTGCCAGGTGATGTGAAGTCTTTTTGAAAAGAGCTCTTACTATCATTTGGACCAGGCAAAGATATGACAATATGACGATAATAAGCGAATTAGCGTTTCTCAAAGGCGAAAGCAATATATATGTCTAGAAAAGAGTCACTGACATGTTTACTGACTGGTTCAAAGGCAACAACATACTAGCAGCCTCCCATTGGTCTTCGTCCATGGCACTTTCTCCGTTGTCGTCAACGACCTGCATCCGTACCAAGAGAGGACGGAATTCGGGGTGATCTTGGTGTTCTGCAAAGACCTCGTGGAACTCTTGCTTGTAGATGGGATGAAGATGGTATTCGGCCGCCATGCTGAGGCACAAAATCGAATTCAACCTGAAGCTTAGAAGAAGTGCAGGCGAGGAATGACTGACCTGACGAAATTGTCCCAGTGGACGACATACTCGGGGACATTCTCCACTGCATCCTCCAGATAGAACCAGTACTTGTGTCCAAACATTGGCTGCTCTGTCCGTTTCTCAAAACGGATCCTATACACACTATTTCCGAAGGACAAGTCGGAGGTATCGGGCGGCAGAGCATCAAGATGCTCCCTTGGGGGAGGAAAAGAAAGGTCATTGATCGTCCTGAAGAATACAATGGCGGAGAAATGGAGAGAGAAGCTGAAACACTTACAATAGAATATCCGCATTCGGAATGGTGCCTATAAATACGCCCCCTCTGCGAAGGTATCGACTGACATTGTCTAGCATGCATCGGACCTTCTCCGCGGTCTCAAAAGCGTAGTGCATGCAAAATTGCATAGACACGACATCGAATGGCTCGCCCGTCAACTGCGAGCCAACCGAATCGGCGTATGACGGATCCACCCCGAGCTGATCAGGGCCAAACGCCTCCGTCAACGGATTGCTGTAGCAATCCAAAGCTGCAAACGCCGCATCGTATTTCGATCCGCTGAGCGTCTGCCATCTCGACTGTGCCTGCTCTACAGATACAGAGGCGATGTCTGGCAACTACGTTAACATCACTTCGGACGAAGAACGGTGGGCAAAATAAGGCACTAACCGACTGCAAACAATTCTCTTATCCGCGCCTTTGCCCATTTTGTCATATCACCCCCTTTGCCGCAACCCATGTCCAAAACTTTGCCTCTCCCTTGCGGACGATCTCTTTCGCGACCACCACCATGAGATCCATTCGGGGGCCGGCTTTCGTTTTCGAAGCCGCCAACGCGGGATGAGCAAACCTTGTAATGAGAACGGATTTGACCCAGTTGTTGAAGTTCTTCAAACCAATAATTGGGGACTTGCGTCGTTGTACGACACCGACATTCGGACGGGAATTGTCTATAAACAAGCGATACATCAGGACCGAAAGAAAGAGGGATTAGGATGAAGCGAACGGACAGTGGTCAACCACTACGTCAACATCAACCTCCAATCGTTTCGCATGCGGTTCGTCTGAATGTCGCATAGACTCGGTGTCCGCTCTTCTTCGCTTTCCGAGACTGGACAGCTGCATAGATCCACGACCGCGATATCGCTTTTCGCGATACAGGTCTAATTCTGATGATGACAGAGGAACGAGAACGGACGCAGCTGGCGTTATCCGGACACCGGGGTTATACGGAATTGAAGGCGTCTGACGAGGCGGCGGAGGTGGCGGCAGCATGGCGGAGCTTGATGAAGACGGTCTGGGTCCAGTAGCCAGGGGGTGCTGCAGAGATATAGATATAGAAGAAGACGAGGACGAGGGCCGCGAACGCGACTCGCGAGTGGGTGATGGGCTGCATGAAAACAGACTTTTCGTGCTTTTTGACATGGAGGAAGGTTCTGTTGCCGTCCGCGTCAGTGGCTGGAGGCATCCAGCTTGTTGTCTGCCGGGTGGTCTTCTTGGCTGTGTAGAAGGTGTGAAAGGCTGGACGACTTTGACGTCGGCGGAGTGCGGAGAGGTGGCTCGTGTGATTGAGAATTAAGCAGCATTGATAGATCTGTAGCCCTTCGACCCAGAGATGGGCTTGCCAGCGGCGATGATAACGAGCTGCTGGGCGACGGTAGCGGTAGCGCAGGCGGGACTTGCGTGATGGGCGAGTTGAGGACGGCATCTCGGACAGGATCAAAGGCCGGCATAGTGTCTGACGAAGAAGAGAGGACGTTCGATAACAATTATGATACAGTTCGAGCTCGTTGTGCCGCGCGACGAGGACGATGATAATGTGGAACGTAAAATACGCTAGATTGCATAAACAAACTACAACTTGGCCCTGCTCTCGAACCAGGCTGCCATGTCCTCCGTAGACCGCCCAATATACGCAACGTTCGCCTTGATGCTGTCCAGGGACTGCGCCAACGACAAATTGTACTTCGACGTGTCCTTGTCCTGCACATCGCCATGTCAGTTTCTGAACCACATATACGCCAGCGGGCACATGCCTTGAAGAAATCCACCACATCTGCATAGTCCTGCTCCGTCGACAGGTTGCTGACAGAGAGCTGCACAACGTGATGTGGACAACAAGTCTGGCCATCTTCCAAGGGGTGGACTTACCTCCACCAGGTACTTCAACATAAAGTTGCCCTCAAACCGTTTGTACAACTTCGAACACAGCATGAGATATCAGATATTATCGAGATGCACGCCGATACGTACGACATTGTACTCGTCCTTGAGATACCGCAGCAGTGGTCTCCTCGCCTTGAAGTTGACAGCCAGGCCACGGAAGAAGTAAACAACATCCTGGTCTCGGGATTTCTTGCTGATGAAATCAAACGTCTCCTTCAGTAACTCGGGATCCTGTACAGCACCCATCGCTTGACTGTTTCCTGTCAGCGATAGAGAAGGCTACGAGACAATTGGCATACATAGCTGCAATTCGGGCCGTTGGAGTTCTCGGATTATCATGTATGCGTTTGACAGCTTCAAACTCTTCCCTTCCACCATGGCGAACGGCCTAAGACGAGAGGTTGAGCATTCGTACCTATTCCAATCAATGTCAACATGTACGTACCACTGAAAATGCCACGCGTTGCAAATCAGCTGGAATCTTTGAATCGTCGCCCGTCTTCATGAAGTGTGCGAAGCGGCTCTGCAATTCCTTGACGACCCTAGAGATGAGAATTCAGTGTGCAAGGTCGGTGACAATAAAGGATCAGCACTTTTCATCTTTCGCGACGGCGGCTTGCGATATAGCGCAAGTGCGCAGCAAGGAAGTGTCCGTAGACTCGGAGGCTGAGTATTCGTAACCAAGCTTGTCAACTAATGGAACGAAAAGAGCCTGCCGAGAGGTGTTCACAGATTATCATGTTAGAACAAGATAGTCAAGAGCTCACTCGTCTGAATCCATTCAATTCGTCCACCAATTTCTGGCTTTCCCACCAAGTGGAAACAAGCCCGCCAAGGCTCTCCGCAATACCAGCCCACACCAAGTCTTCGAAGGCGATCAGAAACCAGAGCCGCTGTCACCATAAGAGAACAGAACGATGACCTACATTCACCCTCGCGTCGGAAACCGTCCAAAAGAGTTAGAGCGCTGCTAAGTTTCGCTAATCCTGCCTTGGACAGCGCCATCGCGTCATGCACTAGGCCGAGGCGGTCATCCAACGTGAAAATGCCATTCTGCCCAGACCTGACAATTTCGTCGGCGATCTTACTAAGGCGTTCAGGCGTGTACAAGACTCGATCTGGAGGGAAAGTCAATCAATGTGCCCTCTATCATCAAGAAAACAAGCACTTACAGACACCAACAGTTCCAGCATTGAGTTTGAACGGCCTGTTGATATCCAATTTAAATGTCTTTTCGCGTTCTTCCAGAACCGTTTTGGTGTCGAGAACGCGCTGGCCTCGTTCATCTGCAGTAGCGATACTCAGCGGAACATTCCTAACAAAAAGGACATTTGTACATGGCGGTTTTTAATGAGAAGGCGAATATACCATATAGTCTCGTTGTCCTTCGGATCGGCACGTCCAGACTCTAGAAAGCGGTCTTGTCTGACACGAATGCCATCCGGTGTCTCCGTCACAGTCAGTACAGGAAAACCAATCTGCTCGACAAGTGGTGAATGCCAAGGGCGATCATCTGACAGAAACCGTGCAAACCTTGGTGATCCAGTTGTCCATGAGTCTGATGATGTCAAGGCCTGATGATAGATATGCGGTCAGTATCCAACGTCATCCATAACCATTAGTTGATTACCTGTAGCCTCGCTGATGCCTTCCCAGAGGTCCTTGGTAACACTGTTCGCGTACAGATGTTTTTTCAAATACAAGGAGACGCCCTTGAGGAAGAGATCTTCTCCGACGTGGTTTGATAGCATCCGTAAGACTGCCTCATTTAGTTAGCATACGTTCAGGGCGTAAAGGAGTAAGCAAATAACCAGATGCAGCCTTGGAATATGAGAGGCTGTCGAAGATCTTCCAACAAGGCGTCATTGATATCATGTGCTAGACGAAAGTTGGAGAATGTCGATACCTGGTTGATCTGGTTTGCGTCCGGACAGTTAACCTCAATGGGATGCGAAGAGTGCTTTGCATCAAGGCCAAGTGCCCTATTCAAATGATGTGTAATGAACTCTGAGTTTACTTTCCACTCCGGAAAGACTCTACATGTGTGCTTCACGTTAGTCGCCAAAACATGCAGAAGAATGGAAGAGCACTTTCTTGTCTACCATTCGTGCATAGATCAGATGCCAGCTGCAAGGAGAAAGACGCTGTCGTACCTGCGATAATCACTTCACCCATCTGGAGAAATGGCGTTCAGAGCGTCCAAAAGGTAGAAAATGGAACTAGTTACCAATGTTGCGAACCCTAGACAACACAACCGTGTTAAACTAGTCAAGGTATATGACGATTGTAAATACCTTCGTTCAGATACAGATAGTCCCACCACTCCATCGTTGTTATGTTCCCAAACCTCGTGGAAGAGCTTCAGCTTGGATACAACTCTCGAAACTGCAGCTGCGCATACCACATATGAGCAACCTCGTGGCTCTGCGTGGCAGCGACGTTTTTCTTGGCTTGCAAGTCGGCACGAGCAGGGTCGAGCAAGAACGCGCTTGTCCGCCCAGTGATTAATCCCCAATTCTCCATGGCACCTGTTGAATGGTTCAACCATAAAACGATGCGATTCCTCAAAATGCCTCGTACCTGCGTCGAAATCACTGGCCTGAAAGAAGAGATAATGTCACGCAGGTGAGGTACGCAGGTTCTGGATACTTACGACAAGGGTGTCGAGCTTTGGCAGCGGGTATGCAACATCAAACACCTTCTCGTACAGTGGCAGGACGTTAGCCTTGACGTCGAGCGCAAACTGGGCTTGATGAATATTATCCGATGTGGCTTATTTTCGACGTCAGTTCGTCAGAGAGCTAGTATCGAAAAGCATACGTGCCATAAATGCGCAGCGGCAGCGTCTTCTTGCTCAGAGGCAGCGTGATCGTCCTCTCCAGATGCTCAAATTGCCCGTTTGCATAAGCAACGATGTAAGACGACATAGGTGGCGTGGTTTCGAATTCGGTGATCTTCCATTTATCCTGGGAATTGGCCAGCGATGGAAATAGCTGCGCCACCTTCGGAGCTTGTGACGGTTCGACCACGGCCTCAGACCGAGCGGGCATGTTGCTGAGGTTAACCGTGTCTGCACGAGACACCATGGTGACAGTGAAGGGCGCCTTGAGGAGAGGTTCATCCCAACACGGAAACGCGCGCCGAGCAGCCGTAGGCTTTGATACAAGAGGTTGAGTGCTGGATATAATGGTTGCCCAGCGATATACTCACTTCGAACTGGGTCAGAGCATAGTAACGTGTCTTGCCTTCGTGTTCCCAAGAAGACTTGTAGTAACCAGTCATGCTGTTCGTGAGCTGACCTTTAAATCCGATACGCAATTCTGCCTTCGACGACGGCGGAAGCGCGGCGGGGAAGCTGATAGTCAATCGTTCCGCTGTAGCATCGATGGACTGGGAAGAGAATTGCTCCGTCTTCAAGGATTCTGAATACACGGATCTGAAAGAGTTGTCAGTGTGATCAAAAGAAAGATCAACGACCGACAGTGGAAAAGACGTACGCTTGGCCAAGTTCCAAATCCGCCGTATTTAAGGTGATTGAAGAGGTCTCTTCGATAACGTCAAGGCTAGCAACCTGTCAGCGGGAGCACATATCTGCCGTCGGGTGCATACCCACCTGATTTTGACATTCCCCTCGAATTCAAGTTTCTGCAAGTCGGTCTTGATCGCGAGATCGTAATGGGTAGGCTTGACATTGGTTGGAAGGCGATACTTCTCGGGATCCGAGACAGAGGTAGACGACATTCTTATACTCCTGGATTTATGGAAAGTGTGGCGATACGAAGTTGAACTAGACCAGAATAGTGTGGAGCAGGATGGTGGGCGGTGTTTACTTTGTACGGTTTTCAGCCGCTTTTGGTTGGAGGCCAAGAACTCCGCAGGAGCGCAATTCAACAGAGCTGCAATAGTAGCGATCCTTCTGAGACTAGCATTGAAGGGACTACAGCATCGCCGGCTGGCAACTTGACAGGGACTCCTAGCTGTGACCCATGGTCGTGTAAAATGCTGGAGGTACATTAGAAAGGGCGAACCCTGACCTTATTTTCAAGTGTAACCTGTTTGTGACAGTGCATCACATTCCGTCTTATACTAGACTTATAAAATCACATCCACTGAGGCCCAGCACAAAGCGTTGCGGGAAACCCCTTGGAAACACTACGACGGCCGTGCTCCTGAATGACCCCCTTCAGATGACTCAGAAGTTCGTTGCCAGCCCTCCGCCAATCGTCCTGGCTTTCTAAGACGCATCGACGACAATTAGCATATTCCTCCTCAAGGTCTACCAGGCCATTGAAGTAGTGAATACTGTAGAACAAGTCAAGAAAGAGCTTTTGCTCATGAACATGGATCGCCAAACCTTTCAGAATGTATATCCTGCAGGTCATTACCAGTACTGATCAGTATGCTGGTTTGGGCTGAACGGAGCTCCTTCCTAACACCGTTCAACCGGTTCGCAGCTTTATCGGTTACGAACTACTGCCCATTCAGCTTCCTACATGATGTTGTATTACTTGATTGGCGCGCACCTTGGTTATTTCGCCGATAACCTGCATCCAGCCGCCCGTCAAAGCATGATCTGGCCGGACACACAATACGACTTACCTCTACAACCCTTGGAGTTATTTCCGTCGTTTCCATCAGCTCGCGGGATACAGCTATGTCAGGAGATTTATATCCGTGACGCGGGCGTATTTGAATTTCTGGAGCTATGATTACACACTGTACCGTCAGTCATATGAAGAGACAAAAGGCATTGAAGTGCACTAGTCTGAATGCGAGGTCCCGCCACATCGCCACTGAAAGTTCTACACAATGCAAATGCTGATGCAGGGGAGGGAGGTCGGACGATTTCAAGGTGTGGGGCACAAATAGCATTGATTTTCGAAGCATTTTTCGAGGTCGTGTCTACATCATCCATCAGTATAGTCGCCGGCTTTGCATGAGAGAAATTTGGGGAGTCGTCAGTAAGATCAATCATCGTCACATCTTGGTCTATTTTCCGAGGAGCCATCTTTGCCTGTAAAGAATGCATCAGTCTCGATCTGCGCCTGCGTTAAAGCAATGCATCAACCTTTGCCTGATTCCGTAGAAGATTCTCCACCTTTTGTTCTGAGGGTGAGCGTGGCACTATGGCCTCAGCCACGGAAGGCAAGGGCAACGACCCTATGACCGGTATGTTTTTTGCGTCTATCGTGCTCGGCTCTGCATTGGCGTGAATTTCTGGTCTATCTTTGAGCGATGCATTGGGTTCCGGTGTGCACTGCCTTTCGATAAATTTAAATTCTTCAGATTTTCGTTTCATCCTACGAGGCGGGAGTTTTGACAGCGGTACGATTCGAAGTTGTTTCGCCTGAAGGACATCCTTCTACATGCCTGATAAGTCATCGCTGGCGTTGCTACTATGAAATATGTCACCTTTTTCTCACTCTGGTAGACTCGAGGCTGGGTGCTTTCCGGACAATCCGTTCATCTCTGTTTCCAATCCTCACACTGGATAAATTGCGTCTAGGACAGTTCGTGTTCGATTCGATTCGCCTTTCTATGTCAGAAACGCGTTTCGCTGCTCTCCTGCCAATACTCTCGCTATCGAGAGCACGTTTCTGGCGTGGTGGCAAAGGCGATTGTCGTTTCTCAATGGCTCCAGCGTTGTGCAATGTGCTCTTCATAAGCGTGTTAAGCGCAACAGGAGCCGTGGCTCCATCCGTGTTTGAAGTAAGTTCCAGCTCTTTAAGTGCTTCGGGCATATGGCGAGATTCAACTAGACAGGCGCCCTCTGCGATGGAGACGAAAACAGTTAACGCCTAAAACCTGGGGAAGAAATTGTTACCGTCTAGGCCTGTCGCGGGATTAAGTACCAATTCCGTGGCGAGTTTGCCATCATTCTGGCGGGGTGGTTCTGCCATCGAAGTAAGCGCTCTCTGTTTGGCTGAGTTGGTGGTTGTGAAGATGGCCTAAGAAAATATCGCAATGAAAGGTTTCTGGGAGAAGAAGGGGTGATGTTCGACGCACATCAGAATCACTTTTGTCACTATCATCATCAGAAATCACCACACGTCTCGGAACCTTCCCTTTCCGCGACATTAGCACCGGATTATCCATCACGTCTTCGCTTATGTCGCTCATCTCAGAAATGTTTTCTTCCAGCGATTCCCTGTTGATGGCAGGATCTTTGAGTTCCTCTGGTATAATGGCGAAGTACCTTCATTCATACGGTTCGGCCTAGAGTGAGAATTCCAGACTGGTGAGTCATGGTCAGTTTGAAAAGGTAGTCAGCAATCAAATGATATGACCAACGTCGCGAGATATTTTCGACCTTTTCCTTTATAGATAAGTGTATGTAAGTTCCACAACGCCCATAGGCATGAAGTTTACCTGTGTCGAAGCCGGTGCGACTTTCTCAGTCGCTTCGAAATCGAGGCTAAGCGACGTCTCGGCCTTGGATACCTTCACTTCGGAGAGCATCACTGGGTTATCCTGGGAGAAAACATTGAAACAATGCAGTAATTGTTCTGGTGCAGCCTACCATTCCGCGGAAGCGCATCGCGCCCCTGAGTCGTTCCGAACTTTCGATATGCAAGCTGAATGTGACCCTCGGATCTCCATTCTTAGATCGCGCGATTACATCGTCACCCAGTTTTGGGGGATCGGACAATGAGACGGTGACCAATATCATCTTGTTCTTGCCGAATGCGGCGAACTTGACACGTTTTATGGTGGAAAATGGAACCAATAATGACTCTAAGTTCCCATCACCCTACGATTCGGCAGATTAGGTTGGCGAAAAAAAAAATCTGATAATTTCGTACCTCATCAATATTCACAAAAATATTGGATTTTTCAACATAGAAACGGAGGGAGGAATAAACCACGGAATCACGGCTCGTGCCGTGTATACGGAAGTTAACAGCATCGAAAGGTTGGGACTTGGTAGATCGTTTAATCGCAGAAAAATACGACGCGCCAGACAAGCACGTACAACGAAATGTCTGCACGGGCCATGATACCGATGAGCTTGAGAAACGTGACTTCCCAGTCTGCGGTCGAAATTGTTTCCACTATCTGCACCATGTCCTGAGAGTAAGCGAATAGACGAGAATCTAAGACATCTTTGATGAAGTCAGTCCGCTTTTTGCGACCCTTCTTCTCTTGGACAGATGGTAACAATTTGGCAAACAATTCCCACAATGCCTCTGCAGAAAGGAAATCTTTTCAGCAGTATTATATGTGCAGCGTCCTCAAAGGAGGTGACGATTAACGAACCTTTGGTACCGTGAAGGAGCAAGCCCAATTGTTTCCTAACGTGTTCGATCAGATTTGGAGCACGCATGTTTGACATGAGTATCCTTACCCGCCAAAGGTCTTAGAGTCTCTTAGCGTTCGTTGATTAGCGTCATGCCCTGTTGCGGTTTCTGACAGAAGTTGATAGAGCTGCCAGGCGTATTGAACGGCAAGGGATTAGATACAGCATGGGTATTTACCGCGCAGCTCAAGTTCGGTGTGTTTTCAACATCCGAAGCTGTGATGTTCCACGATGTGAAGATAGTCGGCAACTTGGGATAGACTACTCTTGCGACGGCGGTTTTGTGACTGTCTGCGAGAAACCGAGTTAGTTTGTGCTGAGAGATCGGCTAAGATAGTGAAGACCAGTAGAGTGCTCTTCCAAGAAATCCTACCGAAAAACGTAAGATGCATTGAAAAAAAAAAAAAAGAAAAACCGAGCGGGCCGTCTATACCAGAATTCCAGAAAGTAGAGCAATCAGGACACTGATCCAGGGGGTTTATCTACATCCCTTGAGGCTGTCGCATTGGACAACACTTTGTGTTCATATATGCCAGTAAATAAGGCCATGGAGACTTCCAGGGCTGGAAAGACAGCGGCAACGTAGCAGCAAGTCAGCGATCCACGCAGTGCCTGTGATATCTGTTTCCGACTATCCGAGGTGATATTCTGCCCTTCCTGCATAGACCATCAGCTGTAAGAAAGTCACTTCAGATATGAAGAACATACGAGCAGCGGAATCGTCGAGTTCAACGCCAAGATTGCGTTATTGACATTCGCCCCGTGCTGCTTTGAAGCTAGATCTTCCTTCAATGCATCCAAGGAGGCTTTGACGCGAGTCACCCATATTTTTGGAGACATAGTCTGTCAAATGAAAGATCTCAAGCGCATACAGTGAGGAGTTGTGTGGAAGGGTAGTCGTCGTTTGCAGAGCAGCGCGTCGGTCAGGTGATCGCCGACGCGAGCTGCGTGACCCAGAATGTCCGAGGGAAGACGTGAAAAAGATCGAAGCCCAAAGGCAAGCATAAAAGGTCATTCGCTGCTCAAAGCAAACATTGAGGGTAGTAACTGAGGAAATTGTATTGATCTGCATGCTGAAATCCCCAAAGAAAGACCGACGACCTAGCAAACTTTGTATCCTAAGCATGCATGATTACAAGGGCACCATTTCTAATGCCACCGATGTAACGTAGGAACATTTTGCGGCAAAGGTAAATTTCCGACACGAACCCAAGCGCGAATTAGCAAACGACGAATGAGATTATCTTGGTGCAATAAAACCTTGTTGATATTGCCAGGGCAGACACAAATATTCGTCGTGAGAAGATCAATCACGAAATAATTGCCCACCCGGGCGCTAAACCTTAGATTCCTCCTTCTTCCACCATGGCCGGGACTGGAACGGTCAAGAGCTCGTTAACGTCTATTCTTCCCACTATAAAGGTTCAATCCCTTCGCACCATCCCATCGATGCTTCTGACTGGTCAAACCACCAGACTCCCCCGAGGATTCAAAGAAAACATCTGCGAAAGGTAAAAGCTTATTTTCTGCATACGTCTACTCTACAAATGGACGAGGCCGCTCATATTTGGTAGTATTCATGGCTACCGGACGTATTCAGGATCAAAGGGAGCGTGCGTGTTGCATCTATGCTCCCGACCGTTAGCGGTTACATATAACAAGACCGCAAATTAGATCATCATGCGAATTATTGGCCCAGTTTTGACCTGCTCAATCTTCGCCGCGGGAACTGCGTATGCGTCATCCAAAGGTTATAAACTCTTGAAAACCAACAGCATTGTGCCCCTGCTCTCTGTTGTGGTATGCAAAAATGCCAGTTCGACTATATTTGAGAATGTTCAACAATTGCTGCCTGTGCTCAGGTCGGCCTCATCCTTGTATTTCGGTGAGAAGCTCTTCATAACTAGTAGCGCAACGACGTTAATTGACACCAATACCATAGGAATAGGTATGGCGGACCAGTCAAACGGTGTTGCCCCGCTCGAGACGTGACATTTTGGCAGCACATCTTATGACCGTTACTGGGAGGGCCGAAAATCGTTTGCGTCTCTTGTCTCAAGTATCCGGAATCTCGCTAGGCTGGTCTGGGTGAATACTGCGCTGCCCCCGACAGGAGAGCAACCAGGTCACACGACCGGAAAGACCCCGGTTTCCAGCGTTACAGCGAACCAACTCCATAGCAGGAAGGTCGAGGCCTTGCAGTTATGTTTATCCTTTGCCTATGCCGTAAAGCATTACCTACGAGGGGAGGATGGAATCCACTGGCCAGATTATCAGGGCGTTCTGCCGCAGTCCTTCGCTCGTTATGACGAAGTAGGATATCATACCCAGCACACCGTAAATTTCAGTTCGTATGCAGCCACAGACAGCCCGACAGCGCATAGCGGAACCACGACGCCAACAAAGCCTGATGCGACTAAGCGAGTCCGCGTCAAACGAAGCAAGCAACAGCTTAGCCAATCAACGCCTCTCCTGGCAGGAACCCACAGAAGCGTCGAATATCATCCTTTCGCAGATGAAGCATCGCTGCCTCTTCCGCTTGTGTTAGCATCAAAATATCTCTATCCACATCTCTTGTGACTGATGTGGTCTCGCGGTAGAATTGCCCATGAGCTCACTTGGATCCTCTTCAATTTCCGACGAGAGGGCTTCTTGGAGACCGTCGGTCCTGCTGGTAATGATCCGTCTTCTCTCGTGGAAGAAATAATTGTGAATACTTGAATTCAACAGGAACAAATGCCATGAATCAACTGTAAACCCACGTCTGCATTGTTCCACACATATTTCATATTTGTCTGTATAGGGTCCAAAGCATGGTTGACCAAATGACAGCCATGGAGAGAGTTGCAAATACCCCAATCCCTGTATCGTGTGCGTCGAGTGATTCATGTAGTCACCCCTTTCAGCTGATTTTTTTTTACGCAGACGGAATCCACCTGAAACAATGCGTCACGCTATACCTCTTCGCTCTTCCTTTCACCCTTGTTAACGAACTAGGCTGGGCTACCATTCCGATCGTGACGGTTGTTGCATTCACTTTCATGGGAATTGAAGGAATAGCAGATGAAATAGAAATGCCATTCGGTATACTTGCTTTTCTTGTCTTGTTAAGCAGTCAACAGATGTGAACTTGCGCAACAGGTACCGATGAAAGGGATTTACCAATAGGTGTGACGACCAATCATCCCACTTGTGAATAGATGAAGCCAACCTAATATGCAGACCGTTATTGTCAGGATCTCAGAGAGGAAATCAAGTATGTGTCTTCGTCCTGGATAAATTTCACTCCATTGATGCCACAATGTACAGTTATATCATCGAAAGGATGCCAGAAGGTGGTGAAGGACGACATGGCTTCGATGATGGCGAAGGAGACGATTAAGGAATTGGATTAAGTGCATGTTCATGTCTGGACAGGTTTATCACATCACGCATCACGAGTAGTTCATGGCCGCATCCTTGAAGAGAATATATCCACATTGCACAATCTATGCACAGGTTATCTAAACTCTGGCTGACAAAAATCACCTGGGCCATAGGGCTGCATGATGATCAGAACCAGGAGCTTAGCAGACCTACAGGGCGAACGCACTTCTGATGTCAACGCTGTCAATCCGGCAGAGTTTTCGCTTGTGTGGCGGCCACTCTGGGGGCCGGCTTTTGGCTTCTCTCCTCGTGCAAAAGCGTCCAAAATCTTCTTAGTAGTCTCGGGTGTCAAATCTTCCTGCGAAGAAAGTCAGGGCGAGAACCTTCCCTTCCCCTTCACATTAATGACGCACGTAAAAATCATCCCCAATAACCATCATGGGTGCGTTGCTGCAAGCGCCCTGGCATTCAACTTCGATAACTGTGAATTTGCCATCTTTCGTCGTCTCCCCAGGCTTGATTCCTCCCAGATGTTGTAAGGTCGTGTTAAGGATATCCGTCGAGCCACGCAACATACAAGGAGTAGTCGTGCAAACCTGGACAAAATGTTTCCCAATGGGCTCCCTATAAGTGACATTGAGAAAAAGGGCAGCATCGAAATGCAGCCATAGGACATGCCTGTTGAACATGGTGTAGAAAGTAGCCACTTCGTAGACACGCATGGGAGGCATCTCCAGGAGCTTGGCAACATAGTTCATGACGCTGATGCTCGTCCACCCAGCGTTCTGCCTCTGACCAAGATCCAGCAAAGGAATGACTGCCGCTTTTTTATATTGTGGGGGGTACCGCGCGATGATTTCCTTTGCTCGTTTCATGTTCTCTGCATTGAATTCAAATAGAATCTATGCAGAGTTTTAGTTTCAGCCGAAAACGGGGAGGTAGCGAAGGTGTTGACCTTGGGGTTATTGTACGGAGTGTCACGATGCTATTCACTGGCATCAACTCTCGTCTTCTAGGGCGCATTCGAAACAGGAACATACCACGAATAGTGCATCCGATTTTCTCGAGCGAGACGAGGAGAAGTGCCTTTGAGCAGTAAAAGCCCTCGAGGGCAGAGATCTGGAGAACCTAGACAGCATTGCGGCCATTGCAACGCGGACGAGCAAGAACGAGAGAGTTCGGAACGGCGATGTCCAGGTCACGTGGACAGGACCATACCATTTCTCCACCTTTGTCGAACGCGACGCGTCTTCATCTCAACGATGGTCTCTAACTGACTGAACAGTCATTCTATGCATTTTTCAGACTGCAAATTACCCTGTTCGAGTGAATTAAGCATTCAATGTCGCCAATGTTGACGTACAATCGGTGCTGTGAGTGTTCCATTTCCTGACTTTCCACAGAACTCGCAGACGCCGTCGCCCTGGCCTTTCCCGGCTGGCTGAGGACATGAACCAGTTTTTTGGGCTATCTAATCCGCCGACTAGCTGTCATCTGCAAGGTGTGGTGCCTTTTGTCATGCCCATACATCGACTATACGTTCCTGCCTAAACTTTATTTTCGCGCGCTGTCAGGTTGATGTACACTGCTGGAACGATTGGCCAGCTGGATCGGAATGGGAAGAGGAAACTGGATACGAGGCTTTTCTTGCAAAAATAGGAATATTTCTTTTGCACATGTGGCTGCCACACAAGGATGAGGGCACATTGCCTCGGTGTCTCTGACCGTCCTCAATGATCAGAGTCACACCTTTGTGAAAATATTGTCAATCCGTCTACAGAGCTGGTGGAAACATTAGCCAGAGCTTTTGTAAGCACTGAGAATCTAATACGCCATCTCATATTAAATAGACGTCGCAAGCCGTATTTTCGCATTTTCGCCCTGTTCCTCGATGCCGCTCGAAACAACGGACCAACAACGGCGGAGGTCGTCTGCGATAACTCCCACATCAGTTCCACAAAACTCAAACCCGGTAACGCGTCCTGATTGGCGTGTTTAGCCCGAACCATATGGAAAAGCTATAAGTATGTGCATTGCCCCTGGGTTTCCTAGCTAACGGTCTGACGCAGAACCTTGTAGAATTCCAGCAGAACCCGCCGCGTGATCCATCGCGCTGTTAGAACCTTGCCCGCCTCGGTGCGCAGTTGCTTGTATAGCTGACACCGTCGTCCACGCATTAGAATAAGGGTAGCTGCGAATTACTTGCTGCTCGGAGCAAATTCGCTTCTCCAAGTTTTGAACCGTACACTACCATTCGTGAGTGGATTGTTATGTTGTTGTAGACTTTGTGACACATCTCTATTATTAGATAAAGTGATGGTCATCTCCTCTGCGGCTGTCACGGTCCGGGTCTGACTTTCGGCTCTCAGTTGTTTCTCAGCGATTCGCCCTTTCCCAACTACCATCATGTCGCAGCATACTGTTGAACAAAAGAGTCCCTTGAACGTAGTGATGGAAAGTGGTATCGTTATCATGGTGCGCTGTGATTGCTAATTGAGGGTTTGTAGGGCGCGATGACGTTCGGAAAACCTGGCAAGGAAGGTGCTCGAGTACACGAGCTCAAAGACGTTGAAGCGATCCTTGATATCTTTCGATCCCACGGACATGCGGAGGTGAGTGGTACACAATGGGTAACAATTTCTCTGCTAGAATAAACATATGCTAGGTTGATACAGCTCGCGCATATACCGACGGGACGAGCGAAGAATATCTCGGCCAATTGGACTGGAAGGGCAAAGGCCTCAGACTTGAAACGAAGCTCTATCCATCCCAGGTGTTTGAAGTCTTTCTCACCCCAAGCAGACGGTCCATTGACATGCGAACTCGGCCCGTTAACTAGCACATATCACACGCACCCGAGGTTATTTCTATCTTGTCGAGGATGCCGAATTGTTTGCCTTATCATATGCTATGTGCAGGATCTACGAAAGCATTTGATGATCTCTTTGAAAGCTTTAGGAACTGAGTAAGTCATCCTACTGTATGTCCGCCAGGGTCCAAGCCTAAAGCCGAGCATGAGTTCATTGGAGGTGTGGTACCTGCATGCCCCAGATCGATCTGTTCCTTTCGAGGTCACTCTAAAAGCCGTCAACGATCTCCACAAGGAGGGCTATTTCAAGCGCTTCGGCATCAGCAACTACATGTCGTGAGTATCTCAGACCCCGCTTCCTATGGTTTTCGTAGTCTGACCGCCGTTTGGCTTCAGGTGGGAGGTGGCCGAAATTGTATCTATATGTAGAAACCACGGCTACATTCAGCCGACTGTTTACCAAGGTCTTTACAATGCCGTCCATCGCAACGTTGAGCCAGAACTTTTCCCATGTCTGAGAAAATTTGGCATACGTTTCTATGAATACAACCCGCGTATGTGTCCTGTTGAACTCCATTGGCCTTCACACAATGCCTAATCGTGCTTCCCTTCTGTTTTCCGTCAGTCGGCGGCGGATTTTTCACAGGGAGGTACAATACTTCAAACGATACTATTGAAGCAGGCTCGCGATTTGACCCAACGAAAAATCAAGGCAAGGTGCGTTTGGAGTAGACCCCATCTTGACGATTATCTGAGCGAGCGTCGCAATTATGCAGATGTATAGAAACAGGTATTCCATTGCCTTTTGGTACTTTTAGTCCTGATTATGACGCTCAATCGGTATACGGCAGATATTGGAAAGAGCCATATTTTCAGGCGTTGTCATTGATCCGCACGGCTGCAGAGAGCCATGGATTAACAGTTGCAGAGGTTGCATTGCGATGGCTCTCTCACCACAGTCTTATGAAGCGCGAGCACGGGGATGCGGTCATTATTGGTGCTTCCAGTCTGAATCACATTGAGCAGGTATAATTCTTACTCATCACAATTCCAAATTCCTGAGCTGATGATGGTCGTCTAAACCAGAACCTTCTGGATCTTGAAAAGGGGCCCTTGCGTGAGTCGAGCCTTCTAGTATGCGACAAATCACTGAGCGGTGCCCATCCAGCTGATGCCGTCGTGCATGCGTTGGATCAAGCATGGTTGCTGGTTAAGCCATACGCTACGAATTATTTCCGCTGAGATTGCATGCATTTATGTAAAATATAACAACCTTTGTGGCAGACATCCCGATGCCTACCTGACATCTAGCATGGAGCCTCTCCATCTTTCAATCAGCCGGTCAACTTTAATGATCACGCCTGCTGCAGCACTCCGCAACTTCGTCTCATGTAGTCCACCACCGCCTACAACACGTATGCCTTTTTCGAGCAAGGAAAAAACGGTCGAAGCCCATTCACCCGTGCTAAGCAGTAACGTGGTATGCTCTAAGCCGAGGACACGGCCGCCGTCAAGTTCCAAGCATCCATCGAGGATGATCATCGCCAGCTCCAATGCGGAAGTCAAAACAGAGGCCTCTTTTCCACTCGAGTCATCCACATCGCCTGTGTCGTTCTCAGCCCGCGAGACTGGTCTAGTTCCGAGCGTTACTGCCAGTTCCAGTGCGTCTGGAGCGACGATATGCAGCCATTCCGGCGCATTTTGGGACGCGTGCACCAGGACGGCGAGCGTCTTTAAAAAATACCCCAGGACGATAGGGTTCAAGATCAGACCTGTTCCCGCACCATGGTACCTGTACCTCCCTTCCATGTGCGAGGTACGCTCTTCCCGCGTTTGCTCATCCCGCAGGAATAGCCAAAAGTGGTTGATTAGGGGTGCGACGAAGTACTCAACTCCTAGTTTAGTGAAGGTCATTTCTTGCTGCCTCGATTTGGAGGTAGCAACGGCAGGTGCACGAGAAGACAGCTCCTGAATGCGTTCGTGGGGTTGTATGCGCAGGCGGCGCTCTCTGACAATTTCCGGCACCCTGTCCACCGTCTCCTCCGCTCCCCGATCTATCGCCTGACGACGAATCTGGTCCACTATGAACGACACGGGTGCTTGGTCGGCATCAGTCATGTATCGTTCATGTAATGGAGCGGGCAGCATTTTGCTCGGGAATGACATGCGATCGGCCGAAACCGATGGACGAGGGACAGGCAGGGATGCCATTTCTGCTGCGCCGAGTGCCAAGGCATTTAGGGCGACATATCTCTGGGAAGTCGAATACTGGTTCTTGAAAAACTCTTGTATTAGAGTTCTGTGATGAGAAGGATGGGTCTCGCACATCTTAGACGGGATGCAACGACGTACGGAGCTCCTTTGCGCGGACAACAAGCGACCAATGCGTTCAGGGCTGCTTGTCGTTTGACGTCGAAGTCTTCTAAATCGAAATTATTTTGCAAACCGAGCAGTGCGTACGTCAGATTGACTGCATTTTCGTCTAGAGGGATGTTCGTTAATGTCAATGTGTTGCCTTGGAAAAGCACTTGCCGAGCTCAGTTCCATAATTTTTCTTCTTCCGTATCAGCTCCTCTGCGCAGTTAAGGGCCATTTCTATCCTGTCTGCTTCGTGCGGTTCGTCATTTGAGTGTTGGGAGCTTGGACCTCTAAACAGATCACCCAGTTGGACGAGATATACCGGTCGGGGAACTTTTTTGACACCGACATTGAGTGAAGGGTCTTTCTCAATCTCCTCCAGGTTGGATGGTGTCGGGGACGGAGACCGCGAGGACGGCGGTGATTCATATCCAACAACCGAATCGTCGGAGTCATAACCGTCTGGTTTCCTCGACAGAACGACCTTGTGCGGGACAGTTGTCATTTTTTCGGCATAATTGTCAACTGGATGGACGGGTGATCTTTCGTCCATAATGATTGTCTCCGTATCAGAATCTCGGCCACTGATGAGCACCCGCACCCTTCTTGCCCATACTTGTTCGGGTTTGCCTCCATCCCAGATGCCAAAGTCCAATGTTTTACCAGTTAGATGGGCCACGATTTCAGCGGAGAGCATGCCACAAATCCTAATTGATGGATCAAGAAGAGCAACGTAGTTCCCAATGCCAGATATGAAGTTTTGGGAGAAAGCCAGTGATTCCAGATATCCAGACGACGGTGGGATGTAAGAAACAATGAGGAGCAGCAGTGCCGTAAAGTCTGCTGAGATATGAGCAAACAATCAACAGTAACATCGAAGGACATACACCGATGCCTGGAGATGAGAGAATGCCTTATATGTTCTGGAGACGACCAGATGTCCACGATATTATCGAGGAACTTCCACATCACTGTTTTAAACACCAAGGCTCATGATGATGTTCCGAGAAGATGTCGCGAATACGTACCTTTTATATCAGCTCCATCTGAATGTACACCAGCCACCCAGCACGCGTAAATGCGGGCATGATAAATGCTCCATTCCTTGCCGGCTATTATAGCGGAAACTGTTTCCCAGACTTCATCATTGTCTGGACAAAGGGTTCCGACGATATTCAGCAAAAGGAGAGCGTCCCTTTTCACCAGAGTCCTAGAAGCAGAGCTGTCTTCTAACGGGTCCTCTAGAGGGTCGAAGGATGCAAATAGGGAAGTCAAGACAGTTTGCAACACGAAACTCGACGAGAGGCCAGATAATACCGAAGACCAAAGCTTCGCGTATTGAAAACAGGCATCTGTTACAAGTCGTGACCGCATTATGGGAAGCAGGATGTGGAAGAATGCCGGTTGTGAAGATATGGACGGTTTGGAGAGCGGGAAAATTCCAAGGTTTGCTAACTTCGACAAAAGAAAAGACAACGATGGGATTGCATCTGGATATATGGATCAACGGTCTTGTTTGACGGAGACACCGTTATAGCTCATACCCTTGGAACGATCAGAAGCTAGCGACGCTATCAACGCCTCCGTTTGCACGCAAACATTTGTGAAGTATTGCCCAAACTCTAAGGCGTGTGGAATATCTTGGCCTTGTAATGTATTCGCGACTTTATTAGGTATCGCCGCAACAGTTCTTATGTGATCTTCCCAGAGCATAGTTCGTTGCGCGGATTCGGCGGAGCCTCTTGAGAAGATAGTGGCATAAAGGCGATTAATAGGATAATATCGTGAAAGGCATGTCAATACGCGGACGGTGTAGTTCGTAAACGGCTGTGTGATGATCACGGAGTAGGCTGAAAGAGCTACTTCTCCAGCAATGTCGATATTGCGGGCGCGATTGTCGCTAGTGGGCAGAAGTACTGTTGAAGCAAGTCGAACGCACCGATTTCATGCAGAGACGCGTCCCACGTAGGCAAGACATCCTTCAGTATAGTCGTCTGGATTGCGGGACGTGTATGTGCACGTCCACGGATCCAGTTGGAAGGGGTTCGACATTGTAGCGTTGATACTGTTGCGGAAGGAGGTCAAGGCTGGCGAGTGGGCTAGTCAACAAAGCCAGCAACCTGTGGACGTCCGACAAGTGGGATTGTAGATGACTGATCACATCTTGCACTCGACTTTTGTCCGCGGCTTGAGAATACATCAACGTTTGGCCAGGGTCTTGTTCCGTTCTTGGTTGTCGTCCAAAACGACGAGGCTTGATCGAACCTCAACCATCGTTTACAAATTCGCTGTCACCGAACGCGATCGTACCTTCTTTACTGACTTGGCATTCTTGACATGGCAGCTTCCCTTCTGCGACTGCTGCTCGTTTATTCTGCGGCTGCGTGCTCGGTTGCTCAAAATCGTCCCTCAACTGATCCCTGTAAACGAATCGCTGGCAAGAAATGGGCTCTGCCATCCGAAGTTCGAGCTTGTATAACCTCATTCCCTGTCCAACCTAAAATAAAGGCCAACGTGCGCGTCATTCTCTGTCTTTATCCATGCTAATATTGGCAGAACAATAGGTCATCGAAGTCGTTAACAAGACGCTTGCTTTCCACACGTCCGTGAACTATCAGATAAAGGCGCCAGCGCCCTTTGACTCTGACGTCCACGAAGACCTCATGGTGGACCTAGCCAGGATTCAACAACAAGATTATTCATCGGATTTTGAACTACATCTGGACCTTTACCGTTCATTCAAACGTGTAAATGACGGTCACTGTGGGGTGTATAACCGTTGCTACGATTGTAAGTTCAGGATACGATGCAATCCTCGTCATCTGACAACTTGCATCAACACCACAGCGTTATACGTCACATATCTTCCTATTCCTCTTGTACTATTGACGAATCCCGATGGGTCGCAGTCTGTCCATATTGCCATGGAGGCTTTCGAAGTCGCTTCAGCCGAGTTCGGCGATGACATTGAATTTTGGCAGAATGCATTACCTGGGAGACTCAAGGGCCGCCTTAGCTCTGTTCGTGCATGATAACTTCACGCGAATCTGATCTGACCTTTCCCACAGTTATCTGGAGCCAGGATACACTTCTTAAATGGGAAGCATCCGTTTGTCTCTGTGGACGAGAACGCGTTGACCACGGGCACTATGCAGTCCCTTGCCACGCGTCAGAATCTGTGCGCTGATGATATATTTACACGGAAGAACTGAGAGCGAGTGTAGATTTTCAGATTTTTCGCAAGCTATAACAGAGGAAGTGATGGCTGGACTTACTCCATGGGAAACTTCGCTCAGCAGGTTCACCCGCTGATCGATTCGGTTGAATTGACAATCCAGATGCTTAATGAAACGACCTTGGAAACGATCGTGGTGAGGATCCGTGACCTTGGCCGTCGCGTCGTGTACTTGCATTGCTGAACTTTCCTAGATGCCGTACCGGTCGAGGTTTGGCTCGACTGCCAAGAACTTCACTGACTCAAAGTCTTACCGTCAGAACAATTGCATGCCAACCAATACCACAAACGGTCATGACATGTACGATGTAGAAACCCGGACACTTCAAGCACAGCCGAAGCCTGTTGCAGTTTTTCAGCAACAGCCGGCGATTAGTCCTGAAGACGCGAGGAGACACCCAGTCAACGTCCTGCTCGATGGTCTTCCGCTCACAGATATCGAGCTCCCTTCCGTCCTGCAACCCAAACTCCCACCCTTGAACGAGAGTTACAGTGTAGCTCAGTTCTATATGCTTAATGACAACATTACAGGGGTCCTCGCCCTTGGAAGTTTTTCAGCGAAGAATATAACCGCATTCGCTGTTTCCCTAGTCACAGGGCTCGAGAGTCTGAAATCCAGAGGCGCACGGCAGCTGATTGTTGACGTAGTAAGCGCTTTTTCTTGCCTGCTCTTGCTTTCGACGGTGCACTTAGGATCCAATCATAATCCTAGACGAACAATGGAGGTGGTGAGTTCGGCTCCAATCTACCAGCGTCGCATGCTTAGCACATGGCCTTTGAGGATATATCTGCATTGCTCATGTAAGGCCGTATGTGTATCTATCACCCAATGAACTCAACTAAAACTTGCCGAAAGTGGCTACACAGAATAGCAAGTACACTTTCGTCTCTGCTTCCAAGACTTCTAGGGGCTAATGACGTGGACCGTAGATTGTCGGCCCAAAAGAAACAACCGAGCCTCAAGCGGGATTGGACACGACGGCCCGTGCGAGTCTATTGGCTCAACTCATAGTCGACAAGATAGCCAGTGGAGCGGATCCGGCTAACCTACTGTACTACAATCCTGCACAGTGGACTAATGCTTCCCACGTCCACTTTGCAGAAAGGAGTAGATGGCTACACCCGCTCGTGACGAAGAAGATCAACGGCCATGACGACATCTTCAGCCAAAGGTGAAACGCTGATCCGGCTCTGTTAGTAGCAACTTACATATAGATATTTCGCAGACTGGGACAAGAATGCCAACCATTTGAATGGGCCGAACCTCCGCCCAGACCTCTATTCGAGGGAAATCAAGTAGCGATAGTCTCCAACGGAAAGTGAGTGTTTATACTCGTGAGATGTTGCGTAGTCATGGAAAAATATGCATGGCAGATGTGGGAGCTCCTGCTCTCTCTTCAGTGTACGTGCCAGCAGGACAGGGTATAACGAGCAAAACGAACTGATTGCGTCGGATCAAGATTTCGATGGCGAAACTAGAGGGCGCTAAGACTGTCGTAGTGGGGGGTCGCAAGGGTGTTCCCCAGCAATACTGTGGTACTGTTGGAGGACAGTCTACGGATTTCACGACGATGGATACGGAAATCAAGGCGAGAACTTTGCAGAGAAATACTACTTTCTCTCTTCCTTACAACTAGAATGTAGACGACAAAGCTCAAGAACCACACTCTGGCCCCGCCTGACTTGTAAGACTTCCTCTCCTCGACGATGGCCCTCGAGTTGATATTCTCCTTGCAGTATGAGTAACAATGTGCAGGGAATCACTTGGAGGCTCGGGTTTGGGATTGACGACAAGAACGAACCGGAGGGTAGGTCGTCTCCGCCTTGAACAGATTGCTGATTGACGGTACGACTATGAAACAGAGTGGCAAGATCACCCAGCTGCATATACCTTTGATCTAACTGTGGATAAGTATGTGTCCGAGTTTCGTGCATTAGTTAGGATCTGACAGTTGTTTAGTGTAAATAACCCTGCTGCTATTTGGGACGGTGTAGCGGCGCATGTCTTCCGCAATGTGGCATTTCAGGTCCAATATTAGCAAGTGTAGCAAGGGCGAATTTACCTATTAGACGTCGTTTGACGAGAGTCGAGGAATGCATTCGTCGTTCGGACTCGCTTACATTGGATACACATACAAATACAGACGCTACAAAGGGCAAAAATAGACACACTCCTCGAACTGAAATCGACACATGAAATATCAACAAATAGATACTACAGAACTCAAGCCTGGTCCTGGGTTAGGGGGCGGTTCTTATACGGCGGTAATGTCGAGTGGCTCACCTTCTTGGTAGTAGACTTCGCGCTGGCTTTCATGCTGGCTCTGCCTCTGGACGTAGCAGTGGCCTTTACAGGCTTCGCTTTAGCAGCGGTAGCCTTGGAGGCGGCGCTCGCTTTGGGTCTGCGTGCTGGTTTCTTGCTTTCGCCTGTCACCGTCTGACAAAGCGTCAGTTCAATAACAGACCTCGATTATCCCGTAAGGCCGATTGTCTTACTTTCTTTGCTACCCCTTTCCTGGCGGTTGGCTTTTTCGCAGCTGGTTTCTTGACGGTAGCAGCTTTCTTGGTAGTGATCAGAGTCTTCTTCGGCGCAGCCTTCTTTGCTGTGGATGTATACTTCTTCACCGGGGCCGGTTTGGCTGTGCGGGGGATCCTGGATGCCGCTTCAGGTTTGCCCTTGGCCGGAACTCGAGGGGCAGGGGCTTTCTTGACAACAGTTGCTTTAGTAGTAGCTGTCTTCGCCTTCGCTGGCGCGGGCTTTGCTGCCGTGGTAGATTTCTTCGAGACTGGCTTAGCGTTCTGGGCATGCGATAATCAGTGTCGCAGGTGGGCGGTTTAGTGTTGATCACGATACGTACCTCTTTAGCGGCGTCTTGGCGCAATTTAGGGGCGAGTTTGACTTTCCCAGACGGTCCTTGAACCAAGGTGTTGAAAAGTAGGTCCAGAGTTAGACCTGGCTTTCCTTACCTTTCGGAAGAACGAGGGTTCCCTTCCCGCTGCCGGTGTTTATGGCACGGTTAAGTTGACTCGCAACAGCAGCGTTGAACTCTATGTGATACTTTGACTCGACAAACTACGAGACATTGAGTGAGAGGCTGATGTATGGAGGCATGTGCCAAATCGTCCACCTTCTTGATCATCGGCCTTGAAACACCAGTGCGGGCATCTTCAGGATGGGCAACGATACATTCCTATACAATAGGAAGTGTATAAATAGATGCACGATGTGCAAGGACCATCAAGGCCAGAGGAGAGGCGCCGGGTCATACTTTGATCATGTCCAACCAAGAGGGATGGGTGCTTGCATGAGCCTTGTTAGCGGCGGCATTAGCCTTCGAGGAGGCCTTTGTGGTTGCCTTCTTTTCAGCAGCGGGCATAATGAACGGGGACACGATATGCACAGAGGATGGCGAGTCTTGCAAGGGGACGGGGAAGTGAGGGAAAGGGTGGAAAGCCAGTCCATCGCTGGTTCCAAATGCTGCATTACGTCACGTGGTGTTATCTGCTCGCACGGACGCTGCCCAAGTGTCCAGGGCGCCGCGAGAACTGTCCGAGTATCCTGTCCGCATCGGAGGTATGCTTGTGGAAGAGGAGAAGCTTCAAAGTGGACGAGGGCAATCGTAGGCGACGCGACGACGTGTGAGCTGGCTGCATTGAGGCAATACACAACAGACGCACAAGAGTGTGGCTTGATCCGCGTCGGACCTAGAAAACGGAAGGAATTGCTTCTACTTCATGCATGGCGATGAGTGGCTCGTGGTGAATGCGACGAAATGAGTGTTGGGCAGAGGAAAGAGTAGAAGAGAGATGGAAGGGGGGCATTCACAGGCAAATGGAGTGCACGTGATCGGCAATTGCTCAGCTCACGAGAATGCACGCAATTGGGATGCATCAGAAGGGCTCCGAGTGCAGCGGCGCCCTTTGGTGGTTTCCATACTTCTTCCCTTCATTCCCTTAACAGCGAGTCATTGCTGCTCTGAGACGAAAAGTGCCTCAAAATGCCGTCTACATCTCAGGTCTCTGAATACCTGGTCACCGATGACCTGACCATCTTGTTGGGCTTGATTGCTGCAACCGTCTTCCTGTTGAACAACCTCTACAAGCCACAACCTCTTGTCCATCCTATCCTCCTCGGACGCCAAAGCGATGTTGCACGCGTCAGAAATCCGGGCGAAAGCGCGGTCTACAGAAATTACGGTACCGGCCTCATGGGGAGAGTGAGTAGCCCACGTCATCCTCTCTAGGGAGTGTCCTTTCCTGAGCCTATGTCAAGTTTCCCTTGAGACCTAGCAAAGAGACACATATCATTGCAGATCTGATCAGGTCCGAGTTTGAGAGCTCCCGCACGCTCTGGTCGACGAAGGTATGGCTCAAAATAGCCTGTTTCTTTGCGTTGTGTCTCATACTTCTTGGCTTTGTTTTAAGATTACGAACAGCCGTCTCCAGGACCGGATTGCTGCACTGGGTACTGGTCTCATTCGACTTGCTGCACTCCAACCGAGGCGGTCCAGGGTGCTTTTGCTCCTGAATGACAGCATTGGTACGCCTTCCTGAAAATGCGAAGCAGTGGAAACAGGTCCCTTTACATTTTTGTGTTAGAATTCCTTCTTGCGGACTTTGCTCTCGCGTCCCATTCGATCGTTTCTTACACGCTGTCGAACTCCAAGCTTTTGGCTTCTGTTCTTGATGCCCACAATCCGTCTGCCATCATTACCGATGCAGAAATGCTCCATCAAGTCCTGGAGCTCATCTATGACTCTGGCAACAGAACAAACAGCCATACCATTATTGTCGTTGGAGAACCTACCGCCCAGGTCCTGGCTAGTGTTGCGAGCAACATCAAACTTCTCAAGTTCTCTGAAATCGAGAGAGAGGGCGTTCGCGTCGAGAAAATCATCAGCAGTCCGCCGGGTACGTTTCAGGAGCTGCTTTTCATCTCTCTTCTCTGACTTGAATGTCATAGCCCCGGAGGACGTCTACACGGTGTCGTTCTTTGAAACAGAACAAGGTCACATCCAGGCCGCGCAGTTCACCCACGAAAACATGACCGCAGGAGTTGCGGCCACGCGAGCGCTGTTACCGCTCACCAATACCATATCATCCTTGGATACCGTAGTTTCGGCCCATCCATTGAGCACCGCTTTCGGAAGGGCCATCGCATACACTGCCATTTACGACGGAACGAGCTTCGCAACGCTGCAGAGCTCCAAGCTGTACCACCCTGACGAACGTAGGTGCTCTATGTCTGAATTGCTCGCTAGTTGACAGGCAAACACGGTACAGGCGATGTGGAAGCTGGCTTGGATGACCTGCTTAGCGCGAAGGCTTTGCCAATTCCGGCCCCTACCGTCTACTTCTTCAAACCCGGACACTTGGAAGCGCTCGTGTCGTCAGTTCTGAAGCAATCTTCCAAGTCGTTCTTCCTGTTCCCTTTTGCGCGCAGGCACAAGCTGGCGGGAATCATGGAAGGGTTCTTGACGAAGGATAGTCTTTGGGACAGACTAGTGTTCGATGGTGCCAGGGCAAAGGTTATTGGCGAGGGAGCTGGTACTGTTAGAGCTGTCGTCGTCAGCGGTGGTAAGCTTCTCTAGGGATGGAATCCGCTTATAGCATTGATTTCTGGTCAGGCCCTGTCAAAGCATCGTTGATGACGCCTGCAAGGATTGCGCTGTCTGTGCCCGTCGTGAACACTTTCACCCACCCGTTAGTGCCTGGACCGGTGCTTGCCTCCCATCCTCTGGATTTGCAGGACTTTCCCGCTGTGCTGAAGGACAATCTATCGTTGGCAATGGCGCACGTGGGTCCTCCGAGCGTGAACACGGAAGTCAAGCTTGTCGGCGTTTCGGACGCGCTTGTGGAGAAAGGAGCAGATCCGGCTGGCTCGCTGCTGATCAGAGGCCCGTCGGTGGGAAAGGTTCTGCCCAACGACGACTATGTGTCGATTCCGACGGAGGAAGACAAGGAAGGTTGGGTGGCGACAGGGGTGAAAGCGCGAGTGCAGACGAATGGGTCATTCCAAATTGCTTAATAGACAAACGGTCTGTGTGTGTACATCCCGCCAACGATAATTGTGGTCACGAGATACGTCCCACATGACTAGCGCCGGCGCGTGTGTAGACGCGTCTCGGTTGATCAACAAAACGCGAAATTCAGCACAGCCACTGGAATTTATATATCACATGACGTGTAGCAACAAGGACGCGACCGTCTATTGTTTAAAAGGGGCCAACTGCATCGACGCTCAGACTTTTCCATCTCTGCCCGTTACCACGACATTGGACTTGGACTTGGTTTCCCCCCGCCCTCCTCAACTTCCATCCATCGTCATGTCTTCCGATACTGCCTCATCCCCCGCTCCAGAGAAGCCTGGCTCCACTACCAAGCCAGTCTCCCCCACCAAACCTGTCTTGTCCAAGTCCAAGGCCAAGACGGCAAAGAAGACGTCGACCGCCAAGAAACCCGCCGCGACCAAGACCAAGGCCAGTGCGTCCAAAACCAAAGCCAGTGCGTCCAAGACCAAAGCTGCGCCCGCTCATCCTTCATGGAAGGACATCGTCACCGTACGCGATCGCCATGCCTATCTACATTAGCATCTTTGCTGATCGTCGCTGACGTAGGAATGCATCGTCGAGCATCACAAGGAAGCTCGCCAGGGCGTGTCCCGCTCCACCATCAAGAAGGTAAGCGGGATGGCTTGTCGGTTGGCAGCATATGACTGATTTGAGCGATCTCAGTACGCTGAGCAGAAATACGACCTCGAGTCTACGGCCGCCAACCTCTATCAACTGAATCGCGCCATCACGTCTGGCGCCGCTGACGGTATTTTTGTTCTGCCCAAGGGCCCGTCTGGCAAGGTCAAACTGGCTCCCAAGTCTCGACCAGCCCGTGGCGCCGCGAAGGAGGTACGTTGTGGGATTTTCGTGATCAACGATGTTATACTGACGTAGAGGCAGAACTCCAAGCCACCCTCCAAAACCACAACCAAGGTCACGGCGAAGCCTGCACCTAAACCGGCGACTAAGCCGTCTGCGAAATCCTCTGGGACGACCAAGAAATCGACTGCCGCCACCAAGGCTGCTGTGCCTGCGAAGAAGTCGACTGCAGTGCCGAAAAAGACGCTCGCTGGGAAGCCCAAGGCTCCCACAAGCAAGAAGAGTGTTGTTACCAAACGCGGATCAGCGAAGAAGGTTAGTGTGTATGTTGTCATTCAGGGATCAATTTGGTTCATGGGTTGATGTATAGGCTGTGACGGGGACAACGCCCATCGCGAAAGCGAAAGCGGCGGCGACGAAGAAGACGGTCGTCAAGAGCTCCGTGAAAGAGACAACAGCGAAAGGCACGGCAAAGGCAAGGGGATCAAAGAATGATATGCAGGCTGGCACCACCAAGTCACGGTCAAAGCCCGTATCTGTGAAACCCAAGTCGAGAGGGAAGAGGGCAACGGCTTGATCTTTATATTTATTTGCTTTTCTCCTTTCATGTCTTGATTAGTCATTGTGTACTGTTATTGTAGTCATTTTTACACGATCTGAGTGAACCGGAGATCTGCGGAGACCCCGGAAAGGTCAAGTGCTGCGTAATTTGTTGAGTTTTTTTTTTTGTTCGGCCAACAGTCAGAAATAGCAGCTCAGCTGCAAGGGGCCAACCACCATCTTCCTTCTCCCCCAACCATGCTCCCCCTTCCGACCCAACAGCCCTCTCACTCCTATGCCACACGCATCCGCCAGAACATATCCATCAAGCCCTCCGCCCGCCTTCGCAACGACCCAGAACCCCTCAACTCCATCGCAGGCCCAAGCACCAGCCCCCCAGGAAGTCCAGGAACGCCGACGCCGCTCATCCGTTCCCGCAGTTCCCCCACCCAACGTCGTCCTCCATCCAGACGACGCCAATAGCAGGGTCTTTCTCGCAATAGGCCGCTCTTTCCTTTCAGTCGTATGTCTCAGCCCATATCTGCACCCTTCTTTCACGTTCGCTCATCAATGCGACATTTCGCCCGTTCAGGATAACCGCGCCATGACCATCAAGGACCTCGCCGAGATGACAGTCAAATTTGGTCTTGCATGCCAAAAGTGCGTTTCATATCACATATCTCCCGTCTGCCCGTGTCCTGATGGCGACGCCGCTTGCGTCGCACCCGTCAGCGTCTCTGCAGCCAGCCAGGCCATCACTACCTACATCCGTCAACACATGCAACGCTGCGAACAGCAGCAGGATCATCCCCTTCTCTTACGCCACACCCTCTCAGGGACCGCGGCAGACGACGATCTCCTCCCCGCCCTCCATTCCCGGTCCGGTGGCGCCTCTTGTGCCGCTCATCCCGAGAACAGAGCTACCAACTTTCGGCGCGGCACCATCGTTTGGTACCTCAGTAGGGCGACCGGCGCGCCCTGTCCCTTCTCCAGAGCTGGTATCCGTCTCTGCGACTACACCGAAGACGGCAAGGTCGGTTGCTCGACCGTCACCAAAGACAGAAAGAAGCAATGCGACAGGGAAAAAAGAGCCGCTCAGTGTGGGGAAAAGAGGAAGCGCCCGTTCAGAGCATGCGCCGCAAAGGGCTCCGATTCAGACTCGCCAAACGAAGACGACCAACGCCCGCCGAAAGTCAAATTGACTCTCCGGTTAAAACCACTCCACCCATCCTCCGAGCCGAGCTCCGGCCCACGGCAAGTAGTCGACCTCTCCAAAGACTCTGACTCGGACGACTCCGATCAGTCCAGAAGCGATTCCATGTCCGTCGAATCATCAGACGAGAGCTCCGGTCCTGCCAATTCTAAGCCCGAAGAAGAGTCGTGGTCTTTGCCTCCCTACCCCAGACGAGCGATATCTATACCGCCTTACACACCATCCTACGATGACACGTATGCTTTCTATTCTGCAAGCTATCCCAGCACGAGAGACCTCCATCGATCGCCCTCCGTGGCTCGAAGCACCGGGTCGCCTCCACCAGACTCTGACGACGAAGACGACGAGGTCCACGCCTCCGCGACCAAAGCGCGCCACCACTCATCGCGTGCATATGACGCCGACTTTGACTGGGACGCAGATCTTGACAGCGAGGGAGAGGGTGACACCGTATGGGAAAGTCCAGGACCACGTTCTCCATCCGTCTCGGTCAGTCTCGATCACGTAAAAGTCAAGGAGGAACCGAACGATGTTCAAGGCATGCTGGACGCATGGGACTACTATGACTCTGGCATCGCCGACGCCAAGATAGTGCAAATCGGCCGACAGTCAGGCGCCAACAGCGGTTTGGGAACAGAGTCGGCCAGCAAGATAAAGACCGAATCTTTGGATACATGGAGCTGGAGCCCCGTGGCTTCCCCGTCTGACGGACTCGTCCCTCGTATCAAGGAAGAAGAGTTTGACCTTGACCCGCTGTCCTTCCCTGAATGCCTTCCAGAACCACAGCTATCGCCAGAACTGGAGAGACACCGCTCCTTGTTCCCCGGCTCCTCCTCCGACACATCTGCGGCGCAGTCTCCACGCACAGATGACTCGAGAGAATTCGACAGCGACAGATATGACCACGACAGACAATCTTCCGTCATTCGCCCTCGCATCATGACGGCTCCTATGCCTTTCTCGTATTTTTCTGATTCGCCATCCGAGGCGTCATCGACGGGTCAGTCAAAGATCGACCTCTCCTCGGCCTCATCCATATCACAGTCCCTGGCCTCACTTGTTCAGTCCCTGTCGATGAGTTCCCCGACCTCGATAGCTCCGTCGTCTCTCATACTCCCACAGCCATGTGTTTCTCCTCGTGACACACGCCGCTCAGACACCATCCCGTCCGATGTCGTCGTTGTAAACACATGTCAACCATGCACACCACCCATTATCGCCACTCAGATCGAAGGTGCGTTTTGGATGCTTTTCAGATGTCGATAAGCTCGATTCTCAGACACGCGTTCTATTTTATTTTTCCCCTTTTTACAGGCATACCAGTTTACCGGATGATTTTAGGCTCCTTCTCCTTTCTGCGTCGCATCGATACGGATTTTGTCAATCTCTCTCCCATCGCTGCCTATTCGGGTGCCCCTTACCCCGTGCTGAGCACGGTCCCAAACGCGGTCACTATTACAAAGGGGACGCCTACCGTGTCTGGAATCTGGGTCCCCCTTGGTGCCGCACAGGCGTTCACACAAGACCACCCGCTGGAAGGCGGCCCGCTTGACGTTTTCCTTTCTGACGTCCTTTTCGAGCGGTTCCCAACCGCGCTGCAAGATTTTCACAGGCTAAACAGGCATGGCAGGCTGCTTAATCAATTTGGCCCCCACTTTGGCTCGACGCTGCAAGCAAGCCAGCTCCTAGACTCGACGACGTCCATGCTCTTCAGCTGGTCACCGGAGCAACTTGCAATGCAGCGTCCGTCTGGGTCGATAGTGAACGGTTCCCCGGCGCCGCCCGAGAAACCCGTTGTTGACGACGTCGTCAACACACCGCTCAGTCCTACGGAGCAAGAGATCTTCCATGCCTTGTGCGTGTTTCCGGATTGGGAAAGCAAGGAAGCGGAGGATGAGAGCGCGAGCGGTGCGGTACCACCTGAATCAGGGATGGAGATCGACGAGGAGAAAATACCTGTTGATTTTGCGCCTGTAGATCAGACAACGGCCGAGACACCGCAAGAGAGCGGTGCTCTGGGGTCGTCTCTGAAACCCACGCCCCCGCCTCTGCGATCTGCCGGAAAGCGGATGTCGCCTTCACCCACCCAGTCGAGACCACTGCGGCGATCGAAGCGTGTCGCAGAAGCAAAGGCAGCTGCCGCCCAAGTCCAAGTGCGCACGCGTCCGCGCAGAGGCGGATCGAGGAACTCGCTGTCTTGAACTCGGGATTTTGCACCGGTGCGATTCCGTCACTCCCAGCTCAGTTTCCTTTTGCTTGCGCCTTGAATTTTTTTTTTTTGTTCGCTTTTGGTAGTGCGGCACACAGTCTGTCGACGTTTTTTCCTTTTTTTTTTTTTTGAAAGTTGCTTTAGCCCTCTTCTTGTTAATCACCATTCTAACAGGTGCTCTTTTTTGTTGCATGTCTTGTTTCGTAATCCTTTCTGCTGGTATAAAATATATATATATCTCCTTCTACTCGCCGTTGCCTGAAACATTTTTAGATACACGCGCATGTCTCGTGCTGACTCCAAATCTTTCGCCTTGGCACCTCATAAATTTTCCTTCTGAAATGATACCCTCGCATACTTACGATCAGTAACTCCTGGCGCACTTGCTGCTTGCTTGCTCATTAACGTACGACATATAGTTTCCGCGAAAAAAAAAGAGAGTATCTAGCATGAGTAGTCGTGTTTTTTGTCATATGCATAGGTAGAATAACCGTTATTGCTAATAAATGAGCATGGTACAGATATGCTGCGTTTTGCTTTATCGATCACGTTTAGGCAGTCGAGTGCGGACACATCAAAATGTGGCCGCTGGGGACCAGTGCTCTAATCCTAACTGCTATAGACGTCAAACGCCGCCCTATTGACAGGAAGACCTTAGCGAGTGACATGCCTTGCCCGCTGTTCCCGCGGCTGCGCTTCGATCAAGACCCCAAGTCAAAAACGGATTCCCCCTTTCTGCTCCCTTGTTGACCGGATTTGGGGACATGCCGTTGTGTGGCGGTCCCGCATATGCGCATTGTCTGATTACGATGTGTTGTACCGCGAAATGGACAATGCTCCTGTCTCGGTGTCTGAATGTGATTGTCGTTCTCAGATGCCGTCACTTTTTGTGGCTATTCTAGGAAGCTTGTGACTGACCGGAAGAAACAGGAAGGTATCTCTTCGTCCTCGCACGTTGTGTGGTCAGATGTTCACCTTTTCCGGCGTTATGAATGAGATATAGATAGGCGGTGGGAAACTTTCGTGTACCGTCTTGCGACTAACTTTTCTTCTTTGCTTTTCTTTTTTCTTCATCCACCAAGGAATGGAGGGGCCAGAGACGAGAAAGCAGATAGCCAGGTCATGTTCCTGGTCTCTGTTGTTGAGATGGAAGCCAGACAAGGCGGCCGGCATTGCGAAATGGGCCTATGACACAAGAGTTTCCCATTTCAGTCCGTCGGCAAAGAAAAAAAAATCTTGTGGACGTCTTGTGAAAGGTGACAGTCGACGGTCGGCCGTCATATCCTGTATGGGTCCCGACGTGTGAGAAGGCGTTCTCTGCTACTTCGACTGTGATGCAGTGCCGGTGTCATCACCCATCATTTCCATGGTCTCAATCATTTTTTTTTTGCCATTTGGGCCGTGTCGTCGGCACTTGGAGGCGGAAAGATGGTGATTTAAATCAGAGATACACTCTGAATGAATTCGAGCACTCTTCTATCATTTTTGATGGATTCGATTGCATTGCAGGCGAGCGCACAGAGCAACCATGCAGGTTGTGGTATGTAGGGTGATCAGCAGCAAGCGTCGCAGCCCATGTCCGAAGCAAGAGCCCTTTGCCAGTTAGAAAATCACAGCGATTGAAATATAACGGGCTTTTACGAGATGATGCATCAGGTTGTGTCAAATTGTCAAGAGTCACGGCACATTTGAAGTACGATCAATTCGAAAACGCGGGCAAAAGTCTGGCTGCCTTCTCGTGCGCATTGCATGCCGATTCTAGAAGAAAATACCCTGGAACGAATGTAGTTGTTTGTCAGCCTGACCGAGTACTCGGCAGACATATGTCCGGTCGCTGGATTGAATTTTGGAGCTGCGCGCGCATTTCTGGCAGAGCGGTTGAGCGGGACTTGAGCTGGAGTAACCCTGGAGAAACGGTGGTTCTGAATGCCCAACGTTCTGGCCGCATCGCAGGCCGCAAGGATCCGCGGATGGGCATGGGAGGGGAGGCGTGGGAAAACGGGCCAGCAGGAAGAATTCGTTGGCAGACTTGGGTTGCAGCTGAACCCTCCATTCCCTATTGCCAGTCTTGTCTTCCCGCAAGCACTTTACTATACTACTCCCGGGCATCGACGTCCTCGTTGCCCAGCAAAATTTCTTTTTTATCATCGTCGTATCCTTTCAAAACACTCCATCATTAATTACGACAAAATATCTGGTGTTCGCGCGCACTTTTTTTTTCCCTTCACCTCATCCAGCGCTCTCCTTTTCTCTCCATACGCATCCCACCCCGCGCAACCGCTCTTCAGCATCTTCGTAATCCGCTAATCTGCCTTCCTTCCAATCCCTTCTATAATGTCGTTATCATCATCTGACAATACTGGCTCCTATCCGAGGGCGCCGCCTCCTGGGAAAACTCCTCCCCAGCTCCCTCTGCTGCGTTTGCGAAAAGGTAGATCCATGTCATCGTCTTTTTCACTTGTCTGACTGTCTCTAGGGCAAGGGAACTTCAGGCTGAGGAAAGGTTGGGTGGTAGATATAGGCCACCTGCGCTGCGCGCTCTGGCTTCAGGCGGTTCCCCTCCTAATGAGGTTTCATCCTCGGTCACGACACCCGTGGATAATTCTACACTGCCCCCTTCTAATTATCCTCCGGGCTTTCGGAGGGCACGGGCGGGAACTCTCCCGTCTAACATTCAGTTAGCTGCTCAAAGATATGCCACTGCGTCCACGACATTGGGGAGCACCGCGCCGTCGACGGATTCCTTGATCGAACAGTCTCAGCGCCAGGTCACCGCTGCCCAGACCCCAAACGTCGTCGCAGTCGCCCCCGCGCGACCTAATTTACGCCATGCCATGTCAGTGGCTTCCACTGCCGCATCCACGGCTGTCACGGAACGCAACAGCCGACTTCGATCTGGTTCTCTCACCTTACCGACCGGTGGTCTCTCCAATGCTTTTGGACCCTCCATTTTTTCGTCTTCTTGGCTTGCATCGACCGCAAACGGAAGTGGAAATGGATTCACAGTTTTGGACGAGTTACGCTCCGTGACCTCCGCGGACTCGGGTGCCGATGATTTTGATGTTCACACTCTCGACTACCTCGGTTTAGACGACCACAGACCGCCTGCTGCAACGATGTCCGAGTTGCGGACCCAAGCCCAGGCTGCCATCGCAGGAAACCTAGCTAATCCTTCCAGGATGCGCGCTAGCACAGTTTCCAATCCCTACCGCACTAGGCCCCAGGCTGCCAGTTCCTTATTGGCTACACCGGCTGCGGAGGAAGAAGAAGAGTATTTTGACAATTATGATGATGCAGTCTACGCGCGTCAGCGTTTGACTTCGTATGATGTCTCCTCCCCGGATACTTACACGTCTTCTTCATCCTTCCTTCCCAAGGGATTCAAGCAATCCGAGCATCTTGCTGCCACGAGGCCTAGGGCGATTTCTGTTGGCAATCTCGATGATCCCATGCGTTCACTCCAACGCCGAGCAACTACGGATGCTCATTCCTATCTTAATGAGCTGAGCGTGCAGAGTTCAGGTCTCACACTTTCCAAAAACGCCATGTCCAATCCTGCCGGGATACTCAAGTCTGTTTCAGCTTCTCGTACTGGTGTTTCTACGACTGTCCACTTCCCTGCTGCCGAGGCGCCCGCACGTGGGGCTGCTGCGTATCTCGCGGCACCATCTTCCCAGAACCGTTCGCTTTCGCCCAAGTCCGAAAGCCAATCGACTCAGACTCAGACCCCATCGCGCTCTCTCTGGATTGGCAATCTCGACAGTGCCGTCACCAGTGAACAGCTCATTCACGTTTTCGCCCCTTATGGTGCTATCGAAAGTTTGAGGTTGCTGCCCGAGAAGGTTCGTTTTCTTTTGTCTTGGACAACGCGGATAAGATTTAGTTTGCAATGATCAGGAATGTGGTTTTGTCAACTTTGTTGATCAATCCGACGCCATTCGTGCCAAGGATGATGTCCTCAACCGTTTAGGAGGCGATATCGGGATGCCCAACGGCCAAACCGTCCGCATTGGGTTCGGTAAAGCCGACAGTGCACCTGTCGCGCCCGCCAAAGGCACTCCTACCAGTCCTGGAACAACCTCTCCCAGCGGCAACGGATCGAAGTCTTCCGGGTCCAGTGCGGCTTTGGGTTCAATGGATGCACAGTTGCAATCCACTCCCACGCGTGCCTTGTGGATCGGTTCCATTCCTTCTACGACGACGCCCGCTACTATCCTTAGCGTCTTCAGTCCATATGGACCGATCGAATCTGCACGTGTATTGACCCATAAAAATTGCGGTTTCAGTGAGTTTTACTGTCGCCATCGTTGTTTTACTTGGCCTCATGTTCCGCCATGCAGTTAATTTCGAACGCCTTGACGATGCAGTTCGCGCTCGAAAAGCCTTGAATGGCCGAGACGTTCTGGGCAGCGATGTCGGTGCTATCAGGATTGGGTTTGCCAAGGTACCGGTCAAGAACGGCCAGGAAACCAGCGGCGCATCCGAGGAAAATCCAAACGCTGTTGTGCAGGGCGTCGGTGACCTCAGCGTCGGAGCAACTATACACGCGCTCCGCTCTGTCAAGGGTGCATCTACAATTCCGGCGGAACAACAAGTACTCGGCGGAGCTGTTGAGAACTACCGTTCCAATCTCCTGCTCAGCATGATTGGTTCGGGTGCACATACAGCGGGTTACATGTCGGATGGTCTGTCGAAGCCTTCGGGTTGGATCCCTTCGGTTACAGAGCAACAGATGGTTATGCGGGAGCTCAGTCGCGGGAGTGCCGATGCTGAGGCTGATGTTCAGGCACTTGCGGGTCAGTTCCGAGTCTTTCTTGTTGACCACGATAGCGATCTGATTGCGCCTGCAGAATTCCGCCCTCCTACGATGTATTATACAACTATTCCGCTTGTTTCCGACAGACCTCACAACAGACGTTGGGATGCGTCGAAATTGCGAGAACTACGCAAGCGATTGGATTCGGGCAACATGTCGGTTGAGGATGTTGATCAGGTTGCAGCTGATTTCCTTGACGGTGAAATTGTTGACCTTGCTTCGGATTGGCTCGGAAATACTGTAAGTGGTCCCGTGCCCTCAGCATGATGTTTCTGTCAAGGTCACGTTTTCATATCCCTATTCATAGGTTGTACAGAAACTCTTTGAACGATGCTCGCCTGGACCTCGTTATGCCATGCTGGAGCGCCTCGCACCCCATCTCGCTATGATTGGCATCCATAAAAACGGAACATGGGCTGCCCAGAAAATCATAGAATGTGTGACCAGCCCGGAAGAAATATCACTCATTGCGCAGAATTTACGTCCCTATTGCCCTCCGTTATTACTAGATCAATTTGGAAACTATGTTGTCCAGTAAGTCATGCTATGATGGCGCGAGGGTTAATCTTGATGTTTTTTTTTTTTGCAGATGTTGTCTACGCTTTGGTGCACCTGCCAATGATTTCATCTTCGACGCTATTGTAGATCGAATGTGGGAGATTGCTCAAGGTCGCTTTGGCGCCCGCAGCATGAGGGCTTGTTTGGAAAGCACCTATATCACTGTTAGCCAACAGCGCCGAGTTGCTACCGCTATTATTCTCAACTCGATCCCACTGGCCACCAACCCCAATGGCGCTCTGCTCCTTACCTGGTTGCTCGACACCTCAGGCTTCCCTTCGCGATACAACCTTTTGGCTCCTCGGTTTACGCCTCACCTCTCGCATCTTTGCACTCACAAGCTCGCTTCCCTCACTGTCCTAAGAATTGTGAACCAAAAGATCGAACCTGAAGCTTCTCGTCAGATTGTAGAGGCGTTGTTCTCCTCACCTGGCGATCATGTCCTGACTGATGTGTTGGGCGACCAAGTCAATGGCGTCGCCGTCGTTCACAAGATCCTTACTAGCCCCTTCTTGGATCCGGCTGCAAAATCGGAGCACATTGAAGCCACGAAGCGCGTTCTCATCGAGTTGAAGGTCATTGCTACTCAAGCCTACCGCAGACTCATAGAGGAAGTTGGACTCCCCGTCCCCAATTTCCAGCCTACCTATACAAATACGCCGACGCCTGGGAAAAACAAAGTCCCTCAAGCGTCGTTTGGCGTTCCCGGTCTTCCTTCTGGCTACCCTGCCAATGATCAAGGTTTGGCATCCATGATGGCGGCTTTGCAAATGGGCGGCCAGAATCCACAAGCTGGTCCTCCCTCTTTACACATCGATCCGGTCTACAGTCCTGCTGCCGCTGCACCACCGCCGAGACGTGCGAACAATGGCGGGGCGTTTTCGCCCAGTGCTGACCCTTCAACCCGTTCGCATTGCGTTCCCCGGACGCCAATAACCGTGGCAATGTCCGTCGAAGTGCTACTCTGCCACCAACTAACGGCTCCTTAACGCCAACCACTCCCTTTGGTAACCAGGCGACTAACATCCCGTCAACTAATGCGCTACTTGGAATGAGTCAACCTGCTTTCGGGAACATGACAACTCAGTCTGTTCCGCCGCATGTTTATCAACCATATATGTATCAACCATATCAACAGGGACCCTCCAATATGGGGACCTTCCACGCGTAAAATGCCAATCATACGACCCTCACGAACTTCGCCTTGTCAGTTATGCTATGCATCACGCTCTTTGCGAATCACCTTTTATCTGCTCCTCCCTTCCTCTCAATTGATGCGTTTGGTTATTATTCTGGATTATCTGCCCATTTTATACCCTTCTCGCAACATCCTCACGCCTCCCCGACATTCTCTCTTTTTTTTTCCCCTTTCTTTGATATCACTTTCTTCAAAAAGGGCGTACGTTGACGCGGTGGTTGATGTTGATATGATCTTCTATTTCCTCTTCAACGTATATTTACTCTAAGTTTTCTTCAGCTCTCACTCTCTGACCTGTACAACAAATGGCGGCTGTAAGAACAGTCATAAAATAATAGACTAACTTACCCTATCAGTAAGCGAAGCTAATGAAGGATTCTATTGCCTATTGGAGTGAAGTACGTCAATAACGGCCACCACGCTGAACTCGTGTTTCTTCTCGCAGTGAATTACACGCAAGCGCGCCTGGAACGGGATGGGAAGTTCGACCTCAAAAGCAGCGCGTAAGTTTCCTAAACCCTCGTGGGCTGGCGCAAGAACGCCTTCCGTCGGCGAACAGGCCGGTCCGAGACCACTTGCTAGCGAAGTCAAAAACGAAGGCACGCTCAGCATCACTCAGACCCATTGCTCCACTCACAACGCAGGCTTCCAGCAATTGAAAGGGATGCCCAAGATCCACACTTCATGGCGAACTTAAATAGACTGGGGGCGGTCCGAGTGGACCACCATATGCAGACCATTCGAACAGTACGTGGTTCCTTTTTTAGCTGTTTGATTGGTCTCTATAAAATTCTTCCACTGCTCGCGTCGTTACACAAGGCAGGGAACACAGCTAAGCTATTCGAATCGCGAAATCAGGCTGAATCCGAGGCTTTTGCTCCTCAACCTGCCCGAAATCACCTTCATGGCGCCACCCTGAGCAACCTCCTCGACGCACGAAAGGCAGTCAAAACCCGGACAGAGCAGGAGCGCCTGGCGGAGCGCTTTGGGATCGACGTGCCAAAGCTGGAGAGTCTGACGCGTTTTGTGAGCACACCGAGCGTTCAGGCGGGGTCGGCTTCGAGGACCGTCGACAAGGATGGACAAGAAACCATTACAATGGAGGTAAGTTGCTCGTTTCTTTTTTGAATATACAGCACGTTTCTGTCTTCCTATCTAGGCTGTATGGATCGAACCTCGCATCGAAGCTAGATGACCATTTTTCCGCATTTTACGTAGTGTACTGTAGGGTGTAAGCGCGCTCGTAATGTGAGCTGTACACGTGATCTGAACGCGATGTCTCACCACCATGTTTCATCCGGCTCTAAACGGGATCGGTTTCTACCAACTGTCCGTTTTGTACCTCTCGACAAACTAACTGCCTCATGCTGAAGCGTTTGGCTCCTCTACTCCGACCATCATTTGCCCAACTTCGGTTTAGAGCATTTTCGTCGGCATCGAGGGGCGGCCTACGGCTCAGAACCGTTCCGGGAATCGCGCTTTCGTCGACCGCCGTCGTCGCCTATGTGCTCTGGCATGCGCATACCCGAAATATCCACAATGACAGTGGAGACGTCAGAGGGCAGCGGACATCCGCTGAACCGCAGCTCATTCCAGGCGGCGCGGCGGGAGAGTCGGAAGAACTTCTCACCGTGGTCTGGGGCTCTAATAGGTATGACGCCTCCCGCTCGATTGGCAGGAAATAATAAAAGTTTACGCCGACTTGTCCTCTACTGCCATGACATCCCAGATCCAATACACTGACACCACTTGCTGGCGATTCCATTCGCACACCCTCCATCGCGAAATGGCTTGACGGTGTCGCGCTCCGTGACCTTTGCCTCCACCGGAACCATGCTGCATGCGTTGATGCACGCGGTGACGTATACCAATGGGGTGCTACTTTTGCGGGCGATGATCCCGACAAGCGAGGCAGAGCCACTCTCACATTGAAAAACAAAGTTCGTCACCTGTTTTCCATTCCGCCTATTTACAATTTTCTAAGCATCCGTTTGGAACACTCTAGAACATCGTCCAACTGAAGTTGACAGAGGGCAGAGTCTACGCCCTTTCAGCTTCTGGGAAAATATACGCCTTGTCTGCATTCTCTGCGGAACAAAAACTCAAACCAGGGATGCCAACCCCTGCCAGTGACTCGTGGTGGGGAACTGGGTGGCTTTGGGGTGAGGAAGAATCCGTTGATTTCGTCGAGGTTACCCCAAAAGATCCACTTGCGTGGGGAGAAAAGTTAGACCGCATTTCGTCAGAAGGGAGGATCGTGCTGATCAGCCCTCCGCCACAGATTCACGTCGATTGTAGCAGGGAACGATCATCTACTTGCCGTTACTTCGAATGGCCGAGCATTTGCTCATCCTGTCACCAAAAAGGCAAACACTTATGCGCAATTGGGTTTTCGAAGGTTCCAGATCCTCCACCCCGACTCGCAAAGCCATTCAAAAGCACAGAAAACATACATCGATGTCGAACTTGTTCCACAGGCAATCATGGACCCTTATGCCAGGTCTTCTCGTTCTGTCCGGCCCACTCCTCCGGAACCGTCCAAAAACCTCGATGAGATTAATGACAATGACATCAGATTTTGCACACATATCTATGAGATTCCGATCCTCAAGGACGTTCAGATTGCTCAGGTTGCTGCGGGCGCGAGACATAGCTTTGCACGTACAAAGACAGGCCGAGTTCTTGGTTGGGGTGCCAACGAATACGGGTAACAGATTTGCGTTGCGTTCTTTAGAAATATGGTTGACGAATGCGTTGCAGACAGATTGGGCTTGGGAGTGAAGTTGTTGTGAACACGATTACTGTTCCCACCGAGGTCATCCTCTGGCGGACAGCCCCTCCGCAGACACAGACGGTATGTGTAGATGTGACCGCAGGTGAACCTTCTTGTCATTCTCCAGTCCGCTGTAAGATGTTTTGACAGCTGAAATAACCAAAGGCGGTGACTTGACTGCATTCACCGTAATGCACGTCGACGAACATTCTCCTGTTCCCACCATAGACCTGTTAATGTGCGGCAATGGCCAATGGGGAGGTTTAGGGAGCAATATCTATAGCAATGCCCAGGGTACACCTCTGAAAGCGAGGAATGTCAGCGGTTTGGTCGAATGTAAGCACCGTTGGCTGTGTTGCGCATGACGTGAAGTTAACACCCAGGCCAGTCAGCGAAGAGGCCCAGTCATTGCAGCCACTTGGACCTGATGCTGTTTCAATATCTCCTACGGGGCATGTCCTCTTGACTCTGGCCACGACAGGTGAAGTCGGAGGCCGTGATTTGATTTTGTGGGGCAAGAACTACGAATATGAGCTTGGAAACGGCAAGAAAACAAGTGTGCCTGTGCCGACGTCGCTTGAGACCCCGGAGGGTGGGCGATTCATGTTACGAACGCGTACGACCAACGACGTCAAGGATCTCCATGGCAAGACCTGGAAACATGACGTTCGAGTGGAACAAACTGCGACGACTGGGTTCGGAAGTAGTGTAGTTTATTGGAAGATTGTCTCGTGACCAAGTTTGGGTAGGAAATTACAAAATTAATTGTATTATAATTAATTATATTCGTTGCCAAGTGCAGTGAGGCATCCGAGTCTTCCTCCTCCCAACCTTCCGCAGTCTTATCTCTGCTCCTCCTCTTTAATCCTCATCGCATTGGGCTCACTTCCACCCAGCAGTATTACCGTAGCCTTGTCAACATCGACACGGCTGCGCTTGCCGACTCAGGCGATACCCCTTTTCCTAACCGTCGAGTGATTGCCAGGATGGTGACATCGTCTACAAGCGGCAGAGCCACCCCTCGGTCGTCGTCATCCAGTTACGTTGTAGTCTCGAGCTCCGGGACACCATCGTCGGCCCGCGAAGCCGTATCTTCGCCCGACGACTCGGACGATGAAATTGTCTACAGCATTTCCGAAGCAGCATCTCTCTCCTCGTCCATATCTCACCTCTCCGTGCTGTCGTCATCGTCCGAGAGTCATGTCAACGATGACGATGACTTTGTCGTCCTGAGCCCACCGAGGTACTCCGATTCGTTCGCGCTCTCACAGTCCGGCAGCGGCGTCTCCACCCCTAGCGAACGGAGCCAGTGCGGTAGCGTCCGAGCGCAGACGCCGAACGTCGACTCTGTGTCTTCGAGGCTCGCAGAGCTCACCTTGGACGGGCAGCAGTCGGGTGCCGCTCCGCGGACCCACGAATCGCCGCATGCCCCTGACGCTCAGCCCGCTTCTCCGAAGAAGAAATCTCGGCGGAAGAAGGTCGCCTCATCCGCTGCTCGTGCGGCCGAGTCGCCCCAGACACCGACCGCCTCTTCTACTGCCCCCTTACCGGCCGTCGGCGTCAAGAGCAAGCCCAGCCCGAAAGCGCTGAGGCGGAAGAAGAGGAAGGCAGCTCAGAAAAAGGCGACGACAAATGAGACTGCCAAATCCGTCTCCAAGAATGTGGACAACGAGACACCGCCGTCTTTGTATCACGAAGCCGTCGAATTTATATCCTCGTATGTGACGGCCAAAAAAAATAAATGAAGGTTCCTGACACATCGTGATTAGATTCCTTTCAAATCCGGAAGCGCGCAACGACACCGTCTGTCGTCTGACACTGCTGCAGTCGCTCATCATCGAGCTCGGGCTGGCGACGACGTCTCTTCCACGCACTCTCACGGCCGCGCGGGCGTTTTTAAAGTCTCGTGCCTTCTTGAACATCAAGGAATACATGGCTGTGCGCGGGCAGGGACAGGCTGCCGTGCGCAAGATTATGCATCCCACACGAAGCGCACTCATCAAGGATATCAAGAAGAAGGGCAACAAGGCTTCTCTGGCGTGGGTGAAAGAGAGCGGCTTGCAGGTCCTGCTTGTCGCCTGCTATCACTGAGTCTCTTCATTTTTTCAGTCTTGCAATTTCCTGCTTGTAATCTGCCCACGTTTCTTGGTTTCTTGCTCATACAACATTGTAATTCTCAGCCCACTACATCCTTGCTTATCGCTTATCTTGCTCCATGTACTCATAGCACTCAATCTTTACATACAGAATGTATACTTTTTTTTCTGATATGCCAAATAGATACTTTATAACAGCCACGGAACCGACAAGGTAAGCTCTGCAAACCTATATAGCTAGCTACTCCTATGAGCTCTGGTAATATGCCTCATTCAAAGTTGATATGGTCACAAAACCTATCACAAACTCCGGCCGAGTAATGGATGAAAGAAGGCGAAATCGTAGGAAATGAAAAAAAGGGGGAAAAAGGCAGACGGGTATCATGTCACAACGTTAGTAACGTATATATAATTATTGGACGTATGATAACGCGGCAGGGAGGGGACGGGAAAAAAGCCAGGTCCTTGAAACAGAGATCACCTTAACATTTAAAAAGAACAAGCACCCAAAATTTTCCCGAAAGCAAAAAGTTCAAACGAGTGAACTGAACAGAATATCTGTCACTTTGTTTAAGCCGCAGCGCCAGCTACGGCGAGCTGTCCCATGTTGAGGATGGCCTGGTTGGCAGCCTGGATGTTCTGAGGACCAGTCGGAACAGGAATGACGCTGCTCGAAGTCGAAGAGGGCTTGACGGAGGACGAAGAACTCTTCGCAGAGGAGGTAGATGGAGTAGCAGAGGTCGAAGATGACGAGGGCTTCGCAGAGCTGCTGCTGAGCGCAATCGTGATAGAGACCTTGGGAGGCTCCCAAGTCGAGGTAGGCGAAGGCTTCCAAGTCGTAGTGGGAGGAGGGGGAGGGGGAGGGGTGTACTTGCTAGTGGTTGGCTTTGGGGGAGGAGGGGGAGGAGGAGGAGGGCTGCCGCCATCATCGAAGGACCAAGTACCATAAAGAACGCCCTCACTCTCGGCTGCGAAGAATCGGAACAGGCCGCGGGAGAGGTCAAGACCGCCGTAAGGACATCCAGGGCACTGCAAGGTAAACACGTGTGGTCAGTAAGGCAGCTTATAGCTAAAAAAAAAAAAACGCGATGAACACACCTGATCCATGATCGTGGCTTGGGTCGTCTTGCCATTGTATGTCATGGTGATCTTCTTGAAGCAATTAGGTCCCGGGTAGCCTCCTCCGTATTGCTAGAGAGACGAGAGTGAGAACGGACGACAGGTTTGCTAGAAACTGAAAACATACAGGAGTGTTCAATGCAACGATCTGATATTCAAGATGAATCAGTTTCGGTCATCCTGTGCTAAGGAAAGGAGTGAAAGATACACACGAAATCGGACTCGACGTTATACTTTCCACAAGCACCACTGGGTAAACAAGGTCGTGATGGATCAGTGACTTCTCATAGAGTTAAAGGCAATGCCGGTGAACGCTCACAGGCCAACATCGTAAAAGGTCCACCTGGCGCCGGAGAAGCGTTTGTGAAGCTGGACGTCGCCAGTGTGACGCTTCGCAATTTCCTGATGACGGGCATGGTGGGCCGAGCCATGTGGGTTGGCAAGCGCGGCCAACGGGAGGGCGAGGAGGGAAACGCTGAAGAGATTGGACAGCATATCACGTCTAGACGGCTAGAAGTAAAGAACGTTGGATCTTTCTATGCAAGAGACTGGATGGAGGTGATGAAGAAAGGGAGGTGAGGGCGCACAATGGCAATTAATTGGCAACAGAAAAAACAACAACAAATCGTATCAAGTGTCATTGTCAAAAAAAAAAAGTCAACCGTCGCGTGGACACAGCGCCCGGGTATATGTCTGTCTATCTAATAACTAAATCCTTCGAGAAGAAAACCAGATTATGAGAACAGTCGTGTCTAGTTGGGGAACGCAGCTCTAGCAGCGATCGCGCCCAGGTTGAGGAACACCTGGTTGGCCAGATCGAGACCGCCGGCCGGTGTTGGCGTCGGCGAAGGCGAAGGCGTCGCACTGCTGGTGGCCTGAGAAGACGTCGAACTGGCCAGGGAATTCGTGCTGGTGGTCTTGAACGTGGTCGTGGGCGCCTGCTTCGTTGTCGTCGGATCCGGCTGCTTCGAGGTCGTCGTTGGTGGCGGAGGAGGTTTGCTGGTCGTGCTGGGCTTGGGCTGCGGGGGTGGGTCGCCCGCGCCAAACGTCCAAGAGCCGTAGATGAGACCCGCGGACTCTGACGCAAAGTAGTCAAAGAGACCGCGCGAGAAGTCCAAAGCGCCGTAGGGACATTCCATGCACTGCGTCGTCATGCGACTTTCCTAAGCCACTGAACGGATGCGTGGATGTCTTGCTGCTCACCTCGTCTACGACCTGCGCTTGAGCGGTCTTGCCCTGATAGTGAATCGTCACGGTCTCAAAGCAGTGAGCTCCGCCAGCAAATTGCTTTTCACGCGACGTCAACCATTAAATCCAGAGTCGTCCCACAGCTCTCTAGGTTTGCTTACTGGCACATTCATAGCTACAATCTAAAGACGTATTAAATTGGAAATAATTATGGTACATATCTCTTGGCGACTTACAAAATCACTCGCTTTGGTAACCTTGCCACATGCGCCTAGCCCAGTGTCGAAGAACGAGAATCTCGTATTGTCAAAGCGTTTTTGAAGGTCGCTCGACAGGCGGCGCGAGACTGCCGTGCGTTCCCCAGAGGAGTGGCGCTTCCTGGGAATGGTCTGAAGACCATGGGATGCGAAAGCGGTATCAATTAAAGCGAGAGACAAGAAAGCGGTCACTGCGGAAGCAAAGAGACGCATTTTGACAGTATAAAAGGAGCGTGCTGGGAGTAATGAACGTAAAAGATGGGTATTATAATAAACGAGGAGGTTGTTGAAGGTGTTGTGCACGTTTATGGGCGGACTTGCACGTTATGTCATCAAGTCCAATACAAATCACATTCTACACTAAAACATCTCTTCTAGTCCGTCTTTACTTTTGTAGGCCGCTCAATGAACGTCGTCTGAGCTTTCAAGTCAGCCATGCGCCTCGCACACGTGTTGAAGACTTACCGTTATGAATTTCAGACATTCGTCAAGCACGATCACGGGGGCACTAAGATACAACACCGCCTTCCATTCAGTCCAGTTCAACGGCGTGATCGAGAACAACGTCTGGAAACCATGTCAACTCACATCACGCTAGAATAAAGAACAAGGCATCTCACCGTGAAGAAGGGCACGTATAAAATCATAACATGCAATGCCATGCTGAGCGCAATGGCCGCGACCAGGAACGGATTCTTCCACACCGGCAACTTGAGCAAGCTCTCGTTCTCCGAAAGCGAGTTCATCGCGTTGAACATCTCTACCGTGACCAGTATCGACAAACTCATCGTCGTCGCCCGGCGCGCCATCTCATTCGTGAATATCTCGCACCCTACCTCTGGGAATAAAGCCGAGCACTGATGAAAGTGCGTCTGGCGGTGAGAAAAAAAAATACGCAAACCAACATCATCATCAGAATGAGAAGCGAAACGTCAAACATGAAACACTAGAACGCACCAGCTGGTAGAACGTGATTTGCGGCCCTCCTGAATAATACATGAACCACCAAGCATAACCGAAAACAGTCGCACAGCCGACGTAAATCCCAACCGTCAGATATCTGAGAAAGAGCCATCTGCCGACCAGCGGTTCTCGACTGTTTCGTGGGGCACCCTCATGATTGAATGGTCCGCTGGGTTGAATCCGAGGGCCGTTGCAGGCAGGCTATCTGTCACCAGATTCACCCACAGCAGTTGTACTGGTATAAGAGCTTCCGGCATGCCTAGAAGGACCGTCAAGAAGATGCTGGTCAATAGAAAACGAGTTAGCCTTGAACTATTCGCAGTCATCTATCCGCACACACCTGACTACCTCTCCAATATTTGATGAAACTGATTCACCGAGGTCAGTCAATGAATAGAGAAGTTGCAGAAAGGCTGGACCCACTAAGGTATCTTATGAACTGTTTCGTGTTATTATAAATTAGTCTTCCTTCCTCAACCGCTTTCTCTATCGTAGCAAAGTTGGAATCCGCCAGAACCATGTCCGCGGCCAACTTGGCAACATCAGTGCCGCTGCCCATGGCTACGCCGATGTCAGCCCTTTTCAGTGCCGGAGCGTCGTTAACTCCGTCTCCCGTCTAGATTTCATGACCTGAGAACCTCTTCACTGTATGAGATGAAGAAAGACGAATGTACCATCGCGACAACCAGGCCCAAGCTCTGCAACATGTCCACGAGCTGGCTCTTATGCCCCGGCTCCGTTCTCGTGAACAGGCTCGCCCTCTTCACAGCCTCCAATTTCTTCTCGTACGGCAGAGCATCAAACTCCTTGCCTGTGTAACTCTTGCCCGTCAAGTCTTCTTTTGGCTCAAAAATTCCGATCTGCCTGCATATCGTCTCCGCCGTACCCTTGTTGTCGCCAGTGATGCAGATCACGCGAATGCCAGCAGCTTTGCAGCTCGCTACCGCCTCGCGGACTTCTGGACGAGGCGGGTCTAGCATGCCTACGAGGGAAACGAACGTCAAGTTCTGCTCAAAACGCGCGTACTCTTTGATGCTGTCCGAGTGGTAGTGCGCGGAATCGATGTCCTGGACGTCCACGTAGGCTAGTGCCAACGTGCGCAGGCCATTGGAACCGTAGGAAGCCGTTCGTTCTAGGATCGTCGCGCGTAGTGCGGCTGTCAAGGGCATGGTCGTACCATTCACGAGGACCGAAGTGCACCGTTCCAGAACGGACTCTGGAGCGCCTTTAACAAAGAGCGCTCCTGTGCCGTTCAACTGGACTAGGACGGACATCATTTTCCGGTCTCGAGAGAACTCGAAGGTGAGGAGTCGAGGTATTGTCCTCTCGAAGTATTCGTTGACGGCGTTCGCGCGGGAAGCTTCGGGCTTAGTTTTTAAATATTTGACGAGTTCGGCATCACGGCAACCGATTTTCTCGACAAGGACTCTCAATGCCGCCTCTGTAGGCTCGCCAACGTTTGTATACGAAGCCTTTTCCTGTATGGGAGACAATCTGTCAGTCGGAAGTTTTCTTCGCTGAAAGCTCTACCCACCGGATGATAGACGATTTTGGCGTCATTGCAAAGCGAGCTGATCTCCGCCAGACGTTGAATAGGGTCTGACTGTAGTTCAGCGGAGGCATCCTTGCCATCAGCAGACGTTACCGACCCATTAGGAGCATATGTGGTTCCTTCTACCACATATTCCTTCGGCGTGCCCGTCTTGTCTATCACCAAAAACTACAGATGAAGTGAAGAAGTATATGTTAGCAGACTGGCTCTTTAAGGGGAAAAAAATGGACATACGTGAGAGACGCTCATCTGATTCGTGGTCAAAGTTCCCGTCTTGTCGGAGCAGATGACATTCGTGCATCCAAGAGTTTCGACGCTAGGAAGATTTCTGACGATGGCATTATTCTGGGCCATCTTCTTCGTTCCAAGAGCCAAGCATGCGGTAATGACAGCGGCCAGACCTTCCGGAATAGCGGCGACCGCCAAAGCGACGGCAATTTTGAAGTAGTAAATTGCCCCTTTGAGAACGCCATGATGCGACGGATCCCAGAAGTGACGGATGTTGACGAGCCAGACGAGGATGCAAATGACGCTGATGACCTTGGCCAGCAAATCACCGAAATCGTCCAATTTGCGTTTCAGAGGTGTCTTCTCGGATATCTGAGACGTTATTGACTTGTGGATGTCTCCTATGGCAGTCTTCTCGCCAGTAAAGACGACAATCGCCTTGGCATTGCCATTTACAACGGTTGTCCCCTTGAACGATTAAATATGAAACCGGAAATACAAGACCAGATGACATTGTCCTTACTGAGAAAAGCATGTTGATCATGTCCTGCTTTACAGCCTTTGCGTCCGATACGATCTCGACGCCTTTGTTGACACTGATGCTCTCGCCTGTCAGAATGGCCTGGTCGACTCTGAAGCTGCTTGAAGACACGGAGAGAATTCTGCAATCTGCTGGAATTTTGTCGCCTACAGAGACAGTCACAATGTCACCCGGGACTAATTCTGACGCGTGTATGCGGCATAGTTGGCTGGAGCGGGTAGCTTTTGCTTCGTCGGGAGAATACTCTTTTAAAGCCTAAACAGCGAGAGTTAGAGTATATTGAACTGTTGTTATGTGGAAAGCACTCGCGTCAATTGCTTTCTCAGCACTAGATTCTTGAATGACGCCGACGGTAGCGTTTGCGATCAGGATTAGCAAGATGACCAGAGGCTCCACGAAAGCGCCACCCCATGCTGAATCTGAATCCGAGGTATCTTCCATCAGGGCCAAAACGAAAGAGATGACGGCGGATGCCAATAAAATAAGCACAAGTTGGTCTTGAAATTGTTCCAATATGAGTTTCCAAAGGGGTGTTGGCGGATCTTCCGGAAGTTCTATAAAAGGTATGGAGATGAGGACCTATATGAAAAAGAATGGTAAATGCACACACCGTTCTTCCCATACAATTCGGCATGTCTAGCAGCCTGGTCAGAAGACAGACCGACATTAGGATCGACTCTAAAATGCTCTAGTATCTCCTCGGGAGATTTTGTCCAGGGAGCCTCCATTGCCTTCGTCATGACTGACTTGGGATCTAGGTGGGTATGTATATCGTCGAGATGCTGAGGCGGCAGCTGACGAAGGGGGTGCCTCTCTGCGGCGGTCGAGGCAAAAAATATTGGATATGCACGTGCTCCGACGGGAATGACGTGGCACTGATTGGACGGTCTCCGTCACCGTTTTTGCAGCATCTGGAGCGGTCTTGAAGCGTCTTGAGTCAACGTGCACGTCGTCTGAGTGCGCTAGCAGCGGCGTCGTGCGTCGTTTGCGCGTCCCTTCGACGAGGGAATCACGCCATTGTCTTGGATGGTCATGATCAGCTCCGAACGGTCACGCCATCGTTTTAATCTTATCTGAAGGCTCTCGACCTATAACATAGGCCTGCAGCTCTGGAACAGCCTGAAGAACTTCATTTCCACCGTAATGTCCCTTATAGCGGCGATTTCTGCCCGCACATACTGGGGTCAAGGACCTTACAGTCCAGACAGGGGCGCCTGATAAAAATCTCCCGCCCAATTTAAAAGGCCAGTCGACTTGGAGCAAGATCCGACGTCATTCCAGTCATGATCCTTAGCCTCCTGGCTGCTGCACTCGCGGTCAACGGCGCGTTCGCCGCTGTTGTAACGCGTTCACCATGGCAAAAAATACTATATGGCTGCCAGAACTCGCTGCTTTCCAACGGAGATCTTTATCGTTTGGTATATTCGTCCACCTACAGCCAGTACTGGGAGTGCAGGTACTTGCATGATAATGGCGGCGGTAGTTCGTCCACGGCCTACTGTTTCTACGACGTGAGTGTCCATTTAATGTCGCATGACATTCCCGTCGATGTCCTCTCTCAGTACCAGAATCACACACTGTATCACTACCCCAATACTCCCATTCCTGTTGACAGCAATCCCAGCTGTCCGGATACCGTCCCTCTCGCCCAAACATATCTGATCAAGACTTCCAACACCGGAAAATGTGTGACCATGACGAGCGACAAAAGTGGTGCGGCGGTGCAGATTCGGGTAATGCATTTCACGTCGCCCAATACACCTTTTTGTTGACCTGACGTTCGAATCCTGGACAGGACTGCGACTATCGGCATGGGAACCCAGGGCAAAAGTGGTTCTTTGACGGGTCCAATATCCGGCAGGGCAACAAATGTCTAGATGTCAAGGACGGCAATACAGCTAACGGAGCCAGGCTGCAGACTTGGACTTGCACGGATTTGAATGCAAATCAGCAGTTCTATCATTGGGTCCACGATTTCGTGATCGTGCCAGAAGACCACATCAGTTGGATGGCACACCCAGGGAAGTGCATGGATTTGACAGATGGCAGACTCGATAATGGCACTCCTGTATGTGATGATCCTTTCGTCTGTCCGTCTACATGCGTATTTGAAACAAAACACGGGTAGATACAAATGTGGGACTGCAACTACTCCAATCCCAACCAGGTGCGTTGGATTTCATGTATCCCTATGCTTTCGCGTGACCGTCGCGTTACAGAAATGGTACATTGAGCCTGTGGTGTAGCTACGGGTTTTTCGCTTTCGCTTGTGTTGAGAAAAGGACTATTGACGTGTAATATCGGATTGTATCAGAATCGGAATGTTTTTGCGATGTCGGGGGGATGCCGCGCGCCACAAGCCAAATAGATATAAACTGAGATCATTGCATGGGACTCGGAGAGACACAGTTCACCATCCGTCCCACCAACTCCGTTGTCGTCCCCTGTTCGTCCGAGGCATCCACAAGGTTCCTCCTCATAGTTTACTATGGGAAATAGTGCCTCCTCCTCAGGCCGAGGCCACCACGAGGAGACTGTCGACCATGGCTATCTCTCTCCTCAGGGTGTTTACACCGGGCCTCGAGATTGGAACCAGGCAATCGTCACGCAACTCATCTGCGCACGCAAGCTAGCTCCTTTCTACAGGCCCCTCGAGGATTACGACGATTCCTGGGATGATGACCAGATCCTCACCGCAAGAAAGGAGTTTCCCTCTCCTGAGCATGAGACCGTCACGCGTATCGAAGCCACCATGTCCCCAAGCTCCTCCTCGAGATCCAGCAACAGCAAGAAGCCAGCGAACCTCAAGGAGCCGAGCAAACCGGAGGTCGCCGTATATAGAGGCGCCGTCGAGTGTCCCATCTGCTTCCTCGTGCGTCGCTGGCTCTCTTGTGTCTTCTTTAGCATGGCACCACCTTGATTATTTATATAGTACTATCCTCCAAATATCAATCATTCCCGCTGCTGTGACCAAGCCATATGCACGGAGTGTTTTGTCCAAATCAAACGAAACGAGCCGACTACGACACATCTCGTATCTGAGCCGGCTGCATGCCCATACTGCGTCCAAGAGAACTTTGGGGTAGTCTATACGCCTCCCCCTTGGCGCGCTGGCATAGGCGCTGACGGTTTCGTAAGTCATCGACGTCTATCTGCACTCTTTCCAAACTAAGACTAGTGCTGTTATCCTTGAAATTTCTTCACTAGTCTCCCTCATGGGCGGATTTATCAAGAGCTCATCAGCAACTCGAGGGGTCCTCTACGCCTGGCCACAAAAGGCGTCAGAAAAGCTTCGGAGCCGACAGTCCCGAGGTAGTCACAACAGGCAAGTACATCGTCTTGTGAATCTGAGTCTGTATAACGAATTCTCGCAGACCAGATTCGCCCCGATTGGGAGGCCAAACTCGCCGCTGTCCAAGCTGCGGTTGCGAGACGTGCTAATCGACGCATTATCATGCGGCAAGTTGGAGATAGGTTGATTCCCGTCGGAATCACGAGCGGACGCGTCCATGCCCTAAGCCCAGAGGAAGCCGGTGCTGATAGCGGCGAGGCCAGCGGAAGTCGAAGGTCGAGAAGGCGTCCACATGGCGCTCAAAACCAACAATACGAGCAGTTTATAGGAATGGGTGGCCAGGACCTGGAAGAGGTGAGTCAAGCGCAAAGGCAGATATGTGACGTGGCCTCATCGTTCTTTTTCCACGAAGCTGATGATAATGGAAGCCATGCGCCTCTCAATGATTGAACATGAGGAACGACAACGAAAGGAGGCCGAAGAGAAGAGGCAGGCAGAAGCCGCTGCACCTGCAGCGCCGTCATTTAGTGCCCCTGATGCAGATTCGCAATCTGCCAGCTCAGGGCCTTCTACCCTGGCATCTAATCAATCTCTCTCGTCTTCATCCACCCCATCCCCCGCACCAACTACTACAACACATGACTCGTCAGCTAGCAAACGTAATTCCATCCAGTCGTCCAACTCTGGAGTGTTTAGCTCATTAACACAACCTAACAACACACTTGCCGCCAACGCGCCGAATGCCGCAGAGCAACATCGGACACCGTCTCCGGAGCCCTACAACACGTGGACTGCAGCATTGGCAGCAGCATCTACTCCTAGTCCCATCATACCGTCCTCTCACTCCCGAGCTGCAAGTACCAACACGGCAAACCGTACCCCGGTGCTCGAAGCGTCCTCCATACCGCAGATTACCGTCGAGGACGATGCGAAATCCGACGTCAACGGCATATCGACTGATGACCATGGTGAACCTTCGCGTCGAATAAAGCACCAAGACTCCGTCAAGTCGACGTCGTCCTCGATCGATAGACAGTCAGAGACTATGTCATCGTACGATCCTTTATGCTCTTCGCCCGAGTCTTATCTCGCTCATGAGCCACTGCTAGGCTCCGGAGCGGTGCCTAACGGTTTTGCGTCTGACCGGCAGATGGAGTCGAGTCGCAGACTTCATGATTAGGTGGGCTCCCTGCCCTACGCTCGCCGCGCAGCGGGTTGGAAGCAAGTCAGGGCGTCATATGTATAATCGACCATCTCCGCCGACCTTTCAGTCTTTTTCTTTCGCCCTTTTCCTCATCTGTTATAATACCAATCATGCATTGTAGCCTATTTAGACGTTTTCTCTCGCCCTCCTCGTACATCGACTTTGTCGTGATTGCTCACATGAGTTTTCTCTGTCCATCTTTCCTTACGCTCCTCTCTTTCGTCAGTTTGTTATGGCAAATGGAACGCCTCAAAACGAACAGTAAATTCATCACGGGCAGTGGGAGATCTAGTGAGAAGGCATTGAACCCGATCTTGGCAACCCTCAGGTATCCCTCTGCTTCATAGATGATCGGAACATCTTCTGCCGAAGATGCACCAAAGAAATTACAAAGCAGTATGTGGACCAATAATATAGTGAATATTATCGTCATCTAGCGGAACTTGAGCTCTCGCATCTACAGTGAGCGGTGTGGCCACATGCGCCGGAATTTGGCATTCTCGTCAAAAAATGGAAATGCGATTGTAACGCTTGCTTTTCGAGATGTGGCGACGGTTAGCTATTTCGAGCTTGGGGGCCGTGGATCGGCCCATATGGGTTTCGTCGCCTCTGGATCTGTCTCATTCGCCCTCTGGTGAAATAGTTTAAGAGAAAAAAGTGTGAGCGTTGCCCAAATCGAGAGGAAGGATGAAGTTAAAGTAGTCAAGGCATGCGGAAGGCGGAAAGTAGCGAATGTCCCGAAAGGCTAGCCGGGCTCGAGGCGGATTATGTGGAAGCACGGGAGACAGAAAGAAGCCCGTGACGGTGTGCAGAGGGAAAAGGATCGCGACGGCGCGAAGAGGATCAAGAGTCACACTAACCTGCACCGATATCTGCTTCCTGATCTCCGCTTCTCGGGCAAGCCTAGCTGCGCGTGCGGCGTCGACCTTGCGCCGCAAGTCCGGAGCCATTTCCTGCAGTGCAGTGTGGAGAGTTAGATTCATTCTAAAGTCAGTTTCGGGGAAAGTGGCGATCGCGGAGCCCTACAAGTCATCCGAATAGAAGAGCGAAGAGGCAAGTTCTGAACCGAGATGACTTTTCTTAATCCTGTGTAGCTCGGTTGAGCACGGCAACGGTCGTTTAGGGAAGGGAGACCGTGGCTCGAATTTGGTGCCCAGACCAACGGGCATCCAATGAAGACGAGGACTGAGAAATTCGAGAACGAAAGGGAAAAAAGTGCCGTTCGGTCAGATGAACGCAGTTCCAATTTACTCACGTTGTAAAGCTGTTCTTCCGTCGGAGTTGTGACTGTAGGTCGAGAGACAGATAAGCATGCGTGGCAAGAGGCAAGGTTTTGGCGAATAAAGAATTAGCATTTTTGGAGATAGATGCGAAAAGCGCCAGACATGCGCGAGATGCTGTTGGCTGGGTGACTTTCTATACTAGATCTCCGAATCTAACGCATGGCATCGGGTTGTAAAGACGAGGAGTGGGAACACGAGACCCATTTCATGCTTTCATGCTAGAACGAGACGAAAGACTGGATTCCGGGGCTTGCGCACCTTTCATAAGCATGTAGCCCACAGCCATGACTTGACGGGCAGAAGTTGATGTCATTTCAGAACGTAATTCATGTATCAAGACGACGGCCGGGAGCAGAAGCGCAAGTGGGCGATGGTTTCAAGTGGGTTAATCCGCGGTGTCGATCACATGCCGCGTTCCATTGTCAGAAGGGGCACGATACAGCGATGCACAGGACAAAGCATCACATCAGCATGGCACAACCATCCAAGAATGCGTTTTTCGATGTTAGTGATAGGATCAAAGGAGAGACGCGTTTTCCGTAATGCAGACGAGAATAGTCCACAAATTGACGGCGCGGGTTCCGATGAGTTAGGGAGACGAGTAACGCGAGGCAAGGAAAGAGGTCCATTTATGCCCGAGACGACAATGAGGCGTCGACAAAACGAACATGAGGACGAAGAGGGCCCGAGACCGGGAAATAAAGAGGTCTAACGCATGAGCTACTCGGATGTTGACCGATTAGAGTTTACAAGACTCACAGCTGAAGGTGACCCCAGTGAATTTGAACCACGGAAAACCGCTGGCCATGGTGATGTTTTCGAAGAAAGACCCAAAGAGACACGCTATGTCACACATGCTTACATAATTGAGGACAGGAACACATGACGCGAAATTATTGAGATGCGTTTTAAGGTACTCTTGGTGATTATAATACAGCAAGACAAGTTAAACGTATGTTGGTAGCATACGGTGAGGGTAAGGAGAAAGGAAGGAAAGAAAAGGAAAAGATTACCCAGAACTTTGCCGATATGCGCGAACGGGAAAAAAAAAAACAGGCCTACGCTGGATGGACATTAGAAAAGACGAATTTGCCCCAAAAATAAATAGCATCTTCGCTATCGGTCCTGCTCGCGATGTCCAGGAAGCCCCGGCAGCTTTGGCGCGCCTGTAGACCGCTTCCGCCCATGAAACCTAGCATGTCGCTCGATTTCCTGCTTCTCATCTCAATCTTCGCCAGCTCGTCCTCCCACTCTCTCATCCTACCCTCGACGTCGCTCTGCTCCTTCGCCTCGTCGCCAGCAGCCGAATGGCTAGAAGACGTGCTCCTGCTCGTCGTCGCGCTGTTATTGCTCGCGCTGCTGCTGCTCCCCGCGCCATTGCCGTTCATCCGAGGCGCCGGCGAGGCGGGAGAAAAAAAATTGTAGTATCCTCTGCTCCCCAGACCGCTCTTACGCCTCCCTTCAACCTGGCTCGAGCTCTGGCTTGTTTCGGGCCTGCCAAGTTTGTGCTTCTTGAACACGTCAGCATCGTCGCCCGATTGATGCGACGAGCCATCGAGTTTGGCTCTCGCGTAATCCAGGGCTTTGTCCCGAGGGCCAGCGCTCGTGTGCGGCCGTCTCGGAGCGGAGACTTTGTTATTCTTCGGATTTCCGGCGCTGCTGGCCGCAACAGTGAACGTGCTCGACTGAGGAGCAGGTGGAGGAGGGATTTCAGAATCCCGATCCGGTTTTGATCGGCGTGGCGACTTGGATTTTGACCGTGCAGAACGAGCAGCCGCGTGATTGTCAAGATATTCGTTGTATTTGGTGATGGCAACTTGGCGCTCCCCCTCGTTCGTCGACACCACGAATATCTCCTTCCCGGCCAGATCAACAGTGTCCGTGCCGGCCGCGGAAACGACGACAACCTTCAGAAATGAAACTGAATTTAGCATTGACACTTTCATCAGTCAGAGAAGCTTGACAACCTTCACGCGGACAAAAAATTTGACCGACACCATGTCCGACTTAATCGTTTCACCAATGGCCCAGCGGCTATGCGACTTGGAGGCAGGCCACTGCAGTGATATGGTCTTGCTCCAGACGCCCCTGCCATCCCTGACAAATTGGCCTATGGATTCTGCGCCTGCGACAGGTGTCAAGATGGTTTTTGTGGGTGCGCTTGGTGATCCTGATGCGGGCGGAAGCAAAGGGGCATCGGACGCGGATGACATTAAACTCGGGTAGACGGAGTGAGGGGTGATGGTGGGATTTGAGGACGACGAATCAGAGTTGACTGAGGTAGTGGAACGGGTGGAATTAAAGTCGGTGGTGCGCACTTCACCGGCGGATGATAGGGTATGGGTCTCCCCTTGAAAGGAGGGAGAGGATGGGCCTGGTGATGACGGAAAAGTGTAAGGCGTCGTGGTGTCAAGGGTACAGACGAAGTATCCGCAGTTTCGGTGAGCTGTATGCGGCGTTCGATGATTACTGTGGCGCTCCTGATGACGAGTTCAGGATCCATGGGTAATAGATATATGGGTATAGATACAATGTCGAGAGGGCCAATTGGATGTGTTGGAGGCTTGACGGTATAGCGTAGTCGGGGTGCTCTGGGTTTCGTAGTTTGGAGGTAGAGAAACGGTTCCGTATCGAGAGAAGTAAGCAGGGGATGCTGCGGTATGTCATATCGAACGAGTGGAAGCTCAAAGTGCTTTATTTGACGTGAACCGATGCCGGCAATGGGTATGTGGTTGAGGACTGGGTTGACCAGTCAGTGTCTGGACAAAGCAAGTCGAGATACGAGATAGGTGTCTTACCGGCTTCAATTCTCCACATGCATCGGTACTCGACGAAGATGGCGGTGCTAAAGCCGGCGACCTTAGAAGGCAAGGTTATCCGAAACGGAAACTCGAGGTTATCTATGGGAGTGTATTCGACTCCGTCAGGTTTTGACCAGAGGACCTGGGTGTAGTCCACGAGGACGTTGGAGCTTAGGACGCTGACACGTCCGAGACGCGACTCGTAGCAGCGGACGGAGATGGTTATGGACTTTGCGAGGAGCTGCTTCGCGTCGTCATCAATTTTGGTGCGTACGACTGGGTGGAGGTGAGCATGGGAGGCCGTGGCGAGTTAAAGTTAAATCAAGACGGACCTCCTTCGACTTTGACCGGGCTGAGGCCTAGATAACCGCTGTAAGGAAAGTAGCGGAGGCCCTGGTTGCCTGTGGGATGTGCGGGTGAGGGGAGTACGGCTGAAAAGAAGGAAAGGAGGCTACCTTTGGTGGAGGAGAGGATGAGATGGACCATGAGCGGGCCTCGATGGAGAGGAGGAGAGGGAGAGAGAAGAAGTGATGTGGATAAAAGGCATTGGAATTTGAGAAGGACGAGTCGATTCTCCTTCAGTCTTTGCCCAATTTGGCTTCAGATCTATCCAAGATCCATCATGTCGTCTCGGTCACACTCTTGTCACAATATGTCACACTCCGCCCGGATGCCCGGTCACGCGCCGGCTTGCAACCTTGTCTCGTTTTGTCTCTCGTCGCCAGCACACTCACCTTCAATGCCCTCGTCGTTCTACATACCCATCCTCCTTGGAGGAATGATCCTCACTGTACGTCTACCAAACGCCTAGCATCTCTCTACTTACCGCTTCCATAACCCAGGGATCCAGCAACTCGCTCTGGACCAAGTGGCAGGCATGTCCCACTCGTTCTCTAATCCGCCAGGTTTCATTAATTCGCTTAAACTCCCAGGACATGCAATGCGTCGAGAACTGCACAGATCCAGACCCTACCCATCGCGTACTCTTCGAGCAGCCGGTCTGGCAGACGCTCCAGATGTTCCGTGCGTTTCAACCTTTCTTCCTGCACATCTTTTGACGCACGCCTAACAATACCGCACTAGTCGGAGAAATGCTCTGTAATTGTCACGTTCTTGTAACACTCCATATGCTCCCCTCATCCTTCTTTTTCTACCGCCAAAGGTTTTCTCCCAGTCCTCTACACGTGGTTCGCCACACATCGCCCATCCTCTTCGGTCCATCTTCCATCCGATTCCGACAGCGATTCTCCCATACCATCCAAGCTATCGTCTCAGCATCTCACCGGATGGAACATTCTTCTCTTATGGATTCCGGCCGCATGCGATCTGACGGGCACAACGGTAAGGTCATCAGCGTCGACTTTATCTTCATGCTTACCTTCGCCACCAGTTGATGAACGTTGGCCTCCTTTACACGCCCGTCTCGATATATCAAATGACTCGTGGTGCACTCGTTCTATTTGTAGGGATTCTGAGTGTCCTGTTCCTCCGACGCCGCCTCTGGCTTTATCAGTTTAGTCTTTTCGAATCTTATCTACCTCATTCTGCTGACAGCCTCCAAAGATGGATATCCCTCATTGTCGTAATGGCTGGCGTGGGCTTGGTTGGTTTCAGCGGCTCACTCATCAAAGACGCCATTAAGGATGCGCCCCTTCCATCTACGACTGGCCATCATAAGTCCGGTCTTCCCCCTCCGGAACCTGTCGAAGAACCCGCACTAACCCAGGTCCTCGTCGGCGAGTATTTCTTCCGATCATTGCAGCCGTCGTTATTCATCCTTCGTTCGTTGCACAGGCGTCTTCTTCATCATCTTTGCGCAAGTTTTGTGAGTCACCATCCGGTCTGTCACTCAGCTTCTCACACTCCTTGTTTGCTGCTTTTTCCTAGCACCGCCTTTCAGTTTGTAGTGGAAGGTAAATTCATTCATTTTCTTGTCACTCCGTAACGAAATCTGATATAGCCGCCTTTGCAGAAAAAATCATGGGTGTGTTTCAAATTGATAGAGCACATAAAACCTGTATCGATCCTTGTTGTCAGCTCGCTTCTCCGTGGCCCCTTTGGTGGCAGTAGGCTATGAGGGGCTCTTCGGTGCCCTTTCGATAGTCCTTTTGATGCCTATTCTGGCCATTCCGTCAATTTCTTCCAAGTCTCCTTTCTTCGACCTGCCTCGAGGTTGGGATCAGATGATCGGCACTCCAACGGTACTTTGGTCCTCCGTTGCGATCGCATGCAGCATCTCTCTCTTCAACTACTTTGGCTTGAGCGTCACCCGGCATGTTAGCGCCACTGCGCGTTCCCTTACTGACACTTGCAGGACTCTTTCCATCTGGTTGATCAGTCTTGGCTCGGATGGGAGAAGCTGCTTTTCCCGATTTCTCTTTTACAAGTCCTCGGCTTTACACTTTTGGTGTAAGTGTAGTGTCGCATCGCGGCTGTCCTGATGCTAACATTGAATTTAGTTACGGCACGGTAAACATTTCATCTCAGTTCTCGTTTGACTTGGCTGAACAAGATAAATCATGCTTTTTTTCTCATGTCCATCCGATATGCCGCAGTTCCTGTTCAACAATCTTGTTTCAGTGCCTCCTTGTCTTCCCGGACCAGCTCCAGAAACATCACATGTTCATGTCACAGACGAGGAACAGGATGAATCAGAGGGCCTGCTCTCTGCATCCGCCTTGGACGAAACAGCCGCGCTCCCCTCCGAACTCGGCCGGAGCGGTTTTGATGTTATCCAGAGGACGAGCAACATCACCTTCAGCATCATAGATCCTATGGTTCCGCGACGCATAACAACTGATGCGCAGATTGCCAGCCCTAGACGTCTTGTTCGGATTCTTTAGATCCGCCCTTGCTTCTTGGCTATCATTATTTAACCAGCGCCTGGACCCATTTTGTTGACCGTCACGATGTTACCATCGTGCTTATCTTCTTGTACCATATAATGTCGCTAGATATGTCGGCAATGATCAATACTGATGTGGAGCTTCGGACACAGTATCCCCGCTACTCGGACCCGAGAAATATAAACGCCCGATGATGGTTGCAGTGCAAAACCTCGAAAGCAACATGTAGAAAGGCCGAATTTCTAATTCCCAAAGAGAAGCTTCATCCCACAAATCGTCGCCCAAGCGTTCATGGGGCCGCCCATCTGGACCGGAGCTACGTATGATCTGACCCTCTGTTTCGGTCAACCGTCATACGGCGGTGAGCCAAGAATCGGACTAGCACTGTCACCATGTCTTCCCCGGCCCGAGACAGTTTGACACGCATCTTCACCATCTTCACAGCATTTGTGCCACTTGCGTCAAAGGCTGCGTTATTGCCATTGTTCGCTATGTGTAGCATCACAAGCTCCCAGCGTTCGGGACATCGTGATGCATTAACTGCACCAGTCACAATAAACCGGGCATTTCAGCGGATTATCAAAGTTAGCTTTCCATAGCCCATAGCACTTTGCAGCCCTCCGGGTGAACGGTTTATCATAGGCAAGAGGAGAAAAAGGAAAGGCCAAAAAAGAGATGGATCGATCGGAGAGTAATAATCATGTTTATGCTGACAAGAAGCTTCTTTTTCAAAAAGAAGTGCCAGCTCCCATCATTCTTCCAGAGGAATCACGCCAGAACAGGGTTGGATATTCGGACGATATGTTTCTGGCGTCTCTCCAGAGGTGTCTAAATGGGTCGCTCTTGACTGGAGCTTGTATGCCAGCCGCGCCCTGCTAATGCTGCATGGCTTGATATTTGCATGTCTGTGTTCACGCGTTCACGAGTGACGAAGGAAACTATTTCCATCGACAAATGTCTCTTTACTCGACAGGACTGCGTTCAATTGCTGAGATCTAAAGCACAGATGACAAAACTCTCACAGGCAACTCCACTGTGCAGTTTAGCCGAGACGATGACCATGTTCCAAGTTCTTGACCTCGGCTCCCTTGTTCTTCTTTATGCTGCAGGAACGGTAGCATATGCTGGGCGGCGAAAAAGAGGTACTTGGAGAACGACCGTGTCTACATGAGTCAGCCGTCGTGTCCGCAGAACATCCCTGACCGATTGATAATCCGGCAGAACAGGGACGAGAGGGGAGGTAAAAGTGCCCTGAAGTGTGATGACAGACACTTCTATTCAGTCTTGTCTCCTTGACGCTTCCTTTCATATAACAAAGTACGCGATGAGGTCCAGCTGTTCGGCAAAATAGGCGAAGCCCGCGTCTCATTCTGACATCGAAATGGATGCTGAATTCTGAAGCGCAACAATCGCGATTCCGAAGCTGAGCAGAAGGAAAGCCAGCAGCGTAGAAAATAAAAGAAAATAACCCCAACGAGTAACGGCTAAGTCAACCGCTCTTGATTAGCGAATTGATCATCCCTTTGCTGAGAAGTGGCGACTGTAGATTCTCGACAATAGTCATACAGTACCCGCCATGCGTAAGTGATGCCGAGTGGAATTGTCGTCCTGACCAATTACCTACAGCACATGCACGAGACTTAAACGGGGCAGATCGGAGTACGCTTCGGAACGGGACGAGTCGACAGATGCTCACCCATCGCATCTGACAGCTTGTCAGATCTCTGAGAACAAAGTCCTTTCACCAGGTATCGGATAAGCATAGAAAGATTGACCCCAGATTGAATGAGGTGAAAGGGTTTCTGCATGCCACGGTTTAACCTTGGAAGGATCGAGCAAAGATATAAACTGACAAATGCCACCCAGCTGTTCATAGGTTTTCCTGAAAAATGTCATCGATGGAGTTACGGAAAGAAAAAAAAATCGCACGACGAAGGGGCAAACAATTCAATAAGCTTGCGCAACGAAAACGAATCGTGTGATCGGTTATAGATGCGGGACCTCAACATGCCACTAAGTATGGAAGATCGTTCAAATGAAGATGAAGAAACAGAAACCTATCGTGATCCACCATCTCTTAGAGTCACATCGGCGTCTTCACGGCGTGACGGTGCCAGGACCGGCTGCTAGTCTCCAGTCGTGATGTAATGCCGTTATACTCCTGTTAGATGACGGTTCTAGCGCTGCGGGATGACATATATGAACAAAGCATGACCGTCAGTCGACTGTAGTCACCATAGAAACTCACGATGCACTGCCGTGGCACCTTCCCATGTTTTGTTGCCCCGAAGTCTTCGGTGATATGCATACCCGTTCAATCTTGCCCATTCGGTTCATGGCTACGCTGATATCATTGTAGATCCTCTTCTGCCGTCCCATGAGTATCGTGGAACAACGGTCCGGTTGGCGGAGAATTGCTGTCGAGGGAATAGAATGTCTGCCTAATACCACCTTGTCTGGTGTAGCACAGAATTTTTGGGCTAAATCGGATTGGGGGGCAATGCAACACTTCGGGTTCGTCATTTCTTCTGGCGCTGGTGGCTAGTCTTTGCCGCCACACAGCATATCCTTGGATCCGACAACTTGCCGTTCCATAAGAGATGATTGCTGCAGAAAGTCGAGCGAAATCCGTCAATTCTGCATGCACGTGCGAAACCCTACCTGAACTTTGATGTAGCCGCTGTTTCAGAGAGACACATGGGCCTGGGACAAGGTGATCCTATGACCAGTCAGATAGCCAAGTCGAACGAACATCATACTCAAGGGCAACGGCCATCCATCTGACTCGTATAGGATGACTGCCAAGTGAAGCTGGCAATCACGATAAGGCTGGCCTCCTGTTTAGGGCTAGCGATGTGATGGGGAAAAGAGTGATGCTCAAACATGCCTTGATAGCGGCGTCGGACAGCCATAAGCAAGCGGCTCCTATCCTTCCGGAACAGAAGACAGATATTAGAGCACAAGATATTTTGTCCAGATGAGAAATGACAAGTAATATTTACGACCAATGCCAGTGCATGACGCAGGGAAACTGCACACAATGCGCATTCGAAACGATAGTATGCAGATAGACCGCAATGGCGACCAACAGACAACATGTCCAGATCGGCGGCTACGCAGTAACTTTTATGCCTTGTCTAGAGTGGCGATTCGTTACTAGCTTCTGATTCGTCGTCGCTATCGGCCTCTCGTTCTTCGACTAGCCGTGTTGCGCCTTCTAGAGCATCGAGGTCCCATCCAATGGAGCTCTTCTGTACGCGTGTTCGGGAAACTACGTTACCCAGCTCCGTAAGGAGACTATCACTATGGCAAGTTTCAGCTCCGTATGATCAGAGTGTTCAGGACAGAAGAAAATAACCTAGCGTATGTCTGACACCAAACACAGAAATCGTCCACCCAGATTTTACTATACACGTAATAAACTTCATGGTGGTCCAAGATATTCTTCATTTCAAGCAAACACCGAACCACCGTTCGTTTTCCTCGGAGCAGCAACTGAGCTGCGTCCTGACGACAGGCCTCGGCAAAAGCGAAGCAGCGGTACAAAGGGAAAGCTAGTGATCTCCGATAAGACGCCACCGTCACTTCAACAAGCTCTTCCTCTTCGAAGCAAGCGAGTCTCGAGGTGGACAGAGCCGTGGAGCGCGGTGGATCGAGGGCAGAAAAAGCTGGCGTCAGGCTGCAGATAGTCCAAGCGCTTTCCGGCGTAGGATCGCATTGGTTCATTCGAGACTCGTACGCGTACGAGAAAAGGAGCGAAACCAACGTTAGATATAGGTCATGGGCTTGAATTGGACTAATTAGATCTGCAGTCCTGCCGTCAGAGGCGTCTTTGATAAGATCGTGAGAGTACTGACATTCTCTAAGAGGCAAACGTAGCATCATGAACTTTTCATCCTCGGTGTGCTCAAAGGCTTCCGACGGTTTCGTGTGCGGATGTTGCCACCCTAGTAGTTCTTCGAGGTATCCATCGTCAGCATAGTCTGCCCTATAGAAAGGTCAGGTTAGTAGCGCAGAGGGCTTGTGCAAGACCCACATGTAATACCCTTCGTCAAATTTCTTGTCTTCATGCTCCAACCTCCGCTTGCGCCTCTCAGAGAGGGTGCAAGTTTCTGCATCCGCGCCAAGCTCATTTACTTCGTTCTCCGTGTGCGTAACATGTTTGAAGAAACCCGAATACAGGTCCAGAAATCCGTAATATTTTTGTATAGAAATGTCAATTGGACGCTCCAATTCGCCCTGTGGCAATTGCCAGTCATTTTGAGCAGCTGAGGGGCAAAGCATTGAGATGAGGCATCGCTGGGATTAAACACTGGTTTACCATGAAGAATTTCTTGGTGCTCCAATGTGAGATCATCTAGTTTATCCACAAGCCCATCTTCTGGACTTGTCGGCTGAACATCCGATATCACTTCGATGGTGGGCGGAGCGTGCGTCGGACGTGGGGCAAGCAATTTCGTTAAAAGGTCCAGGTCTGAGAATTCCTGTCCTGGTGTCTCTTTGGTAAGAGTGAGAGTCAGATACCCCGTACTAGGGTCATATTGAGCAGACGAAGCGTCGTCTTCGACCAACGAGTTCGAAAAATTGAGCTTCAGGAAATATGGATTTACGTGGACGGAGACGAATGTGTCATCGACATGTATCTCAACGTCTGCGGCCTACTTCAATGTGATGCTCAAACGGTAAGTCACTAAGGGAAAGGAATGGAGCATAGCCGTACGCGAATGGATGGGCAGTAGATTGAGATGATGACGGATTCCGGTGTTTGACTGCAACTGAAACGAGGGGTTATCATGGTGTCTGAGTTCGATGCAAAACACCACAAGAAAAGGCTGTCGTTGTCGTGGAGGAAGAGCTCTTTAATAACTTTACAAAAGAGTTGATGAAGAGCAAGTAACAAACGGAATTCGGGGTTTGGGTAAATTTCATATACGCGTTGGGCCCCGTTAGTGCCAAACTGGGATGTCTGCAACGATCGTCAGGTTGCCATCATTATCTTGCAACTTCAGCCACTGCATAGGTTGTAATAAATCGCGTTCATCTAGCAGATCTGTGCTGTGCTCAGGAATACCAGTATTAAAGGGCGTTATTGAGTATCCGAACGCCCCAATCATGGACCCCCATGTGAGTCAGATATCTAGTTAATTCCTCATACATGCCTTATTCCCAGTATCCGATTGCAGAAACTGCCCGCTCACCCGGCGCTGCCTGTCGTCGAACAACTTATCCTGACCGAAAAACGCGGAAACTGTGTTCCAGTCTATGTCGAGTTGCCTGCGGATCTCATAACACCGTGCATGGCATACTTGCGAGTTGCCAAGGATTCAAAATACAGTTTCCTCCTGGAATCCGTCATTGGGGGCGAAAACGTTGCTCGGTACAGCTTCATTGGAGCGGGTACATTCTATTCTCGCATCCAATACCATTTTCATGCACCGACAACGTTTCTTCTAGATCCATTCAAAGTCATAAAGACGGGTCCGAACGAGGAGACGACAGGCGACCCCATGGCCATTCTCCAGAAGGAGCTGGCGTTGTTCAAGTACGTCAAGATACCAGAAATACCCACATTTACAGGAGGGGCAATTGGATACGTTTCATATGATTGCATTCAGTACTTCGAGTCCAAGACCGCTCGAGAGTTGAAAGATTCGCAGGGCATACCGGAAGCCGTGTTCATGCTGGTCGACACACTTCTCGTTTATGACCACATCTTCCAAACCATCAAGGTGGTCTCCCATGTTTTCTGTCCAGAAAACGCAGGCACGGGGAATCTCTCCTTCGTGTATCAGACTGCAGTCCAAAAGGCTCGCCGGCTGGCCAAGTCGCTCCTGGTAGGCTCGATACCCGAGCCACCACAGCAACCCATTGTCCTGGGAAATGAGAGCGTTTCCAACGTCGGGAAGGAGGGCTATGAAGGCTTCGTCACAACGTTGAAGAAACACATTATTGCTGGTGACATTATTCAAGCCGTGCCATCACAGCGCCTTGCTCGGCCGACGTCGTTGCATCCATTCAATGCTTATCGGCATCTACGACAAGTCAATCCGTCCCCGTACATGTTCTATCTGGATTGCGGCGATCTTCAAATCGTCGGTGCAAGCCCAGAGACGTTATGCAAGGTACAGAAGAACGTGGTCTACAATCACGCCATCGCTGGAACAACAAGGCGAGGGAGCACTCCAGAGGGTGAGATCCGCTCTTACTTGGTCTACCTACACTAATCTGATGCTTGTAGAGGACGAAAAGCTTGGTGCTACGCTTCTCGCCTCGGAGAAAGACAGGGCTGAACACATCATGCTGGTCGACTTGGCAAGGAACGATGTGAACCGCGTCTGCCAGCCTAAGACTGTGAAAGTCGATCACCTCATGAAACTTGAGAAGTTTAGTCACGTCATTCACCTGACATCGCAAGTGACAGGAGTGTTGCGTGATGGGAAGACAAGGTCTGTCAGGAGCATCGTGATGGTGTCCGAAACTTACATCTCATTCTCAGATTTGATGCTTTCCGATCCATATTCCCAGCCGGCACTGTGTCAGGTGCGCCCAAGATCAAAGCCATCGAGATTGTCTCGTCCCTAGAGCAGGAAAAGCGAGGTGTCTATGCGGGTGCCGTCGGCCGGTTCGACTTCGCTGAGGACGAGATGGACACATGCATTGCGATCCGCACGATGGTGTTTAAAGACGGAATTGCTTACCTACAGGCCGGTGGAGGTATTGTATACGACAGTGTCGAAGAAGATGAGTATCTTGAAACAATCAACAAGCTCAAGGGCAACGTGAGGGCACTGGAGGAGGCCGAAAGTGAGTTTTGCATTTTGTACATAAAATCAGGATAAGTTGTGACACTGAACGCCCGCAGAGTACTGGTACGAGATTCAGAAGGGAAATCCGACAAAGCGCTCTGCAGGTAATTAAATTGAGTGTATACCTATAGATGTCTACTGAGTTAGGGATGCTCGACGTCGATGTAATTGCCGCTGTTGGTCTCGTTTTTGTCTTTTCTGCGCCTCCGTTGTCCGCAATGCAACTCCTTCTCTACCTGCAACACTCAATAATCCGGCGATAAGCTCCGCTGTCCTTGTGCTTTCGTCATTCGCTGGTATAGGATACATCACAATCCTTGGGTCTGCGTTCGAATCGACGATACCGATGGTCGGGACGTGTTCAATTGCGCATTCACGGATTGCATTCATGTTTGACAGGGGGTTGAGAAGAATGACAAGGTCTGGGACGACCTTGTGTTCACTGACCACGTCAAGGCCATGCATTTGGATTTTGTTTGTTAATGTCCCAGGCAACCAACGTTCACCGACGTGATAGCCTTGAGAACCTAGTCGCTCCGCCGCCTTTTGTACAACGGGGCTGAGGTCTGGTCTTGTTCCTACGAAGACAATCTGGCCGCCTGCAATAGCGATTGCGCGAACGAGATTCGCGGCGCGCCGCAGCATTGGCAATGTTTGATCGAGGTCAATGACGGTGATGCCAGCTCGAGTACCGTATGCGTAGGGCATGAAATTCGGGTTCATTCGCGTGGACGCGTGACCAAAATGGGCTCCGGACGCGAGAAGGGCAGAAACTGTGGCATGCGGAGCTGGCCGCCGCAACATTTGTCGTGGTTGGAAGGCGTTGTCCTTGGTCTGCGTAGTGCCATATTGCGACATATGGTCAACTAATAAGGCAAGGCATCAGATGCGACTTGAGGGCCTCAAATTGTAAGGAAAGCGATTTACACAATGTCTGAACCTCAGCTCGTCGCCTCTGGAGTCTTGACCAGTCCTCCACAGTCTCAAGAGGCTTGTTTGGGTCGATTTCGTAAGTCCCAAAACACCGAGCAAGAGTCCTAGCAAGGCTCGGATTGGGAGGACATCTGACGGATGCAGCCAACCATGAGCGGAGCGTGGGCTGGAAGGACATTGGGTTCTGTGTTGTGGCTGTGCAACATTCTGCAATCCTTCTGCTTACCTCAGTTGATCAATTTTTTTTCTTCACCACCAACCACGACCCAGTCAATAGATTTTTTCTTCTTCCTCCCCTTTTTCGCAAAAAAAAATGGACGATTTGTTCGAAGGTGCTATTGGCATTGATCTTGGAACGACGTACTCGTAAGATCCATTTCGATCAATGTTATCTGCGCGAAGCGGGGCTTTTAACATGATGTGCCTCAGCTGCGTCGGTGTCTGGCAAAATGACCGGGTTGAAATCATCGCCAACGACCGTACGCACGTTCTGAATGAGTTTCGTTATTGTGTTCCTAACTTGATGCCTTTCAGAGGGAAACCGTACAACACCATCTTACGTCGCCTTCTCCAACGAGGAGCGTTTGATTGGTGATGCCGCTAAGAACCAGGCAGCGATGAACCCTCGCAATACCGTCTTCGACGCGAAGCGTCTGATCGGTCGCCGATATGAGTGAGCAGACTATCTCAGAAGGTTTTTCCAAGTTTGACACTTATTTGCCTTATTTAGCGATCCAGATGTCAAGAAGGTTCGTAGATAATTTTTTTTTTCGAAAGTGTCAGACTCAATGGGTATGTAGGACATGGCGCATTGGCCCTTTGAGGTCGTTGAGAAGGATGGATCCCCGTTGATTAAAGTTCAATACCTCGGCGAGGAAAAGACCTTCAGCCCTCAGGAAATCTCTTCTATGGTTCTCACAAAAATGAAAGAAATTTCGGAGGCCAAGCTTGGCAAGACCGTCAAGAAGGCAGTTGTTACGTAGGTTTACGCGTACTTCTCTTTCCTCACGTGGTTGAATGGTTACCAGCGTTCCGGCTTACTTCAACGACTCTCAACGTCTGGCTACCAAGGATGCGGGTGCTATTGCTGGCCTTGACGTCCTTCGTATCATTAATGAACCCACCGCCGCTGCCATTGCTTATGGTCTCGACCGCCAGACGAAGAATGAGAAGAACGTTTTGATTTTCGACTTGGGTGGAGGGACGTTCGATGTTTCGCTGCTCAACATCAGTGGAGGCGTCTTCGCCGTGAAGGCCACTGCCGGTGACACCCATTTGGGTGGTGAGGATTTCGATAACGCTCTTCTCGAACACTTCAAGAACGAGTTCAAGAGGAAGACAAAGCTCGACATCTCTGACGATGCCAGGGCCCTCAGGCGTCTTAGGAGCGCTTGCGAGCGTGCCAAGAGAACACTGTCCAGCGTCACTCAGACAACCGTCGAAGTTGACTCTCTCTACCAGGTACGTCAAGACTGTTTTTATCGCTGGTGTCTGCTTGATGAAAGGTTGCTGTAGGGTGAGGACTTCTCCGCCAACATTACCCGCGCCCGCTTTGAAGAAATCAACGCTGCCGCCTTCAAGTCCACTCTCGAACCCGTTGAAAAGGTGCTTAAGGATGCGAAGATGCCCCGTGAGAAGATCGACGACATCGTCCTCGTCGGTGGTTCCACTCGTATCCCCAAAATTCAGGCCCTTGTGTCCGAGTACTTCGGTGGCCGTCAATTGAACAAGTCGATTAACCCCGACGAGGCTGTTGCATATGGTGCCGCCGTCCAGGCTGCAGTCCTCACTGGCCAGACTTCCGACCAGACTAAGGACCTCCTGCTCCTCGACGTTGCCCCTCTCTCTCTCGGTGTCGCCATGCAAGGCGACGTATTCGGTGTTGTCGTTCCTCGCAATACTCCCATCCCAACCAACAAATCCCGAACATTCACGACTGTTGAGGACAATCAAACAACTGTCACATTCCCTGTGTAAGTTTTTGGGCCTTTTCTTGGCACTCGCCTTTGTACTCACAGTACTGAATCACAGCTATGAGGGTGAACGTACGCAGTGCCGCGATAATCGCCTGCTCGGTGAATTCGAGCTCACTGGCATTCCTCCCATGCCCCGTGGCCAAGCGGAGCTCGTCACCACTTTCGAGGTCGATGCGAACGGTCTGTTGAAGGTTTCTGCTCAAGACCGTGCCTCTGGCCGCAAGGCTTCCATCAGTAAGTCTCTCAAGATGCCAAGTTGATTATTCTCGTTCATCCTTACCCTTATGATAGGCATTACAAACTCCGTTGGTCGCCTGTCTTCAGCCGAGATCGAGCAGATGATCAAGGATGCCGAACAATTCAAGCAAGCCGACAAGGAGTTTTCTGCTCGTCACGAGGCCAAGTCCGACTTGGAAGCATACATCCACCAGGTCGAGAGCACCATCACCTCTCCTGAGATCGGAATGAAACTCAAGCGTGGAGCCAAGTCTCAAGTTGAGGCAGAGCTCGCAAGGGCTCTGGAGAAACTTGAAATTGAGGACTCTACTGCAGATGAGCTCAAAAAGGCCCAATTGGGCATTAAGCGCGCATTGCAAAAGGCCACTGCTGGCATTCGGTGAATTGGATGGCACCATAGACTGGACTTGTTTACGTGCTGTTTTGTTGTTAATTTGCCTTATATCATTTAACTGACGTCTCGCACCATGCGGTATGTCAAGTCTGTATCAAACGCATATGACAATAACAATGTGTGCTTGACAATCAGGATAAAACAGCCCTATGAACACGGAGTGCAATTTCCAGAGTCCATAATTCTTCATCTGCTCCATCATTCAATGCCTTATCGGCTTCTGCAAATACTAAGGCGCATTGCGATTTTTGCCAGCCGTTTAGCGTTGGATGTGACATAATTAGGTCATGAACCTGTCGCGATCGTATGGACGCATCAGCCAAAAAATAAATTTCATCCTGACCCAGTCCGCACCTGTGATAGGATCTGACTGGCTGAGAAGCCTTCACGCATCAGCTCCTTGACCCGTGCCTTTATGCGCTCGAAGGGCGTTTTCTTCTGCTTCGAGAAATCATCAACATCCATCACTGTCCCGCCGTCAATGCCCAGTGCATTTGCAAAGTCCTTCACAATGGCGTCGGGAATGACGCCAGCGATTTCTTGCACATCTCGAGGTGTGATTCGCGTGGGCGGATCGGTAGATGCCGCTAACCGCGATGCAGACTGGAGATATGTGATTGCACGGCGAAGGTCTCCTGCTGACGTGCTTATGAGAGTATCTATGACTGGAGAGTCGACCATTACATGCTCTGCTGTTGCAATCTGGGCGAGCCTCGCTGAGGCGGAAGACGGATCCAATGGAGTAAACCTGAACTTGGAACAACGCGAAGCAACAGGCTCTATTATTCTAACACGTCCTTAGTGATATTTGACTTTGGCAAACCGGAGGACTAACCTTGTGACGTAGTTGCAAACCAAACAAAATCGTGTTATTCGAGCGTAGGTTTCCATTATACGTCGAAGAGCACCTTGCGCATCTTGTGTCATAGAATCGGCCTCATCTAGAATTACGATTTTGTATGGCGGACATGGATAGGTTTTGCCATCAGATGCCACAGCTTGTGCACGGGGAGTTTGGCGGGCGAAGGACTTGATCTTGTCGCGGACGATGGCAATGCCACGCTCGTCTGACGCGTTCAGTTCGAGTACACGATTTCGAAAGTTGTCTGGGCTAGCTCAGAGGTCGGACACTCAGCAGCGGGTCACGCCACGCAATGACGCACCCATATAGTTGCCGTGCCAATGCCAATATCGTCGACGTTTTTCCCGTTCCTGGGGGCCATAAAACAGCATGTGCGGAAGCTAGAATAGGTCAGAGGCGTGGAGTGCGCACAATCAAAGTGATGGGTTCACGTTTGCAGAGGTCAGCGTCTTGCGCAAAACGGCGACAGTATGATCTTGTGCAGATACATCGTCTATTGTTTTTGGCCGACTGTGTGTGGCGTTGAATAACTGTCATATGCGCAGCTTCACTGGACACGCACTATTTCTCGACCCATGGCTGTAGTGCAGGGTCAATTGCTCGTTTCTGGGTGGTTTTGGTAGACGGCGCCTTGAGATCGAAGAAGGACATTGTATGAGCAGGTGACATCACGCAACGCGTGACAAATGGCAGTCACGTCGCGTCAACTCCCACGGTGACGGCATCGTCGGCCGCGACTCTTTTCCTCGACACCATGGACATGGTTATCAAGTTCTCCTCGGATAGCGACAAAGGTATCATTTTTCTTTTGTTCCGTTTAACATGCGGTTCTGACTTAGTTTGATAGCGACTGGAGCGGCTCCAGGACCAAGCAGACAAGGTTTGTGACGCGCTAACAAATCTATCGCCATGTTCCCTGACGACGCGTAAATAGTCCATGGACTCTCCGAGAGACCAACTCTTGTTGCCTTGAAGAACGGGAAAGTTATTTTTAAGCAGAAACCTGTTTCTCTCGAGAAGCAGTCGGAGACCCTTCAAGGCGAGTTCGGTTTCCACGATGATTTCAATGTCCAGCTGAGAGATGGCCACCCAGAGATTGTCAGGTTCAGAGTTATGTTGGAGGAACGAATTGACAAGCAAGAGCTGCCTTTAGACGCGTTCCCAGACGATCACAAACCGGTTATTGCAAAGCTTGCACACGAAAGGTTGGGCAAAATATTCCGTTTGGTGTGCATCCTAATATTGAGTCTCCCACTCTGCTCAGTGATAAAACTCTCCTGAGCCTCGCAAAACACATTCGACACGAACTTCTGCCTGTGCAAGACGAAGATAACGATCGTACGACGTTAGCGCAAGCCGCACTTCCACTTCCTATAGTGGAAAATGCTATTACGGAGGTCATGCACCGTAGTAATTATGGGTTAGAGAGTGCAGGCAGCGCAAAAACGCCTGCAGGGCTGTGTATCTGGCGTTGGGAAGTCAAGGCAGAGCACTGGGATTGGCTGCCTAAAAACGCCCAAGAGAAGGCAGGAGCCCGGCTGTCAGAACGCGTTCAAGTGAGTTACTCGCAGTCTATGAATTGGTCACTCTAATCATCCCTATCCGTAGGCAAGGCAAGATCTGCGCAAAATTTTCGAGTTGCTACCACTGAAAGAGAGGACCATCATACTGGATTCAAAGGGTAACAAATCAACGTCGAAAGATCTGGACGCCACAACCCAAGCCGAACTCGTCAAATCCGCTCCAGACAATGACCAGTCAATTTCTACTACTTTGAAAAAACAGTGCACGAAGAACGCCGAAAATGAAGACAACGAAACTGATTCTGTAAGCATCTGACATTCGGATCGCACTTCCGTACTAGAACGTTTCTCGACAGCATGAGAAAGGATTAGCCAGGGGTGCGCGTATGAAAAAACGGTGGATCCCGAGAAAGCTGCTAGGGTACGTATTGATCACATTTCTCGCCGCACACAGCTACTGAACTTTCTCAGGAAAAAGAGAGGCAAGAGAAGAAGGCCGCCAAAGCCGAGAAGGATCGTAGAGAGAAAAGCGCCCAGGATAAATCTCGATCCCTCATGGCCAACTTCTTCTCCAAGGCCAAGGTGGGAACGACGACAAAGGGCAGCTCATCCGACACTGTCACTTCAGCTCCCGCCTTGTCGGAATTTGAAAGATCGTTCAAATCTTTCACTCTGAAGAAAGATGCAGAACTTGCACCCATTAATTGGTTCCTGGAAACTAGGCAAAAAAGAATCCGCACCAAGACGATTTCCAGCAATGTGATCGTTATTGACGACGAGGTTGAGGATGCATGCCAAACATCCGAGCCATCTGCACTGCAAAATATGGCTGTTGACATTGATAGTCTCAATCCACGAGGTTTGACTCGGCTTTCTCTCAACTCGTGAATTATTGGGACTCAGGAGACCATTGCAGAACATTTACGGACCATATTGAAGTCGATACCGAACTTTGAAGGGGCGTTATGTTCTACGCAGGGCAAGCGTGTTTCGGGTATGAAGACAAACTACCACGACACCGTTCGCAACCTCATTTCCGAATTATCGGAAGCCGAGCTCGCTGGAGATATCCCGCTCGTCCGTTTACTCTTAAACAAGTTGAGCGACCGTACTTTGTTTCCCGCTAAGGTTTTCATCTTCGCGGAGGATGCACGGCCAGGCTATTATGGAACATGGACAAGGAATTCACGCCTGATTGGACCGCGCACACCTCTGGCGAGAGACGTGCTTGCCCATGACTACAACTACGACAGCGGAGAAGAATGGGAGGGAGAAGATGCTGGCGATGGCGAAGACGTTGTTGATGACGGCGAGGAAGAAGACGACGGAGAGGAGGCTGACTCTGACCTGGACAGCTGGCTTGACGACGACGACGAAGGACCAGAGGTTTCTATACACAGTATCGACCCGTCTCAGATACCCGATATACCCTTGCAACCCCTCAAACGAAAAGCCGACGATCCAAATAGCAAGAAAGTGAAGAAGAGGAAGGTTGTTGTCCCTCTTGTACCCTTCGCTAAGGGACCTTGCTGGGAGAGCTCTATTGGGCAATGCGACAATGACCTCTTTGGCCCATATCAAATTCGACTATTCAATAGTGAGTTTTTGGATATAAATCTAGTTCGTTTCGATCCTGGCTCAGACAAGTTTAGATACTCCATTCCCAATTGACCCTTTCACATTCGTTTCATGCGTCGACGATAAACAGGACAAAGTTGGGATTGCCCAGATTGCAGGCGGCTTTGCGGTTCCGAATGTTCCTGATCGGATAATAGCCGTCAAACCAGCCGTGTCTTCGACGAAGAGGCTACCCATCGCACCGAAGACGACGTTCCCCGACGTGCATCTTCCGTTCTTGCTCAACAAAATCACCAAGATGCAAGCCCCCAATATTACCCTGTTGATCGAGACTCTATACCAAGATCTGCGGGAACACAACGTGAAGAAGAATGCAATTGAAGTTAAAGTCAGGGAAGTCGGCGAAAAGTGTAGGGAAAAGAAAGTTTGGATTGTAAAACCAGATTATCAGGTGGGTACTTTCTTCTGTTCTTCAGCTGTTGTAGCTTCACTTTGCCGTTCTCCTCTGACCGTAGGATCGATATAACACGTTTCTCTGTTAACGGAATATCATTGTCATCCGTATCTTCCCATTACCAAGATCCATGCGGCGTCATTACATTAATGTTAAATAATAAGGAATGGGCATATTATAAGTGTACAATGGTAGAATCGCCTTCAGGAGGCTACAATTCTCCACAGATTCTGTACGAGGTCGAAGTCCAGCTGGTTGGGTTGTATATCCACAGGATAGATATCTCCTGATCGCGATCCTTTGAACAGGTCAGCGCTGCGTTCCAAACTACACGCAAAGAGTTCACTCACTCACGAGTAATTTAATCAAATTGCCGCGCTTATCAACGATGGGTTCAAAACCAAGCCCCTTATATAGCTTGAGACGAAGGCTACCGAGAACAAACACTAAGCTTTTGATTCCTCTGAAAGAACAAAAAAGATGCCACTTACACAGTCCCGTCAAGTTCTCTGCTGTGTTCGACGGCAGGATCGTAGTTCTCAAGGTTGTGTGCTTCGTCTTTCAAACGCGTGAGCTCCGCCTCCCTGCTTGCGATGAGCCCTTCGGCATCGCTTATGGCCTTCGCTAACGAGAGCCTGCTGCTGTCGAGTTCGTTGAGAGCGGTTGCATGAGCCTCTGCAGAAGGCACGGACGCGGGCCGCGTGGAGGACACCCGTGCCGCCTCGAGCACCCGCGCGAGAGCTATCCACGATGGTCCCTGAGTTCGTGGGCGAATAAAACGCTTATCGACTGGAGGTGACTTGCCTTTAAGATTAGCATGTGCCTCTTCCAGCTCTTTCTTCCGTTTGTCCTCTGCGATTGAGATTTTCTCCTCTGCTCCTACTATAGTAAGGTAATCCTCTTCTGGATCGATGATAGGTAGCATATCACGTATAGCCTTGCTAAAGAGATAGTTTACGGCTTCAGCTCCAGTCACAGAGTAAAGGAATGGCAGCAAACGCATTGACATTGCTTCATTAACGTCTATTGACATGGTGGATAGAGGACAAGATCACCAAACAAGGCGCGTCACGCATGACACGACACACGTGCTCTGTGACGAGACGCGATTGGTTGAACTCCATTCATAGATCAAAAGCCGCTAATACCACAATAAACAGCACACTTCTAGCTATGGGACATCTGGGGCAACAACTTTGCCTGTTGCTCTTGAGGACATCATCAAACTCATAAACAGAGTCTAAGTACTATGGATTCAAAACAAAAAGCTATATACCTTCTGACACCATCTTCCGGAGTTGCGAGAGGTCCGCCTTATTGTTGAGCATAACCAGTCTACGAAAGACCCTGGGTTTAAAGCATTCTTTACATGACTATGTGAACAACTCATGCATACTGTCTTTTGGTACCATCCAAGAAAGAGGAAGTATAAGCTGCAATATGATTTTAGGTTGCTCCATACAGTATTTCTCCTGCACTTTTCTGCAAAACCCAGATGTGATAAACAGTCCGTGGAGTGCGAGATACGTAAGACCATGGGTATAAAATGATAGATCGACCAGAACAATGGCATCCAGGATAAGGTGAAGAATAGTGACAAGTGAGTCTCGTGGCACTGTGAATCGGATGGACCGATATGAACCTCGTCCGCTCCTTATTCTCTGATAAACCTTTCATTCTCGGCAAATGCAGTCGCGACGACTCGGGCACCTCTAGCTCTGGCTGTTTTATCATCAAAAAGCGCCAACGACATGATGGTCTACTCAGGGAAAAGGGGTTGATATGCTATCTGCGCTAGAACGAAGGACTAAATAACAGCCAGCAATGGCGCATCCTGGCTGATAGCGAGCGACAATTCTTTTGATAATTGTATCAAATATCGCTAACAGCTTCCTTGGGGGAATTCACCAACCCACTGAAATGTAGCCAAAAGCCTGATCTCCGTTGGCAAAATTCGGTTCAATTGGCGTCATGATGATCCCCACCAGATCGTTTTCGGCTGGCAGGGGTAGCCCGCTGTGCGCAAACGTTGGTTGCGTCGTCATTAAAACGATTCTAGCGTTCTGCCAGAGAATACAACCCGGCACGTACAAAAAGTTGAGAGCTGGGGTCTCGTTGGAACAGGCTAATCTGTTCTCAGCTCGTCGACAAATCCATGCGAAAGAAACAGTTAAGCGTATTGTGAGGGTTACTAAATTTGGGGCATTAAATTCAAACTCCGGTCTCATCGTTGAGCACGTGACATAGAGATTACTGAACAAGCCTCAGGCCCTTTGCCCTGCACCCCGAAGACTATCTCATCGTGCAGCTCTTGCGCGTCCTCATCGTCCATCTCCCAAATTGCTTGCACCATTTGACGGCGACACACACTCTCATCGCCGCGTCATCATGGAGGTCGGCATTTTCGCTCGGCCAATTCACTTTCTCAATCTTACGCCAACTTCATCAGGGTCTGCTTGATTTCTCGAGGGAGTTCGATGTCGGGCTCCTGGACAAGGTCGTCTTGTCCATGTACAGCGGCGCAGGTCAAGAGGTGAAGGATATATAGACTGACAGCACCGCGACTTGTCTCTGATAGCGCGATTTCTAGCAACACATGGCTCAACAAGTCCTGACCCAGTTTGAGGAACACCCGGACTCATGGACCCGAGTTCCCGACATTCTCGAAACCGCAACTCAGCTCCAATCCAAGGTAAAGACCGTATGGAATCTCGCTCCGATGGCATTTCTGACCACGATGCGCTACGTTAGTATATCGCACTTCAAATCTTGGAGAAACTTGTCACAACACGGTGGAAGACGCTTCCTGAGGGACAGAGGCAGGGTATGTGATTTCTGTTTGATGGGCACTGCGAGAGAACTGACTGTATTAGGTATCCGCAACTTCGTTGTCGGAATTACCGTAAAAATCGCATCTGACGAATCACAAATGCGACAACAGAAGGCATCCCTCAATAAACTCAACCTTGCTCTGGTTCAGGTATGAAATCAATGCGCCTTAGCTACGAAATCTCACTACTGACGAATAATTCAGATTCTTAAGCAAGAATGGCCACACAATTGGCCCACTTTCATCACGGAACTGGTTGAATCATCTAAAACGAACCTATCACTTTGCGAGAACAACATGGTCATATTGAAGCTCCTTTCCGAAGAAATTTTTGATTATTCCGCGGAACAGATGACCCAGACCAAGATCAAAAACCTGAAGAATCAGATGTGTGGAGAGTTCTCCGAGATCTTCAGGCTATGTTTGGAGGTTCTTGAAGAAGCTCAAAAAACATCCTTGATCAGGGCCACGTTAGAAACCTTACTCAGATTCCTCAACTGGATACCTCTAGGATATATCTTTGAGACCGTACTCATTGATCTGCTTGTGACGCGCGTGAGTCTGCTGCTTATTCCATCTATCCTGGACATATGGCTGAAAAGCTGTAGTTCCTAGAAGCTCCAGACTTCCGAAATATTACCCTCAAATGCCTCGCCGAAATTGCTGCTCTCAATGTTGGGCCTGAATATGACCCTAAGTTCGTCATCCTCTTTGCTATGGTCATGACGTCCATCAATCGCATGATCCCACCGAGCACCAACATTGCCCAGGCGTACGCTAATGCCGGCGATGCTGGACAGGAGCTTGTTCTCAACCTTTCCCTCTTCCTCGCAAACTTCCTCTCCAATCATCTTCGGGCAGTGGAAACCGAACAAAACCGTGACGTTCTTCTGAATGCGCATCTTTACATGGTAAAGGTTTCGCAAGTCGATGAACGGGAGATTTTCAAGATTTGCCTCGAATATTGGCTCAAACTCGTCGCAGAGCTGTATGAAGAAATTCAAGGTCTACCAATAGGCGAATCTGGCCTACTGATGGGCCTCAGTCTCGGAGGTAACGGGGGAGCCCAAAATATGCTTGGGGGCATCTCGTTGCGGAAGAACATATACAGCGATGTGTTGTCTAACCTGCGGCTTGTCGTCATCGAGAGGATGGTCAAGCCTGAGGAAGTACGTGCTGAGTTATACCTCCGTCAGAATTAGCTGAAACAATGCTCTGTTTCACAGGTTCTCATTGTTGAGAACGAGGAAGGCGAAATTGTGCGTGAATTTATGAAGGAGAGCGACACCATTGTCCTTTACAAGTCGATGCGCGAACTCCTCGTCTACCTCACTCACCTTGATGTCACCGACACGGAAACCATCTTGACTGAGAAACTCGCCAAACAAGTCGACGGTTCTGAATGGTCTTGGAACAATTTAAACACTCTCTGCTGGGCTATCGGTTCCATCTCTGGTGCCATGAGTAAGTTTGTCAAATGCCATGTGGTTTGCTATGCCTCACATCGTCTGCCAAGATGAGGAAACCGAGAAGCGCTTCCTTGTGACCGTCATCAAGGACCTCCTCGGCTTGTGCGAGATTAAACGTGGAAAGGATAACAAAGCGGTCGTCGCTTCTGATATAATGTACATCGTTGGCCAATACCCGCGTTTCCTCAAGGCCCATTGGAAGTTCTTGAAGACCGTCGTCAATAAACTCTTCGAGTTCATGCACGAAACGCACGAAGGTTAGCTTGGGAATGTTACACTGTCTTTTGGTCGCTTATGGACTTAACTTCTTTATAGGTGTGCAGGACATGGCTTGCGACACATTCATTAAGATCGCCCAGAAATGTCGCAGACACTTCGTGATGCAACAATCTGGTGAACAGGAACCTTTCGTGGACGAGATACTCCGCCTTCTTCACAGGATCACCGTGGACTTGTCGCCTCAACAAGTGAAATACTGTTTATCCTATTCTCCATGCTATTGGCTGACCCTCATCGAAGGTTCATACTTTCTACGAGGCTGTAGGATACATGATCTCAGCGCAGCCTAACAAACCACAGCAAGAGAAGCTGATTGCAAAGCTGATGGAGCTTCCGAACAACGCCGTAAGTCAATGCTTAGGACTCTCGATGCGTCATTGCTGATGAGGCATGTAGTGGGACTCGTTAATGGCACAAGCTGCCCAAAACATGGACGTCCTGTCAAGCACTGATAATATCAAAATTCTATCAAATGTCCTAAAGACAAACGTCGCTGCCTGCACTTCCATCGGCAGCTTCTATCTTCCCCAGATTGGACGCATCTTCCTTGATATGCTTGGTCTTTACAAGGCAGTAAGCGGTATTATCAGCGAAACTGTTGCAAAAGAAGGTCAGTGGCGTATGCTGTAACGTCCTGCCTTAACTCATGCGTTCCTCCAGGCCTAATCGCCACCAAAACGCCCAAAGTCCGGCAACTGCGTACCGTCAAGAAAGAAATCCTAAAATTGATGGAGACGTACATCAAGAAGGCTGAGGATCTCGAAGCTGTGAATAACAACTTTATGCCTCCTCTTCTGGACGCGATCCTCGGTGACTACAATCGCAATGTACCAGCCGCAAGAGACGCGGAGGTTTTGAATGTAATGGCAACTATCACATCCCGCCTCGGAGTACGTATGTTAGACTCTGGAATGCGGCTGTTCGTTCTTATCACTTCTTCTAGCCCCTTCTTACACCCCAAGTGCCCGCTATCCTGGACGCTGTCTTCGAACCTACACTAAGCATGATTAACCAAGACTTTGCCGAATATCCCGAACATCGCGTAGGATTCTTCAAGCTCCTTCGCGCCATTAATCTGAACTGCTTCCCTGGTATGGCAAACGTATTAAAAAGGATTGCCAGTGCTGACCCCTTGATTAGCTCTACTTGGAATCCCTCCCAACCAATTCAAACTCTTCATGGATAGTATCATCTGGGCCATCAAGCACACGATGCGCGATATTGCCGATACAGGATTGAACTGTGAATAACCCAGTCTTTCATCTTCGACTTTTTGCTGACTCCTATCCAGTGTGCCTCGAGGTCGTCAACAACTTTGCGGGGGCCGCAGAACCCGCGGTTAGCAACGCCTTCTTCCAACAGTACTTCCTGAGCATAGTGCAGGATATCTTCTATGTCCTCACTGATACCGACCATAAGAGCGGGTTCAAACTCCAGAGCTTACTGCTGGCGCGCATGTTCCAGCTCGTGGAAGTGAACATGATCCAAGTACCACTATTTGATCCTAACCAGCCCGCGAATTCGAATGCGGCATACATGAAGGAGTATTGTATCAAGCTCCTATCCAATGCCTTCCCTCATGTTCAAAGGTGATTCAGTGTATTCCTTTTCAGCTATTTTGGCGATATATTGAAATACATTGCCAACCCTTCAGCGCGCAAATTCAAGCCTCCGTCAACGCCATGAGCAAGAATCACAACGACATTAATCACTTCAAGCTGGCTCTGCGCGACTTCCTGATCCAGCTGAAAGAGTTCTCTGGAGATAACACAGAGCTCTATCTAGAAGAGAAGGAAGCAGAAAGCCAGAAGCAGGCAGAAGCCGAGCGCCAGGCAGCCATGAGGATTCCAGGCATGCTGAAGCCCGATCAACTAGAGGACAAGGACGAGGATATTTGATTTATTGGACCCCGACTGGAGGATTATTGTTCTTTCATGCAATTGTGACCCATCACTATCATACGTAAAACCATCTTTCATCCGTCCCTATTCGCCATGCACGCATCTTCCTTTGTGATTGACCTTGCTGATTTTTTTTCTCTGTCTGCGTTTTGTCTCTAAATAGCCTATGTACCATTAGCACAACAGATAATGTAAAAAAACTCGAACTTGAGAACTTGGTTGATCTTGGCAAGGCGGTATGACCTCTCCTTATTAGATACAGTGGCCTCGATCACGGACTTGATGACTGTGGCGATAATCAACTTTTCCGTTTCGGCCATCATCATGTTCAAAAAGTATGTCTCCTGGTATGCCTCTTGACCGATCTGACGGGTTCGAACATGCTTTTCAGATTCAATCCGACGTCGGATATCGCTGGTCAGACGCCAGTCAAGTCGTCTGTTCAACGGAGCATCCGCGCGGCTATCTTATCGCAGTGGAAGATAGAGCCTGAGACGCTCGAAGCCGTCTGGCCCAAGAAAGAAGGGCTTGTCCTCGCCAAATGGTCCGTTTTCAGTCTTGTGAAACTGTGCCCTCGCACCGAGTCATCTTTTAATTTACTGACATGCTTGCTGATCGCCGCTAGCAGAGACCACATCTCCATCTACGCCGTGCGCAACGAACCCCTGTTTTTCCAGCACTTCGATGGTCCTTTTCTGCCGACACTCCGGCTACTGCATAAATGTGAGGCGACAAATTCTGCACTGTGACACATCTGGCTTCTTGCTGTTCTCTCGGGCGTGATTTTTATGGTTACGTTGACAATGCGCGTTTTTTTTTTCGTCTTTAGATCCGTACATTCTGCCCATGGTCAAGGTCGATCGGGGTGCTATACGATTCCTCCTCGGCGGTGCGAACATGATGTGCCCCGGTTTTACGTCTGCAGGGGGATACCTGCCTCCTGCTGATGCGGCTCTGCCTGCAGGCACCCCTGTCGCGATCCACGCTGAAGGCAAAGACAATGCGGCGGCGGTCGGGATCACCAAGTTGGGCACAGAGGAAATTCGAAAGGTGAACCAAGGTGTCGGCGTGGAAACGGTTACCTACCTCGGGGACGACCTCTGGGCCCTGCAATCGCTATGAAGCGTCGAGAAGAGAAACGCTGCGTTGTGTCACACAGAGTCAATATGTCTGACTCGGTTGTGTGGGTGGGTGCTGTCTATCAGGAAACCAATATTCAGGGTCCCTTCTTTATGACTCTGATTCGTTCATTTGAGAATTGACTACTATCATGTGGTATCTTTTGAAATGAGAGAAGGAATCGCTAACCCTTAAACGTGTTTTCTGGCAGGTCTTGCGAGATTTGTGCTTTTCTTCTCCGCTACAGCAGTTATGTCAGTCTAGGGCCCGCTTCTCGCTCAATCAAGGCATAAGTCATGATGAACTGGTTCGGGCCGCTGTTTATTTGTTTCTGTTTGATATCAAAGCTGCTGACGACACCCAAATCCAGGTTTGTTCGTTGTTCTCCTGCATGTCCGAAGCAAGCGACCGAGGCGCATCACCTCAGTTTTCATACAACGAATTCACTCAGGTCAAGCATCGTAAGAAGCGCAGAGGTCGGACGAGAGAAGATAGGCCGATAATCACGCTCGTAGTGCAGCTCTATCAGCAGCTGGGACAGGATGATTGGATGGACGAATGCCGACGTCTGCACCCGTTTCCTTTATCTCGCCATTCCGCTCTATTTCCGGTTGCTGACCGAAGGACCCTTTTCTAGGGATACTCCAAGAGTCGCTGAAGGATAAGCCACTAGGCGTGCGGGAGATCCTTTGCCTCGGTCTGGGTAGTCCGTCGTCGTCGCTGAACGCACGAGCTCAACTTGCATTCCTCCTCTGCATGAGCGATCATCTAAACATAGTGTGTACCACTGATGTCCGTAACGGTACTCTGGATCAGAATGATCATTCCTTCTTTTTCGTTTCCCTATCCGTTCTGCCTGTCCGACATTACGGCTTGTCCTCAGGAACGCGGGAATGTGCTTGTCTATGATCCTGTGCTCACGGCAGAAGACGTTGCGCTCCTCCAAGAACTCCGAGTCCGGGTCCTTATCGAGAACAAAGCAGGTCCCCTCTCCGCAATTTGTCTCTGAGCAGAGAAAATGTTGATTTCTTTCCTTGATGTGCGCGGCGCATCGATTTGCCTTTCATCCAGAACGCAGAATACCCTGTTGAGAAGCCGACGCTATGTTTCATGCCCCATTGCGACTTGGAGCTTTATGAAAACATGATCAAAGCAAACTGGGACCCGGGACGACTGGCGAAATTAGTTCTCGTCGCAAATCGGCTCGTCGACTATGTTGAAAGGTTGGCAGGCTTGTCACTTTTTTTTCCCCTCTTCATTAGACCTTTCGGCGATGCCATATAGCTGGCCCGGACATAAATTAGAGGCGGTGGCTCCGAACTTGTACCGACTAGGTATGGTCTCCAAGTCTCTCGGAGCACGTCGAACGCTCTCACCCCACCGCTGAAGCGCCCTCTCTCAAGTGCAATTCATTACCTACGTCAACAGCGTGGCCCAATGCTTTCAACAATACAGCGATCCAGTTCGTGGGAGCGTCTGATAGTCTCCACTTCCTTAATGGGGGCTAAAAATTTTATTGTGTGGCGGTCGATACACGGGGTGAACGTCGACGGCGGTTATGATCGATAGTCAATACCTAATGGCGCCATCGCACAAAAAAAGATATCATATTGCACAATGGCCATAGATGGATCTACAAAATTATGAACAGTAAAATGCAAGAACCAGAACCCAGACGAAAGCAGCAGTAAAAAGAACATATGCATGCGATGAATAACGTGAGTCAAATGCAGATGAAGCGACTAGCACTCTTGATAAGTATTATATGAATTGTGAGTATCAGGGAAGGGCAAGGGGTCGATTTCGAAGGGGTAGAAGTATGAGTCGTCAGCGTCGACACGAATATGAGGGGAGGCACGACGTAAGCTGCTGCGTTCTGCTGGGAGGGGGATGGAGGCCGGGTCGATCAAGCTCAAGGAATTACTTGACCTGCCTAGGGAAGGGGTGAGAGGGGCGTCCGACTCGTCATCCGAGGTGTCTTCTATGGCGTCGGGCACAGACAAGTCGTCCGAGTCGTGGTAAGGAAGGGGATCATCACAAGGAGCTGGAAGAGAAGAAAGAGGCGAGTCGAAAGAGGACTCGTAGTCATATGAGTTGAGGAGAGGAGGATACGGAACAGGGTAGGGATAGGAATATGTTACAGAAATGGGATGAGGATACAGGGTAGACTGATTGGAGAGATCGTCTGACGATGCCATCGGTGACACGATAGGGCTCAGCAGCAAGTGGTCCTCGTCGTCGTCCGCAGGTACTGCCGAGGTTTGCGCTTCCGAGTCCACGCCAAAGTCTTCATCGTCATCGTCACCAAGTGTTTCTAGGAGGGAATCAAGCCACTCTGCTTCAGTAGCCTTGCCGTCCGAAGCACGCGACCCTACGAGCTTCCCGGCGTCTGGAAACATGAAAGAATCGGTCTCGTCGGGGCCCTGGTCTTCTTCAGAGTCGTCGTCGAGGGAATATACAGAGTTTGAATTAGAGCAATGGGTAGCGTTGTTACTTGGGGCAGCACTGGATGGGGAGTTGATGATCGAGTTTTTCAGCAAGACCCAGCGATGCAAGCTGTAATTGTCCTTGCTGCCGATGGACAAGTTCAGCTTGTTGCGGGCGATGGAAAATAGATTCGCAGGCTCAGACATAACTGGGGGGCTAGGGAGTGAATAGGCGCGCAAAGACACGCAAAAAGACGCTGGACATACGTGAGTCAGTGGCGACTGGTGCGGTGTATGCGGTATACGATTTCGGGTTCGAATAAGAGGGATCCGTTCTTGGAGGTACGGAACAGTTTATTGACCATTCTCACATAGAGAGACCAAGCGGTGGTCGAGGAGGACGCGATAAGAGAAGGGGAGAGACGAGGACGACGAGGGCGGAGGTGCTCAAGCGGACATGGGGAGAGTTGAGACTGAGCGAAGGAGTTACGAACGGCCGGTTTATATAAGCTCGAGTCACTCCGAACGAACCGGCTCAGTTTCACATAGCCGAACCGCGTGCGAAGACGCAATCATCAGACCAGTGTTCTAAATACATCGCCCTATATAGCATCATCCTTCGTCCATCCTGTCCTCCCCTCCCTCGTCTTTCACCGTCTCCAGCAGCTTCTTGATCTTGTTGATGCTCTTCGGCGAAATATCCCGCGCCACCGCTAGCGTCTGCGCCGACTTGGTCTTCTCCCATCAGTCGGTACACCTTTGCCAGCTGGAAAACCACGTTCGACTCCTCTGGCGTCGTGTTTCGCAGGTATTCCAGGTCTCTGGCTGCAAGCTGTCGGAGGTTCAGACACAGGGTCATTGCTAGTATACACGTATCTTCCGTATCTTGACTCACCTGATATCGCTTCATGGAAATGAAAATTTTGGCCCTCCGATAACGAACCAAGGCGTTATCGGGAGCCAATTCAACCGCCTTCTCAAACAGCGGCAGCGCGTGATCCTTGTCGCCACGTCTTTCAACCGTCTGCGGACGCAGTCACAGAATTCGGAACCTTCAGCTTCTCGTAATAGACGTCAGCATGACTCCACTTACCATCCCCAGGCATCCCAGCAGGACTGCATTATTTGGGTAGAGTTTGACTGCTGCCCGATAATGGTATTCGGCCAATCGAATCTTGTTCATTCTCAGGTAGCATGTTCCCAAACCGTACCTGTGCAATTTGGTCAGATGACCCATTGTCATGAACCTGTCCGAGTCTGGTCTGCTCACCATGCGTTGTAATGTCTCCGATCACTCCTCAGCGCTTTTTGGAAGAACGCAATTGCCTTGTCTAGGTCGTCGTCGATCGACTCGTGGCCGCTCAAAGTATAGGCGTAAGCGCACATCGGATCCAATTGTGTAGCTCGCCCAAAACACGTTAGTGCCTGTGATCGGTCCTTTTGCAGCGAAAACGTGTTGCCCACAGCAATCCATGCCTGTGGTGATCGGGGATTGATGTTCAACAGCTCTTGCGCCAAAAAGGCAAGATCTACGCTCTGTTGCAGGTGCCACAACAGTGTTGAATACACTTCCATGTCCGCTGAACGATAAGGATCAAGCGCTCGCACGGCTTTAAACGCACGCTCAGCCTGAAAGGAAAACGTAAGGAACAATGTACGATGGACTGTCTCATCACACACGTACTGAAGCAAAATCTTGCTTCTCGTAGTGAGCCCGGCCAACCATCGCAAGAACCGTTGTCGTGTGTTGTGTGGGATGAGGTAATAACTCAAGCACGTCCAGACACTTCTGGCACTCGAATTTTGCCAGCGCCCGAGTCGCCGCAGCAAATTGCCGCATGATGTTATATATGTAATAGTCTGCTAGCTCTGTCGCGTGTTCCTGCAGCGCTGCTTGATCTTGCATTGCGTTCCTGTTGGTCGGGGAAGGCGAAATTTCGGACCGTGGAGTGTGCGCTACCGAAGGCGGCGACTGTGAATAAGCGACCTCGCTGGTAGTAGCAGTAGCAGGGTCTTCCTCCATCTCTGACTCGGCAGATCGTGAACCGTGTGTTGGTTGTCGCTTTCGAGTGGATGGCTGCTACGTAAATTTAGAACACGGGAATCATCAGAACCTGAACTTCAAATAAAGTGTAAGACACCAATAGCTTACCTTTTGAGTTGCAGGCTGTTTTGATGTTGCCCCGCTCAACAATCGAGTACTGCGCCGTGTAGGTACACCAGATGGCTTAGGCGCGGCATTACTCTTTCCGAGACCAGTTGTCCTAGAGGACGTCGTGGGCTGGGAACGACGACCGGAAGATGAGAAGATATTAGCAAATATCAAGGCCGGGCGTGCGCGTGCCTTTTTCAAGCTATCGTCTGCAGCCGCCGTCGGTTGACTCGGCTTCGACGTCTTGAGAGCTTCTGGCGGTCGAACCGTCGACCGCTGTCTCTTCGTCACAGGGCCCCCCTCATCTGCAGAAGAAAGGGGACGTGATATGTGGGGTTGGGGTGGTAGAGCTAGGTTGGAGGACTGGGTGCGAGTGGTGCGTTGAAATTGCTGAAATGAATTGTCAGGATAAAACGACATGTCATTAGTCGCTCTACAAAATCTTGTCAGCCACGCTCCTCGTACAAAGTCCAGCGTCAAGAAGCATACATTGAGTCTCGAGGGCCCGAGGGTGGAGGAATGCGGAAAGATTGAGGGTGTGTCGTGTCGGGCTTCCAAGTGCGAAATATGCTGCCACCATTGCCTGTCTCTGGCGTGAAAAATCCAGCACCAGTAGCAATAGGGCCACCCCTTGCTTGGCTTTCGTCGGTGTGTATTTTGAGTATGGGTGGTTGTCGGGGAGGGAATATATCGTCGACCTCTGGTGCTTCGCCTGGAAGGACACAGATGAACTACAGATTCAAAGGTATACATGATGGCCTGGCATACCAAGCGCACATAGACCTTCAAACGCCTCCCACAACATCGGGTTCAGTGTCAATGCTTCCCTAAAATAGTTGGCGGCCAGTTCTGGTTGATTAGCTTTGGCGGCCATGACGCCAGATCTGCAGCGCAGCAATGCTTCATCAGGAAAATATCGTGACGTGCGGGTGCTCGATGATGCTATTGTTCAAGATGTGAGAGATGACGGAGCATGACACGTCGCCTGGTCGAAAGACTAACCGATGGGAATGTAAGATGGGTCTTCCAGAGCTGACTGCAAAGCCAGACGGGAATCCTTGTAGCGCTTTAATGCAGCTAGACACTTGGATTTAATCTCAAAGCATCCGCTGCACTGTTCGCTCGTCGGGTTGTCCACCAGATTCAACGCTGAGTAAGGCACGCCATCTTTGAGGAGTGCCGTGGCATAGAGGTGACGCGAATCATGGGTGTGCTGGTTTGCAGCAAAATATCTCTCCGCGTAAAACACGGCAGTCTTCGTAAGATCCGCGTCCAGACACGACCAGACAAGTGAATGGAAGCGTTGCGATAGCTGGTGCCAAAAGAACGGGATTGACTCTCGCTGCATGCAGTTCAGTCCTAGTTCATCAAATGGAGACCTGGAGTCCTAGCAGATGGGGAATTAGGCGAGCCGCAGTGGTACGGTTGAGTCCGACGATGTAGAGCTAGTGCAAGGAGGGTTCGGGAGAACGCACTCCAGACCAAGAACGGATTATGAGGATGAGGGCAAATGGTTGATTCTTCACGTTCAGTGGCACGTGACTCCACGCGTTCCATGTGAGTGACCTCAGATTATAATGCGTCCACAAACTGACTCAAATACAGCTGATATTATGCTTTTTTATATTATCTTACAGATGTGCCGCCAGGGATATCATCCCGTCTAGAGTCTTAATGTTCATGTGGAGAAGGTTCATTCTTTTGTTCTGAAGAAACTATCAGAAAAGATATTTTCTCTTGTCTAAAAACTTCTCACCAGGTGCACATTGAATCGCATCGTCAATACGGAGCAGGGATACCGCAGCTTCATATGCTGATTTCAGGCTCTTGATCTTGCTCATAGTTGGTTCAAGGACACCGGCGGTGACGTTGTCGCGCACGTCACCATTCAACAAGTCCAGACCATAACGCAACAAAATCTTCTTGGGATCTCCGGCGGGCGCGTTCTGCGCCGCGTTGTGGTACGATCGCAGCTTTGCGATCAATTCCGTCGAGTCTTTTGCGGCATTCACAGCCAAAGTTTTTGGTATCGAAAGCAAGGCACCTGCGAACTCAGCAATTGCGAGCTGTTCTCTTGATCCCTGCGCAGACACATCAGAATGATCTGGTCAATGCGCTCAGTGAATGGGGAAACAGCATACCAGTGTCGTGGCGAAATTCTCCAAGTAGATACTTAATGCTGACTCCACCGCTCCGCCGCCCGGGACTACAGCTCCGCTCTCCAATGTCCGTTTGATGATCGACAGTGTATCATGCAAAGCCCTCTCCATCTCATCCAACATGTAGTCGTTCGCGCCGCGCAAAATTATGGATGCAGAGTTCACAATTTTTGTTCCCTTGACGAGTATGAGCTCGTCATCGGAGATCCGTTCTTGCACGACTTCTTCAGCTGTGCCGAGGTAGCTAGGCTCGAATGTTTCTTCGCCTTCCAGATTTGCCAAGCTAGACACCAGGGTGCCTCCTGTGGCCTTTGCTATGCGGCGGAGATCTTCCTTCCTGCATCGGCGAACAGCCATGGCACCTGCTTCAACGAACTCCTTCAAGCAGAGGTCATCGATGCCCTTCGTGGTCAGTATGACGGTAGCTCCAGCAGCCAGTATTTTACGAATGCGCTCTATTGTTATGTCCGCTTCACTTTTTGGGAAAGTTTTCAAGATATGTCCGAGGTCTTATCCAACAGAAAACATACCGTTTACGGATCTCTTCCAGCTGGTTCGGATCATCCACCAATATTTGCACACCCAATTGCATTCTGGCTTTTGTAAGGTTCATGTCGAGGCATGCAATTTTTGCGTTAGCAATGCGCTTCTTCATTGCTGAACGGAGAGTAGTGAGTGAAATGCGTTCAGGTGCGGCAAATTCCACAATACCCTGGCTTGCGACAGTGCAATTCAAAGCATAGCCTTGGACGAATATAGATTCACGTGCACTCTTTCCGTGGGCTTTCAGGACGTTCACAGCTTTAACGGGGTATTTGATATCTCCTCGCAAGTTGATCGTCTTGACGGCTTGCATTGCATCCACCGCCATCGGCGCGAATAGGTCATCATCGCTATGTAGAGCTTTTGGCATTTGTATTAACATTCAGGGTCACAAAACGCACTTTCCGATGATTTTGCTAGACATGCTGGTCTTCGCAACATTGATCAATGCTTCCCGACCCAGAGCTTCGACCTTGATGCTCAATTGATCCTGCATATACTTGACGGCTTCACGGCATGCCAGACGATATCCTGTGATAATAGTAGTTGGGTGAATCTTTGCTTTGACAAGCTCGTTTGCACGGCGTAGCAGTTCCGCAGCGATGATAACCACAGAAGTTGTGCCGTCCCCTACTTCCTTGTCTTGTTTTTGTGCAAGATCAACGAATATACGACCCGCGGGGTGTTCTACAGAGAGTAGAGAAAGGATAGTGGCACCATCGTTAGAAATCGTGACTTCCTGTCAAGTGTTTCAATCGAGGTTCAGAAGATGTAATAGCCTCCAGAGTATAGGGAAACGGTGCGCACCCCGATGTTATCCACTAGCATTTTATCTAGCCCCATAGGACCTAACGAACTTTTGACGATGTTCGCGATTGATTGGGCGGCGATGACTGAAGTCGATTTCAGTCGATTGCGACGAATGCAGCATATTAGGGCGACGAACCATTCTGATCGCGTATGTCCTGACCAGAAACACGATCACCACCCAGAAAAGCACCTGCTCGTGGGTCGCGTTGAAACATTTTGTGAAGGAAGACAATGACTGGACTGAGCGCGAAAGAAATAGACCAGGTCTGTGAGCACTTCAGGTGGAGAGACGCATTAACCCAAGTACGTAATCAATGAAATCAATGACCCTGTCAGAAACTTCAGCAAATTATCTATGTATATTTGAGCTCCGGTAAAAACTATTTGAGTGCTTATTGTCCTCTCAAAGGGCAGAAATACCGCGTAGATGGTGAAGGGTACAAAAGGTGAAAAAAAAAACAGTTCAGGGAGATGGAATCGAAACTACGAGAAGAGAAACCGGTCAATGGGTCAAATGGAATTGGCTGATTGTAAAAAGGAAATGGAATACGAGTCCATGACGAGGTTTAAGGAGACATCAGTTGAGAAACGAGATACAATGCCGTAGGCTTTGTGTATAAATATATATATCAACAAGATTGGTAGAGTCCCGAGTAGATATGGGTATGCCAATACTTGTAGAGTCGGAGGTTGTAGGGGAAAGAGGTTGCACTTCCAGGGGCGGACGGAATTTCCATGTTGGCGAAGACTACGCATACTGGAATTAACGAATGAACGAATGTCGTCGCCAAGATGAAAACGTGTTGTAAGGTTTGCGATGATGGATGAGCATGTAAGATCGTCCTTGATCGTCGAGTATTGACCTGATATATATCATGAAGCGAAACTAATTCGCGATTAGCCCGTCAAAGAATATACACTGAGATATTCTCCTTGAGAGTCGATTAATATTGAACGTGCATGGCGTTGTAAGTCTCTGCACGGATGAGGGGAACTCGTCCTAATTTCTTGCCTTTGAACATGTTCGTCTTCGTGGGGGAGGACAAGGACTGTCACCGATGTCGGTGTCGGTGTCATCCCCATCGGCCGTCGCATTGCTGTCTTCGGGTAAAGTTGACAATCCGCTGCCACTACCACCACGGCGAGTGCGTGCAGCATTAGCCGCTGCGAAGAGGCTGTTAGGCCCACCCGTAGGAACGGTATTGCGTTTCGTCTGAGGCTGGGACACCAGAGACGTCTTGCCAGGGCCATCGCCATAGGTGTAAGATTTATGACGTCCGAATTTGGCCTTGCGGAATTGATCCAGGTCTTCTCGCCTGGATGCGGCATGAGTCGGATCGTCCATTGTGACGTAGCCTTGCGGTTCGCAACGATGAGGCGATGTTTTGAAGTACTGGCAGTAGCCGCCCTCAAGGATATAGACTTCAGGGAAGTGAATCTTTGGGTATATGTGGTTGTTCATTGCGCGATCCTTGGCTCGGAGGTGCTTAGCGCTGCTAGCCGGTCAGTACTCATCTCTGTGAATAGCGGGTGCGTATACTTACAAAGTCGGCGCCCTCTTAGCGCTGAATTCGCAATGGAAAACCAAAATGGTCTTCCGGACAGAATCTCCACTTGTCGACGGTGCAGGTTTGTTCGCATTTGCGGAGAACAGAAATTCTTCAACGCCCGCAGTTGTGTTGATGTTGATAGCTCTGGGGATGTGGCCTCCAGCGTACTCGTAATCGAACCGACAGTCGATAACGTAAAAGTTGTTTATTTTGTCGTCATAGTTGCCATCTAACAGTTGATTCAACTAGAAAGTAATCAGTGACTAAATTGAACAAACAAGAGATGGGACTCACAGTCTGGCTGCTGATGCGCATAAGACCGTCTTCGCGAACTCTGTGACAGGGGAGTATTTTTCCATACGCCTCATTGTCACCGAAACCTGGCATGCCGGCGGTGAAGAAACGTGAGGAGGGGCTGTCCCTCAGCACCATCGCGGTCGCACCAGTCAGCGGCCTGAAGTCTTCAGTACCGTCGCATCTTCTAATGGTCTTAACTTGCTGGCGCTTCGCATATGCTTGCGCAGGCGATGACATATCCGGCCCGTCAAAGGACTCATCAGAGGAGGGCTCCATGGTAGACGGAGCGATCAAGGCCGAAAAAGCGCGGCGAACAGGAGGCGAACCCTTCGGACTATTCTCATCGTGCATGTTAGAAGTCAGAACGGGGAAGGCCGATTGCAATGGATTGAGGTCGGACGGGTTGACCATCGCCGATAGAACGGGTCGTCTCGATCTCCTACTTTGAGCGCAGGGAGCACCCAGACCTTGCAACATAGGCTTGTTAAGGCGAGTTGTCATGCCAGCGTTGACCATTCGCTCCAATTTCAGCTGTGAAGGCGATGACGCTATCGGGGAAGATGATCCTTCATGCTCGAAACTCCTGAGTGGTTCAGGAGACAAGGAACGCCGTTTCTTGGCCTCGGGACTGATGGCAGCATCCAGTGAGCGTCGAGGGGACATAGTTCCGAAGAATAGAGTATCGAAACCGACGACAGTGGGATCAGCGGTACGCGGCGCCCTTGCGAAATCGCGACGCTCAGGGCTAGAGTCGATTGCATAGGATGAATCGATATCCATGGCATCATCGGTGGGTGACTGTGGCTCTGGAAGCGGCTAGCACGGGTTCATAACCAGGTCAGCCACGGCCACGGCGACAAAGACGGAAAGACGGACCTCAATTTCAGAAGGCTCGGGCGAGCGACTGGCCATCATCCATTCTAGGGGCAAAGCAGAACGTTGAGTCTTTCTGGACATAGTGGTACCGGCGGATTTGAAAGAGGGCGATGGCTCAAGCTGGGGACTGGACATCGAATTGCTCAAGTCACTGCCAAAGAGACGAGCTCCGCTCGTCAGGGCACGGGGACGCGTCTTCCCTCGCCCGTTTTGTGCCTGAGCCGCAGTCGACTTGGTTGGGGGCATCGGAGAGATATCCATGGCGAAATCGTCTGAGCCAACCAAAGCCACGTTACCATGGGGCGGCGAATTGAGAGAAACTGTGGATGCGAAAGAAACCTCTAAATCAGAAGATAAAAAGTCCTCAACGTCGTCGGGCTGACGAAAACGCTGGCTGCGCTTGCGCGATGGCGCAGCAGGCTGAAGGTACTGTGTCACAGAAGATGGAGCAAAAATGCCATTTCCTCTAAATCAGCTTCAGATTCAAAACTCCGTCTTTGTTTCTTGTGAGGTTGTCTCGTTTCTAAATCCCAGTCCATCAAAGTGATTTCGGGAGTGAAGTATGTTCGCGAAGGTTGTTGAAAGAGGCGCATGATGATCCAGTGGTGATTGAGGTGAGAGTTGTTTAACAGCGCGGATCAGGGAGAGAGAGGGGACGTCTGTCAGTGCCCAGAGAAGAGATGATAGACCACAAGGACAGACCAGTGTTTTGAGGCCCTGAAGTCCGGGACGCCGCTGGACAAGCCTACTATATATAACGAGCCAACTGAGACAATGGACGTCAGTAACTTGGCCTGTTTGGAGTGGGAGAGTCGAGATCGGGACACGGGCACCATTGTCCACCGAAGTGGGCCACAAGTTGACCGACCATGTGGTTCGCCCAGCGGGGTTGGACATGGCCACACCGACTATTTCCCAGGCATGGAATGGACAAACCTTGAGGTGTAAAGAACGTGTTCACGGAGGAGGCCGTGCCTAGTTGGAAACAGAGGAGAATGAGTGGGGAAGCTGATGGAGGACAAAGCGGGCTGTGGTCAAGCGGGTTGAAGTTACAGATTCTCACGTCTCGAACGAAAAGAGTAAGTGAACCAAGCTTGTGGACAACTGTGGGTCCAAACCGTCAGCCCCTGCCGAAATGAGTCTGCTTCGATATGATATCAGCACGCAAGCGATCATATACTCACCCAAAAAACGAGAAAATGGTGTCTATGGATAGCCAAGGATGCGGAGAGTAAGAAAACCCAGTCCTCCAGGTGCAGAACGCAGAAATGCCACGGAAGGGCGGTCTTCAGCAATGTCTTTCCCGGTATGTCAGTCTTTTATTTGGCCCGCGTTGGCACATGTTCAACTTCTCACGTGACCGTGTTCAAGTGCCTGGCGACGATTTCGTAAAGAACAGAGATCTCAGCGCGCCGTTCCATCATCCTTTGTCTTTTTTGATTATCACCGAATATTATCATCTCCGAAGTCTATGATTCGAAATTGCTCAAGAGTCCTCTGAAATAGTAGGACCGTTTGTTAGTAATGTCCATCGCTATTAAGCGATGCTATCTTGAAAGACTTGAAGCCAGGGAGGGAAAACAAAGGGAACATTGTCGTAGTGCTCCTCGGGATACCTTTCTCGAATAGCACTCATTATCCCGTCATAGACGAGCTTAAGATTGCGGCAAGTCAATGGGCATATCGGCGATGTCAGGAATCGCGGAAGGGGTCTCACCGCGTAACCCTCCCTGTTTGGGTGAAGTCCATCCCACAAGAATTTACTCAGAGATCTCTCATCTTCCCCAGCACCTTTCCAGAATGCGGTCCAAATGTCCACAAATGCCACGCCTTTCTCTACAGCAACCTCCTTTACCGCATTTGCATATCGCCTAGTTGTGTCAAAATCCCGATCCAACGCAAGCGGCGGGTCTCTCGAAGACAGATCTGCTCCCCGTTGGTATGTATTCACGGGGGCGGTGACATGAGAATGATGCGTGTTTCCGGCGAATGATACGGTGAGTCAGAAGACTGGATCATGTCCACGAATTGGCGAAGGTTGGAGGTGAATTTATTAAGCGGAACATGCTGGGCGGAATGCTTCAGACAGGCATCATTTGCACCAAACCAGACCGTTAGTATCCTTATTTTGGGCATATTCGCAGATTCATGTTTCTTTACGAGACACTAGTCGCGAAGAATGCTTATTCAAGTCCAAATTTTGAATAGATCGTGAATAGGACACACCCGTTCGAAAACGGGCATAGCCCATTCAGTATTGTATCCAGATAATCCACGGTTTAGAACATCTCGTTTTCTTGCGTAGACGTCTAGAATATGTTTGAACAGTCAGTTCGCACCGTATATCCACTGATTTAGATGCGAACGTGAAAGCCGTTGCCCAAATCCTTCTTTGCCATCTTCCCAGCCTCCTTGCGTGATGGAATCTCCAAAGAGCATGATTACATCCTGAACTCTCGCGCCCATAATCGAATGAACTGTAGACGATACAGCAGGCGGAGAGGGATAAATAGCTGGATATCTGTTGCAGCTGGGAATAGATCTAATCAATATCCTTGCCACTCACATGATCAACCTTTCTTGTCACGGCTTCCCATGTCAGTTGCCTCGTCCCGCATACCGCTTCGGATAGCAAATAAAAAAGCATATGTTTGGGACGTTGATGGTAAAGTGTGGATTGTAAACGATGCGCTGGTATATGCATAATCATGCCTTGCGCAGACATTGCGCGGCTCCGTTCAGAGCACCACATAGGCGGCGTCTTGCTCGGAACCTTGCCTCATCTGTCTCAGCAAAATGTGTTCCTCGGAGTCCCTCTGGTTCTTATGCCAGAGGAGGTCGTCTTGCTTATCCAAAAAGGTACGACAATCAGAAAAGTGCGATCTTTCACGTCTTCATCGGCATTTCCAGGTATCGCAGTTCTTGTAGACGATCCAAATGCCCATGACCGTCCGACAACCGAGCAATTGAAGGAATGGAATTCCGAATACCAAGATTCCGTGCGACGGCAGCTTGCGATGAATGAGACCAAGGGTGCGTCCGAGAGCGCTAAATTTACTCGTGCCATCTCTGCAGAGGCACTCGAGAGGAGACGCAGGCGAGAGGAGAAACGGCTGGAAGAATCAGCAATAACGCCTTCGGATGATCTTGTAGGAGCTCTGACGGAAGGCGACGGAAGTGACAAAATTACACCCGCTGCACCTCCACCATCTGCAACACCTTCAACAGCAGGAAATGGGACAGAAAACTCGGGGTCAATTAATCCCTCGCTGTCCACAATGCCGAACCGGGATGCTTCATCAGCGAAGACGGCTACAATGTTCCACACAATTGTCGTGCCAACAGAATCATCCAGTCTGAAATGGTACAGTGACACTGAGAAATCATACAGTACTCTCGAGTCAGCACGCAAGGCCGACATCTGGGACTATCCATTGACTCTACAGGAGCGAGCACGATGTGCCGTGTTCAGAGATCTATGGGAAAAGGGATACTTCATGGGGGTCGGAATTAAATTTGGCGCGGATTATCTCGTCTATCCAGGTATTGACGTGCAAATCGTTATATTGACAATGATTCTCATACTCCGCCATTAGGTGATCCTTTGCGTTACCATTCCCATTTTGCGGCTACAGTGCTAGAAGGGCCATCGACAGCCCTCAGACCAATGGAAATTGTGGCACATGGGAGATTGGGTACCGCCACCAAAAAAGCGCATCTCCTATGCTGTTGGGACGGCGAAAAGAAGGAAAAGGAAGTGTCATATTTATCGATTGAATGGGCAGGCTTTGGATAATAGGCCCTCGTTAATATGATTGCGAGGAAGTGGAGGAAGATTGCTCTCTACCGTCTTCGATATGGATCAATCCAGTTTACGCCTTCCAATGTTCACGCGGCTTTTCACTGTGCGAGTAGTTGCTCGTTGATTGGGAGTAGGTTTATGCTCTGTGTTACTGCCTTCCTCGGCGCTCTCCGCAGTGTCACTCCATTTAGTAGTACTATTGGGATTCTTTGGGGGACCGCGGCCGCCAAGGCTTATCACCCTGACTAGCAGATCATTCAGCCAGATGACAAGGGCAAAAACAGGGAGTCGGATTGGAATAAAAGGAGAGGGATGGTGGACTGAGCCCGAAGAATTGAGATGAGGATTATAAGGATCGACTGGCACCGGCCGGGCGTGCATGGCCAAAATGATATACTAGATTCAGATCTCAGTCATATCTACGATAACAATTGCTGTCGTAAAAACCTACCACGGGAAAGATGAGAGCAAAAATAGCCGCATTTGCTAAACCGGTTCCCCATGTGCAAACTGCTGCAGACGGCAACCCTGAAAGCACCGAAGGGTCAGCCTCACAAATTATGTGACACGAAATATGGACGGACCGAAGGCAAAGTAGTATGCCCATCGCTCTTCAAGGTGACGAACTCGCCGGGAAAGCGAATGACTTCGCGCGATCCAGACGAACCTATTGATTGTTCATTAAACGATTTGGCCATTTCAGACCAATCAGGAAAAACGTACTCGAAGCAGTAGTACCTGAGGGATCTATTGAGTGACATACGGGTACGTGCACTGGATTACTCACGAATCCATCCAGCACATAAACATGAATCCAACTATTGGCCCTATGTATGGAACTTGTTGAAGGCCAAACGACACGACCAGGGAAGTGAACACCATGATGACTCTATATGCAGATGTTGCGATAGCGGTAAGCATCCCAGAGTATGTAGAAGGCTGCACAGCAGCTTGGGTTCCGTATTGCAAGGTATATGTCCTTTTAGCAATTAGAGAACACCATGTACTCTGCAAAGAGCAGTAAGTAGTTTGATCAGGAAGAGCGAGCGAAAGTGAGACTGACATTCAGATAGAAAGAGATTCCGATGACAGGAAAGAGCCAGAGAACTTGGTAGAACCAACCGATATTCCTGCTAAACCATTTCTGCTGGTCGTGAACAAGAGGAGCTAGCAGGAAATCGAAGGTATATATTGAGATCAACGACAAGGTGTTGAGCAGGGCAGATTTGTAGACATTAGCTCGTATCTCGGCATCACTAAGGCAATGATCATTGGCTGCTGTTAAAGTAGAAGTCAAGAGCACAATGACACACTTTGCGATGGTAGAAAATACAACATTCCAGCGAAACGCGTCATAAAGGCCGTGCCAGGTCCAACGTAACTGGAGCAAAAGTGAGTCTGAGAAAGGGAGAAACTTCGGGTATGAGACACGGCCAGAGACTCTGGAGGTGCTCGAGTATGCAGCGGGCTGGTATTGTGGATGAGCGGCAGTCCGAGTCGAAAAGGACATTCGAACCCTACTATGTGCTCGGCGTTCACGGAAGCAACTTGGACTCGGAATTCAGGAGGGCATGATGCCCTAAACCTTAACCCTAAATTGGGTCATCCCTTGCAAGGTGATTATATTTAAGTAACTCAGTCACCAACTATTGCTTTTGCAACATGTCCATTTCGTCGGCGTTGAAAGCCTCCGCTCGGGCAGCATACCGTAACCTCTACCGGGCAGCTTCTTTCACCTTTGCTGGTGCGTTCGACCCATCCATAGTTGGCCCTCATTCATCAGAAAACAAACAGGAGATGATCGGATGTTCAACGGTGTGTACCAGAAATCGACCTTGTTTGAATATTTAAAACGGACCGTCTCACGTCTTTTGAAGCATTCCGCGCCAAAATGCGTGCAGATGCATCGGCGGCCGCGACGTGACAGATTTAAAGGCATACGAGGAGCAGATACAACTGTCAAGGGAAATGGCCGACGTCCTAAGGAAGAATATCGTACAAGCGGTCAAAGTGGCGGACGCACCCGACGCCACTGAGACTTGGAGTATGTACCGCGCTAAATTCGAATGGCTCTTCGCTAAAGTGCCTTCCAGGACTAACGTTCACGAAGGATACCGAGTTGGGATCTAACGATACGATCAAGAATCCTGCACCCGAGCAGTCGGATCGTAGGATGAGAAAGAAAGAAAAGGCTCAGCAACGGACGTGCGTGTATTATTGCTAGGTTTTGTTCTGTTCTAACAGGCGAGCTGACGCCCAGCTCTTCCACAGGTGTCCTTCCGCCCAATGATACCACTCGTCTTCCGCAACGGCTCAATTTCTCCGCACTCAAAAAGGCTCACAAAGAACGAGTGATACCCGAGTTGCGGGAGGAAGATTTGGAAGAATCCTTCGTTCGAGGTAGTGGACCGGTATGTTGCCCAGGGATACATCGGAAACATAGAGATTGTGTTGAACAATACGTCCCAAAGGGCGGGCAATCCATTAACAAAACGGAGAATAACGTTCAGCTCCTCCATAAGCCCACCGGGATTCGTGTTTCTTGTCAAGAAACGCGATCTCTGGCCCTCAACAGACGGAAAGCTCGCAAGCTGTTGATTGAAAAGGTTGAGTAAAGGGCTTGGCCCTCACTATTACATCTGACGTCCTGATGCTCATGAATGGCTGCTTTTGGTGTCGTCACGGTAGCTGGACAGGCTCTACAATCCAGGCCTGTCGAAAGACGACGTACTGAAAGCAAAGCAACGCGAAAGGGAAAGGCAACGTAAGAAAAAGGCAAAGAAAAAAGCCGAGAAAAATTTCGAGAGTGAGACGATTTCATTAGAGGATAGTGGCTGTCAATGAGGAATCAATAAATATAAACAATGCTATTAGCTGCAATTACTATTCGTCGACTAAAATAACGTGTCTTCAGCGCTGTCACTTCGCGAACACTTGTTCAATATGTCTGGAGGACTCTATTCTCTAGCCACAATAATCAAGCGGTAAAAATTTCATTATGTCGTGTCCCGTATCTGCAAAACCTGATTGCCGATCCAGCCTTGAAGCCGCGACCTCTCGGATTGAGGATGTCGCTCAACTGTACGAGCGGGATGTGGGTCCAAACCAGGTCCTCAAGCGGTGACCAGTGCCGCGGGCGCTACGCGCGAAGCTACCCGGGAGGGCGGACAAGCGCTCCCTCCTCCGCCGCCACCGCCTCCACCACCACCAGCAGAATCTCTTGCACAATCTGTAGGCCCAGCTAAGGACCCCGAAAGCGTGACTGCATTCGATGAAACCGTCGTCAATGCGAAGCTTAAGCCTTTCGTCGAATTGACGGCATCCTTCGCGGGACGCAACGTGATCGACATCGTAAGTCTTGTGCTTGTCTACGTGTATCTATGTGCACCTAGGCTTGCATTTCGTGCATCTTATGACTATGCCATCGGACAGGTCAGACTAGTCGAAAAACAGCACCAAGATATCCGGGAACTGCTGCGCATTAGCGCTGCTTGCCAAAAGCCGGATCAAAAGACGTTTGAGCGTCTTCTGACTCCTTTGCAAACCGACATTGAGGCCATCTCGCGTGCCAAGGAAGCCAACCGAGGAGATAGAGACTGGTTTACGCATTTGACAATTATCGGGGAAGGCGGACCCGTCGTGGGCTGGGTGGTCAACGTGAGTTGCCTACCTGGAAACAGAGATTATGTCCTTATTCCACGATCATAGGCCCGACCGGGAGCCTACATTGTGGAAATTAAGGATTCAGTTACGTATTATGGCAACAAAGTGATGCAAGAGTTCAAGTCAAAGTAAGTTATAGCTTTGAACCTCAAAGGAACGTGATGGACTCAATGTTTGCCTTAGGGATGTGAAACACATAGAATGGGTCAAGGCTTATGTTGGGCTCATAGAGGAATTGCGCAAATATGTTAACAAGTACCACACTACAGGATTGGCGTGGAACGCTCAGGTAAGCATACATCATGGAGAAGTAGTCTCTTATACCTGATCGGCTTGAGAAATAGGGCGTGTCAGTCACCGCCTTCCAAGCTCATCATGCGGCTCCAACAGCGCCTCCCCACCTCCGCCACCGCCACCGCCACCGGCAGCGGCTCTTGCACCGGCCGCTGGCGGTGTAGCTGCGGTTTTCGAGCAGTTGAATAGAGGTGAAGAAGTCACGAAAGGACTGCGGAAGGTTGACAAGAGTGAGATGACACACAAGAATCCCGCTCTGCGCGTAAGTAGCGTCGTGCCTACTACATCAGGGTCCGGAGGTAACGTGGATATGTTTGGTGATGTGATAATCATATCTGATAAAACGATTGGTCTCAGCCAAGAAGCCAGTCAGACCATCGAAACCGCAAGCCCTGGCGGGAAAGAAGCCTCCAAAGTTTGCACTAGAGGGAAACAAATGGATGATTGTACGTTTCAATGTCTTGTTCTTGTTTCGCCTGGCTTGACGCTTCCTCCAAGGAATACCAAGAGAACGAGCCGGCACTGACATTAGAGAACGTAGAAATCAGTCAGTCTGTGAATGTCTACTCATGCAGGCATACGACGGTCGTGATCAAGGGCAAAGTCAACGCGGTGACTCTCGGTAAGTCTAGCGGAATGAGCATGTCTGTGGACTAAATATTGTTTGGTGCAGTGAATTGCCAGAACGTGTCGATCCTTGTATACTCGGTTGTCTCGTCTATTTCTGTGACGCGCTCGCCATCATTTGTGATCCAAGTGATAAGGTCCGCCCCAATGATCCAGATCGACACATCGGATTCGGGGCAGATCTACCTATCGAGGGAGAGTTTGTCTGCAGAGATCACGACTGCGAAATGCAGTGCGATCAATGTCAGTCTTCCGATAGATGGCGAGGAGGATGGTGTGTTCGATGAACAGGCTGTACCAGAGATGCTACGCACTGTGGTGAAGGACGGAAAGCTCGTGACGACTGTGGTTGAGCATGTCGGGTGATTACGAATACCTGGATGACTAATATTTCCTTTTGGATAATTCGATCATGACGTCGACCTGTGCAAACACCGCATTAACACTGCCAATCACTCGCCTCGGCCCAATATATAGGTTAGACTGCTCCTCATTCCTTCCGTCCGTTCGCACAATGGATAATCCTGGATGGCATGCTCAGCGTCGCGATCGCAAGGTATCATCATACACTCCGAATTTATAGCCATTGCCTCATCTGAGTATCACCAGGAACAACGGCTCAGCTACAGACTGACGAATGACCGCCGTGACAGCGTCGATGACATCGGGCCTATGCCTGAAAATTTCATTGGTGGTTTCCGTATACCACCGGCCCACCCACATACGCCACCACCACCTCCAATTCCACCCAAGGACAACATCGCATACAACCATGTCCGCCAGCAGTCCTCGTCGTCCTCAATCACCCCTATCGAGCTAACTCACATGACCGCGGTTGAGAGGTCTCAGGCGTTGCGGGTAGCGCGCATGAATCCGCATCTGCAAGTACGTCACCTACGTCCCCGTCAGTTATTACCTGCCATAGACCCTCTCCCTCTTATACAATGCCTCACGCGCAGTTCATGGTCGGTCCCCTCCTCCGGTATGTCGCACCTCCCGCTCCTACGGATTTCGTGTTGCTCAGACTTTAAACAAGCTACGACACCGTGGATGAACATGGCATATGGCGCGGCGCGGTGCTCATCGTTACTGCAGACTCCGGCTCCATTTACGATCCACACCCAACTCTCACCTATTCCTGGGATCCGGATAAACGCACTGTTTCTAGCAGTCGCTTCACCGCACGCTCGATAGACCTGGGACCTCACCCAGCTGATCCCTATTCCACTGTCTTTCCCACATCCCCCAAAATGTCCAACTCCTTGAATGGCAATAATTCTCGCTCACCTGGTCCGAATCTGCGCAAGGAAATTGTCCCCGGCCAGGAAATCTGGGTGTATGCTGGGCTCGGAGGGTATGTAGCTTTGTTTATGTCTCGAGTCAAGCAATACTGGAACTATTCTCGTCTCCTAGCACCTTTACATTCTGGCGCTTCCTCATCGAAATACCACTAGGCCCTCGTGAAATGGCTATCACTTACTCTATCAATTCTGGCCAACAGCTCGAATTTTTCGTTCCCGGTCGATCGGAGAACATGAGATGGGCAGCCTACTCTGTGTGTTATATTTCATCCAGTCCCGTGTCCCTCATATGATTGATTTTTTCACAGTGCAATGGTTTCTCGGCCGGCGTCAACCCAGACGACTTCCGAGGCCCGGGATTCCAATCAGGATATGATCCTGTGTGGATGGATCTTCTCAGCAAGCACGCCGAACGACCGTTCCATGTCCTGGTTGGTGGAGGTGACCAGTTGTATTGCGACGGGTTGGTATCTTTAAGTTCTACAATTTAGTCACGCCAGATAACACATGACTTTCTACAAGCATGATGCGTGAACCTGAATTGCAAGACTGGGTTACCAAGCTCAAACCTGAGGAGAAAAAAGCCTATCCTCTCAAAAAAGAGATTGCGGCGGCCATAGACAGATATTACTTCAATCACTATTGCCAGGTATTCCGCACCGGTGCCTTCGCCCGAGCGAATTGTTCCATGTATGTGCCTTTCTCCGTAGTCTTTGATAATGCCCATATCTCATATCTTTACCTCCACCCTCAGACCGATGCTGAATATGTGTGGTATGCATACTTACATCTCGTCGATACTCAGATCCATATAACAACCATAACCGTCTTCGCAGATGATCACGGCAAGTGTTCGTCTGATATACACTATACCTAATCTCATGCATTCAACCTGCACTTTCGAACTATTAGATATTGTAAGTTGTCTTCCATTTCTCGCTCTACATTATCTCATTGACTTTCTAGATTGATGGGTACGGGAGTTGTGAGTAACGGCTCGAGGCAAGATCGAGGCGTTCTGACGGTTTATTCTCATCCTTTAGACCCCGACGACCTCCAAATGTCACCTATATTCCAGTTGTAAGTTGTGTTTACTTACCTTCGGTCCTTTCTTGTTGATTTAACACCAAAATGACAGTATTGGGAAGAGAGGATATTTCTTTTTCCTGCTCTTTCAATGCTTCATTAATGGTAAAAAAAGTCTAGGAACTCCCTACACCTCCTTGCAGTTCGCTGACATGGAACGGATTTGCTATCAGATGATATTGATGGGAGATCCGATGCACCTGGCCAACACTTGGACAGGTCCGTCATCTTTGGCGAAGAGGGTCGTTATGTGCGGAGTCCATCCCATTCTTTCCTGTCATACCTTGGCCCGCAGTGTTACATTCTTATGATGGACTGTAGGTGAGGTTTACTCGGCCCCTTTGGACTTGCCACTCCCTGCTGACTTGCTTTCAAGGGCCGAGCGTAGGAAAGACCAAGTCTGTAGCGCATTGGAGTATCAAAAAGTATTTGCCCGAATATCGCAACTTCCGTCATCGGTAGAACATCTTATCGTCCAACTCGGTAAAATTTCCCCGACCACCATCAATGTATTACCTGACAGTCATCATTAGGGATCCCGATTGCATATCCCCGAATGGTTTTTCTTGAGACTGCTTTGGATTCAAAGTTGAATCCCTTTGTTGCTCTTGGAAGAACAGGGACCATGGGTCTTTCAGGCTTTGTAAACAAATTCAACGCCGAGGCAGAGTTGCTGGATGACCTCGTACGTCTCGGGAGACTCAGCGTCCCCGTTTAGACTTACCATCACGCTTAGAACGATCATTGGACCGCAAGACATCACAAAGTATGTTGCCCTCAACTCCATCTGGCCATGATCTTGACGACTAAAGTCCCTGACTACAGAAAGAGCGGAATTGGTTAATCGAGCAACTCCAACTTGTGGCCAAGATGCAACATCTTCGAATCACATTCTTATCCGGCGATGTCCATTGTGGTGCTGTCGGCGTCCTAAAGACCCTGAAGGGCAAACAGAAGCTAGAAGTTCAGCCAGTCGCAGATTATCGCTACATGCTAAACATTGTGACTAGTAAGCCCATTCTCTCTGTCTTCCCGAGAGGCACCTGATCACTAATCGGGGGTTGAAGGTGCCATTGTGAATACGCCACCGTAAGACTGCTCAACTTCTGCACCGTGGTTATCTGATACTCACTGCTTTCTTTTCATAGTCCGGCAGGAGTGATTGCGATGGTTTCCTCGCTTGCGACGAAGATACACAAAACGTTACACCACTTAGAGACAGATGAGACCATGGTGCGCATATTTCTACGCAATGCTTAGGGGGGCGAAAATGAATGAACACTGAAAACGGTAGATCCCTCTTTTCCAAACGGAGACAAATGGATCCCCTCGGAAGCAAAAGTTTATAATGGGCCGGCGGAACTGGTGTCAAATCGATTGGAACCCAAGATCAGGTGAACTTACCTTTGACCTGCGGGTCGAGAGAGAAAAAGGGTTAGGCGAGACAGTTAGGTGTGCTTTTCTTTTGTTCCGAACTTCCTGGAGCTTCTGGGCTTATCGCATTGCTACGCTTAGTTATCCCGTTACGGTACCACCACCGGGCTGGTCTCGAAGTTCCCAATAGAGACCCTCCTGTGGCGTAAAAGTTTGACAAGAACGAAGAAGCAGCGTTCAAGCGATTACTATTGAGGCCGTTCGCATGATACCCTCTAAACGTTCTTCTGACACGAGTGGTCTAATCTTGAATGAGTATGTATGCCTAGCTGTATTTGTCGCAAGCCTACAACCGTGTATCGTTACAAGACACTGAAGGTGTAGTATGTTGATTTCGTTGTCTCCTAATGCTCAGGCTGGGTTTGCTTTGTGAATCAGACAATGCCAGCCGAAAGACCTCGATCGCAACCCACGATAACAAGATGTTTACACGGTAATACCTGCGTCTCGAGGCGAATGTAGTATAGATTCCATTGGTGATATGTCCTGCACGTGTAAACCACCTTGCTCCTGACCATTGTCTCTGTCTATTTCCGCGTTGTCAGTTGTATAACCACTCGGGCCCCCGTGAGGGTCGCCATTCGAAATGAACGTAGGAGCAGGGGAATTGTTGTTGTCAATCATATCTTCTTCGGCATCGTATCTAGCGGCGTGTCTCAAGGGACTAGGACTTGGCTGTCCTTGAGCGAGAAGCAGAGACACAGCAGGCCCAAAGCGATCCTCATCCGCGGCGACTTGATCAGCAGCTTTCTTTGCGCGTTTGCGGGCCTCGACTTCCTGTCGCTTCTTCGCTCGCAAGGCCCTCTTCTCTGCCTCGGCCCTCTCGGCGGCGGCTGACTGAGCGAGCTCCAGTCGCGTTTCCTCCTCCTCTTGAGCATCCATGGCCCATTGCTCCGCCATGAATTCAGCGTATCTCTCGCAGGCAGGACGCCATGTGCGTTCTTTGACATCGGTATTTGCCGCTTCGTCTGTTCTTCCATCCAGCAAGGCATCTATATCTGGGGAGGGGGGTAATCGAAGTCCGGCCCTGGATTGAGCCGCACGCAGGCATCATTGAAGAGAGATATGAAGGGGTAGTAGCCCAGCCATCCATCGTTGAATGGGTTCTCCCGGTGCTCTTTGATACCTTCTCTGGCTCGTTTCTTCTCTTTCGCCTTTTGGGAGGTCGTTGTCTGCCGTAGCTGTAAATAGTCATAAATGTCTTGGAACGCGGTCCCTTGGCATTCACCGTTCACAAAGAACGCGATTCGCGAACCCTGAAGGATTGGCAACGGCCGCAGTTGTGGAGCGCTGCTTTTCGTGGCTGTTGATGGCCCCCCTCGTTCTGGTAGCTTGCCACCAGCAGGTTTTTTGGCTGTCAGTGGTAGAGAGGCCGCACTCGTGACTTTCGTTGAATAGTCCATGAGGGCGGCCATTTCCTTGGACTGAGGATATTCAAGAATTTCAAATACTTCCTGGCCTTTGAGGTCAATGGGGATTCGCTCCCGTTTGATGTGTGCCGGATCGAGAGGGTCTTTTTTGTTGGGAAGACAACGTTGAGGGAGAGATATGTACATGCCGATCACGTCCCCGGTGCCAAAGGGCTTTCCGTAAGATTTTGGACGGGACAGCGTCACTTTGTCCCCGGTTTTGTCGCGATACCCATAACTGTATCCATCTAGGCCAACAGGACCGTTGAGTGGCGCCTCTCTCCTGCCCCAGCCTAGTCTCACATGGCTGCCATCGCGTCTGCTGTCCTCAGCGACACGTTCCCCGCCTCCGTGTAAAATTTTCACTTCCATATACCACCTTCCTTCCGTCATGGGGGCGTTGCATCGTGCGCTTCTAAACCCTTTAGATCCAGCAAGACCTAGTCCGTCTTTGGTGACTTTGATGAATGGGCTGCGGTCCTCCCAGCTGACCCTATATGTCGTCGGGTTGCTCTCAATAGTGCGAAACGGCTGAGCGTATCCTGGGGGGTTGATGCCGGCAGGCACATATCTGAAACCTATGCGGTTCACGCCGACGAGATCTGTTTTGAAGTATTCGGAGCCCTCTGCGGTCTGTAAGAAAATCGGACCGCGGGAGATAGACAGGCGTGGCCGAGAGGATAGATCGGCACGAGATGAGATGAACCTGTAGACGGCATGCAGTTATTCCCAGCTTGTTTTACTGACGCAGGGGGACACGGGCATACTCAGAGGGGTTCGGGGCTCCTGAGGCGCTGCCTGCGTCTGAGGGTGCCGGAGAAGAGGCGGCGACGGTTGCTCGTTTACGTTTCTTACCATGAGATGACGGCTGTCCGTTGGCGACGTGATTCAGAGTCGTGTCGATGAGAGTCGGCTGCGCAGTATGGGTGTCCGTATCACGAGGTGGCGACGTGTCTTCAACATGCATTGTGGTCGCGCGAGATGGTGGTGAGGAATCGGAAAGTGACAAAGTCATACAAATTGAACCACCTCGGCCCGCCTCCCTTCTTCGGCACTGTCAGCGTCCAACACCTTTCTGCCTTCATCTCGTCTAATCTGTTATAGAAGCGCGCTAATGACGGCTGTTCGGTATGTTCGTCCTTGATTGTCGTCAGATAGCCTCATGATTTCACAAAGTCGCATTCAAAAGGTAGCTCCCTGATCACCGTTCGACTCGTGAAGCGCTTCGTGATGTATCTTTGACCAGGAATTGAGCGATATCACAAAAAATCCGATCGATGTAATAATCTTTCGCCGCCTTTGTGCGTCGTGTAGCAGGCCTTCTGAATTGGCGATCGACAGGGAATTACCGTTCATCCCAAGGAGGACAATCTCTTCGAGTGGGATTGCTCCCTGAGGGCTTCGGTAAGTTTGCATTATCTTGTCTCCGGATGCCGCGTCTCATATACCCAAGTCAGATTCACCATACAAGGGTGGCACGTTTCACTTCAAGCTGACCCTACCTGCCAACTTTCCTTTCAAGGCTCCCTCAGTACGGCACTCCAAAGATACTACATTTAGTCTCCCTGAACCAGGCTTTTGTCTTAAGGTTACTTTCGTGACAAAAATTTATCACCCCGGAATTAACGAGGAAGGTGCTATATGTGTTCCCATTCTCCGAGATGAAGTGCGTGCTGTCATCAGACCCCCTGTCTTGTGCGTTTCGACTTACCATTTTTGAAGTGGAAGCCTGCCATCACGCTGTCCACGGGTGCGTTCGCTAATGACGCCTAAGGCCATTCGGGAATGATAACACCTTCCAGTTCTTTCGATCATCCAGGAGAAAGTAAATAATCCGAGCCCGGATGACCCGTTTGAGCCAGACATCGCGGCGGTACGTCACCTCTTGTGCGAGTGGTGCATTTTCTGAATGGTTCCGTAGCTTTTGAAGAACGATAAGCCCAAGTTTTTGGCGACTGCTAAGGAATTCACGAAAAAGTCAGTCACGCCTAGTTTATCGTGCCATTCCATGTCCCTGATCATTGGACCTCATCAGATACGCCATGTAAGAGATAGCTACGCGTCTGATGTGCAAAAAAACCTACCCAGCGTTGTATCAATACCCAGATTTTTGAATGATACATGTACCTAGATATTTGTTTCTATTGAATCAGCACGCCTTGTCTAAAAACGGTTGTGGCGTCGACGACCTGAAGCTCGAGTTGCTGGAAATCATCCTCAACGCCTCACTCATCCCCATCTCGCGTCGTCTCTCTCTCGTATCATATCGGCCAGAAAGCGTCTTCTGAGCCCTTGCGCACGTTCTCTTCGATTGATTTCCCTTCCCAGCCCTCCAAAGATCTCCCATCCAAATCCGGACGCCAAACTCGTGTTTACCACGTTGCCTGTCGTTTCCCAAGTAGCTATCATACAATAATTTCTCTCCAACGTGTATAAAACGAGGGGAATAAGCACCCGATATGCATCGGTTTCGGTAAGTAGCCCCATACTTTTAGCCTGAGAAATTACTCTTATGTATTGTGCCTTGTATTCGGTTCAGCAAAAAGTCAGAGACCAGGCCTAGCGGACAAACTCCCTCTCCGGACTCACTCGTCGACGCTCCAGACGGTCAAGAATCACTTCCCCAACTCCCTCTCTCAGACGACTTTCGAACATCCTTGATCTTGCCCGAGTGAGCGCCCATGTTCTGCGACCAGAAGGATGTCGCATCTCACAGTCGATTTTTCTAATCACCGCAGTTTGTCACGTCGGTTCTCCCTTCTCCGTTCGCCTTCCGGGGATCCTTTTCCGCTAGAAGGGTTGAGAACCAAGTTCGCGCAGCAAAGGGCGAGAGGTGAAGCAAACCAAGTGTCGCAGGAGGAAGAGGACATGCTATTGGAGACTCTGCGCGGTATCAAGTTTAAAGGCTCAGGACCTCCGTCGAAGTCATCAGAAGATCCCAGCGCCGGAGACGATCCATCTCTGCGGCAATCAATACAGTCCACAAGCACATTAAATTCCTCTCTCACCTCTTCACCTTCTCCCAGCAACCGTTCCGCCAAGCGCTATAGTAACAACCTCTTCAGTTCAGGAAGGTTTCGCGATTATAGCTACATTCGGAGCGTCACTTCCAATAGGACGAACTCCAAAACCCTCTCCCTCACCCCAACAGAATCCTCTAATAGTCTTCGACCTTCCGCGTCCGATGGTCAGCGGCCAGTCACTCCTGAAGGCAGCGGCCTGTCGTCGTCTGTCCAGTCGAGCCCCAGTGAGAAAGCGTCGTCGACCACATCGCAAGGCGATAATGGTCCAGAGTATCGTATCTCGAAACGAATGTCACTCGCCTTGCAGCAGGCTATCAAAGAGATAGAGGAAGAAGCTGACGACGAGGTCGTTATGCCGAGGTCCACACCTATCCCTCGTGGACAACATGAACAAGACAATCGTGCCTCGGACATTACGGTGTGTTTCTTCTCTTTGCCGCTGCGATGAGTTCCAGTGCTCAACCCTCACAGAGAGCTTCTGTTGCTTCCAACGCGTCTTCCGTATTCGAAGCAGGAATGGCGATATCCTCGGACAGGCAAATTGCTTCGAACCCCGATGACCGTCGCGCTTCCCCTGTCCCATCTCGTATATTACCTGGGTACATTCCGGGAATGCCCAGACCTATGACACCTCGAGACTTAGACCTCGAGGATCAGAGGTCGCACTCCACGACGCCTCGCGCGACTTCACCGCTGGCTCCCACGTTCGCCGCTGAAGCGCCATCAAGCAGTGCTTCGAACTTGCTGAGGCGTGATTCGGCATCTTCGGCGTCTAAACCACCTACGTCTACGCCTACTTCACCTCTCTTCCTGAACCGGAGCACCAATGGCCGGTTCACTCCCGACGCCAGCAAGCGGGAGCCGGCCGTCGAATTTGACAGCCCTTCGAACTCGACGCTAATTACTCGAAGACGGCCCGCTTCCCCTTTAGCGGGACCGCCTTTCCAATCTATCGCTATGTCGTCGTCACGGCCAGGCACACCATCAAATATCGTCTGGACGGTCAATACGCAATCAAAGGACCAAACATCGGGGCACCGCAGGAACGAGAGCTGGAACAGTGATGGTATGGCCAGTTCCGATGTGCATGGTGCGATGGGCCTCAACCACTCGGGCGCCCGGACGTTGCGATCGCCTGCGCTTCCGGAGTCTCCAACTGTGGGAAGCATGCCGTCGAACCTTGGCAGCAGCTTGGATTCTGGCCAAGTCGTCGAAAACAGACCTTCCTCCAAGATGTCGATGGTTGATCTTAGCACTCCACCTCGACCGCCGAGATCTGCGACGCCTACTGCAAACGTGGCGAACTCTCCGACATCTCCAACCTTCTCCGATAACGGGTTTCCGTCGAAGAACGGCGCTAAGCGTTCTTCTAAACAAAACCACTCTTCTTCTCTCTTCAACCTCGGTATTCCTCCACTAGTCTTTTCGCCTCTGACGAATTCGTCACGCTCATCCCTAGAGTCTGAGGGTTCGAGTTATCACACATGGGAGGAAGACAAGGACCGTTCGCTGAGCCTCTTTACCGAAGCTGATGACCAACATCCTGCTTGGCACGAGATTTCCTCGTCAGAGAAATCGAGTTCCGCCACTCCTGGTGGTTCAGCTGACGACGATTGGGACCCAGAAGAAATTATCTCTCGCTATGCGGGTCTCAAAAAGTCTGATTTCGTGGCTATTCAAGATAGGCTGGTAAACGTAGCCAAAGAGTCTGCAGAAACTCGCGATAGGGCGCAATCATCCATGCGGAGGCGAAGGCCGTCAACCTCCCAGTCCAACTACTCTGTCGGTAATCGCGATGCAAGAGTAAGTCCTTATCCATTCCTGTTTTCCCCATCTTAAGCCGTTCTTTAGGTCGCGAGCCCTACACCCCAGGCTCAGCCGCCGCCATCACCTGGTGTTCCTCTCAGCCCCAAGTCGGAGCAATACCAGAAAGCCAATGCGCTCCTGAACTCTATGATAGACAGTATTGAGGCGGCACGGACTCAACCGGTTGCCGTTAATACATCGGACCCCCGCCCTCTTCGCGTAGCAGGGATATATCTCCCACAACTCGTCGGAATCGAGACCTCGCTCAGATCTTATTTGGCTACCAAGAAGTTGACGTCAAATCTGCCGCTCCGGAGAGTAATCTGGACACTCCGCCCCCGCCAGCTGTGCAGGTAACAAATGACGTCGAGCAGAAAGCTTCTCCACCCACCTCTCCTTACCTAATGCCTCGCAATCCCTCCACTCCAAAAATCCCTCAGACGCCTGGAGAAGCAGCAGAGCTCGCCCGAGAAGTGCAACAGAAAAATACTGCGGCTACACTTGCCCTCAAGAAGACAGCTGCGGGACCAAGGTCCCCTAATGATCCCTATGCGACGATCTCACGGAAACGAATCAATCCAAACCAAATATCCAATCCTCGTCTGGTTTCCTCTTCATCAAGTGTTGACGCAGTGCCCATTCCACGTGCGCCTTCTCTTTCCGCAGCCAACATTTCTGGTCCTTCTAAGATTGGTTCACGATTTAAAAAACTGCGAGGCACTCTACGTGCGAAGCACCCTCTTCCAACCGGCACAGAGATTACCCCTTATCCTCTTGACCCTCATTCTCCACCATCAGTCCAGACAGTCAGTTATGATCCTGCGAAACTCAAGGTTCCAGGTGGCCCCACGACATCTAGTGCCAACGAGACAAGCAGATTTAAATTTCCCGTTCCCAGCCCGCCGGCGTCTGCTGGACCCGGACTCAAAGGTTTCATGGCGAGGTTCCGGAATAAACAGAGGCTTACACATGATGGCTCGTCCGATTCTGATCTTCGAAATTCGCCGCAGCCTGCAACTGTAGCTTCACCACATGTTGAGACCAGTCAATCGCACTTACGCCCAGTGCCCAGGGTAGCGGAGTCTACGTCAAACCTGCCTGTAGCCAAAGAGACAGCGGTCCAATCGGCCGCTGTATCGCCGACGTCGTCTGATAAGCCCGCTGTCAAAGACTCAGATGAGACGGCCGCTTTGAAGCAACTATTCGACGCAGCGAATAACCTGGGTCTTGACCAGGAGGCGCTCAACGATCTATTGGCTCGTTCGGCTTCCTCCTCTTCGCGAGCCAACGGCTGGGCGCAGATATCTCGGAGCAATTCGAGTGCGAGACAACTGCCGCGCGCCACAAGTCCTGCTGACAGTTTTCGGCTAAGCCCTTTACCTCAACGACAGAGCATTGATGGACGAGCTCCTCGTGTCGAGACCCCGGATTACAAGATTGATAATTCTGGTCGGCGGGAGGGGAATCAGAATGCTCCGGTGTCTAGACAGTCCTCCGTGCGCAAGCAACCAGAAGCTGCTCGGAGACCGCGAGAGCATGATGCCCAGGGTGAAAGCAGGGTGGCAAGCACAGTTGTCAGGAGGACTTTGATTTTCCCATCTGACGCCAAGTCCTCGTCCGTCGACCTGAACGCAATTATCAAAAAGGCCGCTAACCGTGGGCGAAGAGGTAGTGTTGCGTCAATCTCGGGTCGTTCGGTGCACGACAGAGTGCCCACTCCGCCTCCTCCCAAGTCTCCGACAGCGAAACGATTCTCCAGCGGACCCTCACCGCCTGTTCCTCAGCTTCCACCGCCCTAGCAACCCAGGCAGACAGTCTTTTGGCTGTCCCATCGACATCGGCAGGAGGACCGATCGAGAATTCGAACTCGGCGTATGATTCGCTGTGAGTGTGCCTTCCTTTCCTCTTGGCCCTTTCTTGCACATGTCTTGACACGCTTTTTAATTTTTCATCGCAGATACGAAATGTATGCCGGCGAAAACAGAACTGCCGGTTCGGCGGCACACGATCCTAATGCCCCTGACGCATCGTACAGCCGTAATGATGGGCAGCTTGCCGAGTCAGGACCTGCTCTTGAGCTGGTCGAACTTGCGAATGGGGAAACCATTTGGTGAGTCGTATGTCCGCAAACATATGATGGCCTCGGGATTTACAACCCCCGGACATGCAGGTCGATTGTGAATGGGCTCAGAGACGATGATGAAGGGTCGCTGTATACGCGCCGCGCCAGTCTCACGTCCGAGTACTCCACACGCGAAGAGGGCGATGGTGGACTTCAGATATTTGTCAAGGAACATGCGCGGTCCGGATCCAAAGGCAGCAACTCTTCTTTCATGTCACGCAAGAAATCTGCCCAAGGGAAACATAGACCCGACACCAAGGTAAGTTGACCTCCGGCCGATCAGTCAAACATGACATCCTTGGTAACCAACCTTTTTTTTCCCGCTTCGTTTCAGGTGTTCTACACTTCCTCGGCGCATATAGGGCGCTTCATTGAAAGCCTTTCGCAAGGCATGGATGCTGGCTCGTTCAATATCCTTCCCAATCGAGGACGTGGGCATTCTGTATCGTCTTCAATGTCAACCAACGACATGCATTGGACTGTGGAGGAACGACTCGAGCATATGCTTGGTACGATAAACCGACCTTCATAGTTCCTCTCTTTGCTTGATTTATTCATCGACGCAACTTCTGTCACCCTTCATGTCACCCTTTGCTTCAGACATTTGCATATGATCACATCGCTTTCTCTCATCTCGTTACACGTCTTTCGTTTTCCGGTTTCACGCTTCACGGCTTCTGCATTTCCTGCATTATATGATTCCCTTATTTGACTGGGTATTGAATGGAATGGTAAAATATCTATGTCCATATTCCTGATAATGAATGAAAACCTCGGAGACCCGAAATACAATTAATTGTTACACCCCATTTTTTTTACACACCATGCAAATCTATCCACCGGTTCAGGCACAAAGACAGCAGAGCTTCCACCAAAAGGAGATCGTGGTTGAACGTGTATTGCAACAAGCCATGGGACGGCCCCACAACCGTCGCATGCGAATAGCGCCGAAAGGCTGCTATCTGGACGTTATGTGCGGCGAACAGCTGTACCGCAAAGGAAGAAACGTCAAGATTCATTTCTGCATGGGAAAAAAATGGGCGAATGAGATGACCACGGACATCGTACGATGTGGGGTTATCATGGCGCTGACGCCATTCAAATTTTCTACCGTCCGCCGATATGAAGGCCCGGGCACTGAGGCAAAAGGATAAAGTCGGCAAGACGAGTTACGGCGTGATTGCTTCCGAAAGCGACGGCACTGAGGGCGGGGCTCACCTAGCAGTGGAACCTGGAAGGACCAGTTGGGACATGGGCATCTGTCGAGCGCCAATGGCCGCACTGCCGAGATGATTTCCTGGGCTCCATTCCAGTCGAGCGCAGACATCTTTGTTATTCCTGTAGAGCTTTGAAAGGGAACAGGCCGAGGGAATTTCAGAACCAGTTGTCTTTGGTAGAGGGGACAGACGATCGAAAGCGTAGATACCGTCGTTCGCGTGGTGGGCATCAGGCCTCGCTCTGGTGTCTCGAAACAGAAATAGACGGGTTTCGTGTCTTCGCCGATTATAACACAGCAGCGGGGATCGTCTCTGCCAGTGAAAAAGAGATCGTACGTAGAGGAAGGCATTTGAAAGAGTTTTCGAAATGAATTCCGTCAGAGAAAGCCTAATATATGTTTACGGTCATAGAACTTGAGTTTATCGAGCCCTGGCTCCCGTGATTAGCGCGTCTCGGGTCCATGGGAAGATTTCCATCGATAGTGGCGCAGGAAGAGAAGCGAAAGCTGGCATGAGTTGGGTGAATGAGGAGGTCAAACGGTGGGCTGGACATTTTTGTATGATGGTTGGGAGAGCGCAGGACGAGCAGACAAGCGGGAAGACATGTCAAAACCGCCACTGCCACTAAAAAGTCTAAAAGCCAGTGGCAAAATCCGGCGCCATCCTATATCAAGTAACTATCACGTGATACACATACTAAATAGGCCTCTACGCGTTCACCTTCCACAGCGGTCGCTTGCGCAGCTTCCGTGTAATGTGCACGCTGCTTCCCCCGTAGTTGTTGCTCCCAAACGCTAGAACGACAGTCTCCTCAGCACCAGTCCCACGCGCAATGCCCCGCTTCCTCAGCTCTATGGCCTCTTTCGCGAACTTGAAGCGCGCTTGATCGGAGCCCGCCAAGTCTGCAGCCATCTGTGAGTAACACAGCCCAATGTCCGAAATAGTACCTAAACAACTCACCCAGTCGGAACGCTGGAGACTCTACGGCCATCTTGAACATTTCGAATGGCACACGAGAATAGATCTGGAGCAGGATGTCTCGTCCACTCGGCTGGGAAGATGATTCGCTAGGTCTCTGATGGACTTCAAGGATTTCAGGCAATGTGTACACAAGGAAATGGAAAATGTCGTCTCGCAATCTTTGGGCGTACAGGCCGAACACGGAAGACTTTGCTACGTCAGGCGTGGTTGACCCGTCGATCGGCGAAGGAATGGTATCAACGAATTCGAGCCAAGGCCCAATAGTCTCGACGGAGATGGACTGCCTGCACGCTTCGTACGCGTACTGACAGAGGTCGTCCATCCCGCCGAGCAAAGAACCTGCTGCCAAGACAGCTCGAGCATTATCTGGCCTGATCAAGTTAAGCGAGACAGCCGAGTACAAATAACCTAGAGCTGTTCGAGAGGAAACAGGCGGACGGGAATCAGTTTTCCAATCCGTCGATCACCCAGCAAGATAAAGTGCATACCAATAGCAAATCCCTGCGAATGAAGGCCTGTCTCAGAAAGCGCGACATCGAAGACAAATGCATGTACTCACTTCTTGCGTGACTTCTGGCTCATGATCCAGATTGACATATATTACACGTTGGCCACCCGCTTGCGGCGAAGTCGACATGAGATGGGCCAAGAACGGTGAACGAGAGAGGATGATAGCGTGAAGCCGATATACATTTTGATGGATATGCTGAGTAGAGAGAGAAGAGCGAAGCGTAAGCCTGACACATGCGAGGCAATACCCTATCAACAGTCACATACGAGGACAGTATCCGCATAATTCTAATGAGAGAGTCTTCAGCAAGTGCCCGACACATCTCAGTAGACATCCACTTACACCGGTCTGAAAACCTGCATGGTACAAGTGGTTGACAATTTCTTCATTATGGTGGTTTCGATAAGGTAGTCTGGAGCCATACTCAGTGAGCAATTATACCGCCTCGCAATGTCCGAATTCGCGGCGAATTCCAAAATCTCGCCTGAGCGCGACCCAGGTGGGGTACGACCTGGAACTGCAACGATTGAAGGATAAAATGACTCACTGCGAATAACCGTTGACCGGGTACTCCATGGTCTGAGGAGCCATCGCATTCTCTTCATTGGATTGTCCAGCATCAGAGCTGCTGTGGGATTTGGTTCCGTTGACATGTCCGTTCCTGCCATTCACGGAAGCCGACGATGAAGGAAGGGAGCTCATTTCTGGGAGCGCAAGAGTGTCGTTTTGGGGATACAAGGTGGGCAGGAAAATGGAGAAGTCAGAGAAGGACCGGGACGCCCTTTTTTTACAACGCTAAATAGAACGCTGAGAACAAAGATCTAGGTCACAGTCACGATGTGACTACTTATTGTCACGCTCTGTCCTAGACATCCATTTGACCAAGTCCCTCTCTACTGTCCCATACGTGCTCTCTGCCGGATCCATGCATACAAAATCCGTCATGAGATTATTGATTATCCCGAGTTCGGCGGCAGTCTTTCCCTGGATTGGCTCATAAATCGGAGGCGGTGCAGCCCAAACGATTGCCGACTCGGGATCGTCCTTTCCTCGCGCTCCAACAATCTGATTAAAAAAATTGGGCATCCGATGCTGGCGTCTTCAAATACAAAGCTCTACGCACCATGTGGGACCGGTTGGATGCAAAGTACTCTAGATATACTCTACCAGGCACTATCCTGAACCCACTGGAATTCGTTGGGATGAACGCGATAGTTCTCATCAGAGGGATCTTTTACCTTCTATACTGCGATGAGACATCCATGAATGTCATCGCCATGTATTCTAAACAAAGAAACACCATCAGTGATGAGATGCTTGCACCTGCGTGCATAATTACAGCCCTATGAGCACCTTGGAATATACACGGCATGTCAATCCGACTGTCGAAATCGTATATCCAGCTTGTGGAAAGCGCCACATCAGCTGCCTGTGTACCAGCATTCCGAGGCCGCAACAGTAGCACCACGTGGTAGTCCCAACAAACGGGCAGATGCGACTCCTTTGCCGCCTTTTGATTCCACAGAAGGACCTGAGGAAAGCGTACAGTCTCAGTCAGTGACGCAATACTCAAGCCTAGTGTAGTAGGGGACGGACGGTCTTCGTGGAGTTAGAGATGAAGATGACGAATATCTCCCAGTGTTTGATTATCTCAACGTCTTCGGAAAATCGCTGGCACAGCAAGTAGATGTTTTCTTCACACCAACAATTCGTGTATGTTGCTTCTATGGGCATGCGAGGTGGGTCGCCCAGCATCTGGAAGCGCGTGACAGGGGAACGAACAATGATACAGCGAAGGCGTAGGATGACCACAGGCACTTCGGACAGCACGAGGACTCGGTTTTTTTTGTGATTTCGCCTCGCGTCACGCTGGAACAACCTCTCGCAGACGCATGGTGGCACAAACCAGCAAGTGTTGCTGTCAATCTGAACGATGCGTTGAGATGATTTGTAATCGCGCATGTCGTTCAATTCGCGTGACGCATCGGTTTCACATCTCATTGTATGTATGCCATACAAGTCCGTACTGTAAATTTCTCGTTCCTTTTCAACAGGGATCCAAAATAAATCACGACTGGAAATAAAGGAGATGCATACAATCAGAAAGCGGGTATCCAATGGCAGAAATGGAACACAAACAGGTTGGGGAAATCATGCATTCTTGGACGAGGACTTAAGGCTCCGTTTGGCACTATTCGCCTGTTCAGCATTGGAAGAAGACGGCGACGCTGCAAACAGGTCCTGGTACACTGCGGACTGATTCTGGGTGGTCATAAATGTCGGATATTGCGTTGGCTCAGGCAAAGGCGGGAGAAGACCCGATCCGTTCGTGAATGGGTGAATTGCAAAAGGATTGAAATCGTCTGGTAAAATGGACTGGAGCATTCTGCCCGCAGTGCAGAGGCTGGCGCTGGAGAACAGTGCCTGCAAGCATTTCACTTGCTGGCTTTTATCAACTGGAAGAAGCGACGTAAGATATTCCGAAGTCACGCCGTAGTTCGGCTCTGATGCTGAGTTTAGTGCAATCTAGGTCCTGGATGTCTTTCTGACTTCAGAGGCAAAAAAAAAAAAGCACGTTGGGCGGGACAGCTGGCGATTCACCGCGAAATTTGCGAATGACTATCGCGGTCCCTGCTGCAGCTGTTAATGAGGCGCTGTGCTTTGCGCTGAGACAAACGTATGAACATTGTCGGATGAGTCGAGCATTCTGTCAGTCAAGAAAACCCTCGTAACTTTATAATCGCCGGATCAAGGATACCTCGTGATTAACAATGAGGATTATTATGATTGGAGAGGCTAATTTTATCCGTTTTTCCCGTTATGAGGACGAGCTTAAGAACCCGTGGCTTTGCCACTTGTAATTGAAATCCAAATAGTCCAAATAGATTTATTTACAAAACTCCTGTAAGTATTTCTTTAAATACAATATTGGGAGTCTTTCTATCTCTATTAGTATTGTTTAATAGTATCTTTATACGATTCCCTGATGTACATCTTGATAATGCAACATATAATTGTCCATGTGAAAAAACTGGAGACCTAAGATCTAATCCAACTCGCTTGACAGATTGTCCTTGTGATTTATTAACTGTCATGCAGAATGCAAGTCATACAGGGAATTGATGCCTTCGAAGAGGTATAGGAAGATTTTCAGCTGATGGAGTAAGAGAAATTCGAGGAATGAAAACAATAGTTCTTGCAAACTTGGTATCTCCACTAATTATCCTGCATCTCAATACTCTTTCTCCTATTTCCAATACAATCAACTGAGTTCCATTGCATAGTCCAATTGAAGGATCAAAATTTCGAAGTAGCATAATTGGACAACCTGTCTTCAAAGCTAGCCTTGCTAAAGGAAGACCACCTGCTTTGAGTGAGTTGAGATACTCAACAGGATATGGCTGAAAGTCTTCTTCTCCTGATTCCACGCTATCTGCACTAAGAAGTATCTTTTCTTCTCCTGGAAATTTGTGAAGAATAATGGTGTTGTTGTTATCCACATCATCATTAGTGCATGATAATATAGTACGATCAAGGTAGTATTGATCTTTATGACTACCAAGTTCGATGTCAGGATAGGTGAAATTGATAAGATTATTGATCGTGTTTTCAGTGCAGATCATTTACTCAGGAATTGTGATTTGTTCCTGTTCATCAACTGTTCTGCCTTCTCCAATATCCAATAGCCAATTAGCATGAGCAAGGTTTTCTGGTATCTGTTCAAGGCGCATATTTTGCTCGAGTTGATAAACTGTGATATATCTCCAGAGTGAACTTCATTTAAGAGAGGCAGAAATGATTTGCTGGCGAGTGCCTTTAGGAATAACAGGAAGAGTTTGATGAAAATCACCTCCAAAGAGCACTGTAATGCCAGCAAATGGCACTGTGAGCCCAGAAGGGGCGGAATAACCGACTATGGGGGGCTGAAAGCCGAAAAGGTGGCAAAGGGCGTCGGTATTGGAAGGGGCGGAAAGTCGTCAGGTTTTGTAGGCAGAAAATTACGACGTTAATAGTATGAATTTATTGAACATATTCGCATGAAAAAAATTTGATGATTCGGGGACGAAAAAACGTACCTTTTGATAAGAAATGGAGAGGCAGAATACTTGTCGGATGGTGTCGTTTTATTGACTCGTCCTTTAGCTATAAGTTGCGACATTTAGAATCAAAAAGCGGACAGGGTTTTTCTGACGTCTTGTGCTCAACTACGGGGTGGAAATATTTGACAGAACGTGGCCAGATTGATGGGTTAACGTGCGAGGACGTGAGTATTGAAAAGCTGCTTCAATGTCGCTTGAAGTTATTGCAGCGCATTTTGAGATTGTGACGTTGTTATTTTGAGTTTGACTCTTTCTCATTGAACACATTCTCTGCCGTCGGCCGTGCACATTGAACTATGCTGCCTTCGCTTCCTTGTCGATCTTGACTCTTTTACCTTGTCGTGTCAACACCGAAGGATCGGAAACAAAGAGAACTTGCGAGCAGCGCGTTCAGGGAGGCGCTGTTGAAGAAGGCGACATTGAACTGGCCGTGGACGTCCAAACCGACATGGGTTTTGATGTAAGATACTTGTTTCTCATTTATTCTCGCTAAGGTTGTCAGTAGGGGCGGGCTCCATAGATCGACCTCCGAGCAAGTGAACCACTGGACTTGGCGAGGCTTTCGCAATGGGCATGCGTTCGTCACCATGCACATATTTGACGTTAAGCCGAGGGTTGCAATTTGCTATGGGAACAGTGGAGATTGGCAGAAGAAGAAGAGGCTCGATTTGAAAAAGCAGTGTCATCGTTTGGAGGAGATTTGAACTCGAAATTGCTGTAATCCTTTATCGCGCGACACTTTCTTGCAATTTTTCTGCGTGACAAAATTTTTATTCACCAGTGCCTACACAAAAATACATTCACGAACTGATAATAGAGGGTAAGCACTTAAATTGGTCAAATTCTTGATGTGGCCATCGAACTCACTTTGATCGACGCTCCTTCTTATTGCCTTCCTTACCAACATCATCGTCAAGAGAAGGAAAAGATATACGGATTGTATTTCACATTTGGAAGGAGATTAAATTATATGTATCTGTAACTTGTTCTGCATCAATTCCATGTTAGCAAGCTGGTTAAAAGGACTAACCTATTCATCCATAAGCTGATTCGTCTTAGTACCCCCACCACCACGGTCCACTATGGCCCAAAGATTTCCGCGTCGGACTCGACCTACCAAACACTTGACAGTGCTTAGATCCACTACCTCCTGAACAGCATTCGGCACGTCCTTGCACATTGGAATGCCAATTGGATTTGTTTCCTGCACTTCAATCTGTCGAATCAAGGCTAACAGGTGGGTCGTAGGAGCCGCCAACTTCAACTGCTTCGATCGGGGAAGTTGGACAACAAAAATCCATAGCAGTTGCCCATAGAAATCACGCCAGACAAAGATGGGTTGCTGGCGACGTTGATGGGCGTACTTATCGACCTGTAGCACATACTTTTTGACTGTTACATCAATTATCCATTCACATAAGTAAGGAAAGTGTACGCACCCGAACGTAGGACGCATCACGGTTACCATCGTACATTGTTACCAGATCGCGCGCTTGAATAGAGTCCCCACCGCCGTCTATTGCAAGTCTACCATATTGTATTATGGTCGCGTCGTTCGTAAATGCTTGTCGAACAATCTTCATTGTTGAATCGTAGCGAGTCACCAGGTGAGCGACAATTTTCCTGTGGATTTCAGAGGAAAGTGGGCCGTTTCGCCTCGGTCCAGAAAGGATCAGGCCGGGATCTTGGAAACGTTAGCTTGTTGCCTGAACTAGAATTCAAATGGTACCTACAAGCCGTTGTTGTAAACTTGTCATCCATTTTCTTCAGGCGCTCTAGTGAAATTTCTTGTTCAAGATTGTACATGAGCTTGATCTGAGAGAGATGGGCTGTCGCTGTCATATAATTGCTGATTGAAACGTATGGGTTTCGGCAACTGACGACTGCTGACAAAAGATCGTTACACTGGTGCTCGATCGGAAAAGCCCAATATGCCCAAACGGGACCCATTGCTCTGATACCGTCTCCGATATGGAGCAACGCGTGGATCGTGAGAGGGCAGGCGGACAGTCGCGCCAGATCATGCTGATAGTACAGCCTGGAGTTCTCGTGATGAGTACATACCAGAATGATATCGGATAATGACCCACGCTTCGTATTTGATGACCCATGACTTGAAACCATTATCAATCTCATCCAGTTCTTCATCGGATATTTCGAATTGCAAACACAAGTTCAGTAGTCAGACGAGCTCAATGAAGTGAGCATAATACACTTCGTCCGTAAAGGCATGCTCCAGCAGGATGGGCGCAAGATAGAGGGTCCAGACTGATCGCATTTCGGCCGTAACCTTCCCGGGGTGCGTCGCTAGGTTCGGAACTCAAGTGCCAAACGCAGATGGGATTGTCTTGCCAGCCTGATAAGATGCTTCCCCGATTGCATCCCATACGCTTCGATCTATGACATAGTCATCGCCCTCGCAATCCAGCTGCTTGAATTCGCCAGTCCAAAATGCTATGAGGTTGGGTATGAGATTCTCCCAGATTAGGTGCATGAAATCGAAAGGAAATGACCACGGAAAGGAAAGAGAGCTTAGACAGCTCAGTAATGGCACTCCCTTGATGCCACACCTCTTTGACAGTTTCTCTGCTGCAGCTTTGGTGGGTGCAACCTGGACTTCCGCAGCTTGTTGCATAAAGTTGTCATGTGTCCGTAAGAGAAGGTCGAATGGATCGTATGACTGGGAGTTAGACTCGAGGATATTGTCACGGTGGAGGGGTACATAGTGAACACGGCACCCGACAGTTCGAATACCTTCAATTTCGCACAGGCGGCACGGGAAGATGGCATTTGGACCTTTCATTCGCATGACCAAGGCCATAGCTAGGATGTCACCAAACCCGAGTATGACATAGGCATGCATATCGAAGAGACTCTGGGTGAGAGAATTGAACGCGGGGACACCTATAGCAAGTCGGATCATCTCCAAAGTGCAGGGAAGCATGAAGGAATCCCAGTCCCATGGCTTCTTGGGACCGGGTATAATGCCCAGATGCAGCTCCTTTCCTTTCTGAAAACGAATGTCGGGGGCAAGATTATAGATGAACATGATGATAGGCCAGGAAGTCTGCGGGCAATTCTTGAACACAGCAAACCCATCCGTTGAGAATCCAAGAGCGATATCGCGCTCATCCGAAAAATGGAAAAAATCTAGGGTCATGCCATCGACAGTTACAAATTCTTCGAGGAGAGAGCGGTAATGACTGCCGTCGAAGACATCAGTGATGACGCCGGGCTCGTGTTTATGCTCCGCATGATAGCGCAGGGCTCAGGCAAATTCAACATTGCCCATCATTCCTCAAAGTCAGGGAATAATGGGAAGATATTCAAAGTACTTCTGCACCTTGCCGCCTTCTGTCCATCTCGGTTCGTTGCAGTTAGGGCATTCGTCGCAACCTTCGTATGTGCCGGTGAAACAGATGCAGGAATTGACACAACAATCGTATCGTTCGGGCTCGAGACCGGACATAAATGCAACTCTCCGTTTTGTCTTCTTCAGAGAAAGATGGTGTATGGATGGGCAGGCCATTTGGACTTTGTCGAAGACAGCTTCAGTAAGTGGCCCTTCGGTCTTGAGCGCATACATGCGAAGAGTGCTAAGGTCCTCCTCCCGGAAAGACTGCCTGTCTGAGGAATATTGGTGAGTGTGATGAAGCGAGAAGGGGAAATTGAAACGTACTTATGGAGGCCATTGCACGATAAAACTCTTCACTTGGCCCATCGTAAGTCGAGACATTCACCAATGGAAAATCGGCAAGATCCATATCTTCGAGATTGCAATCATGTTCGCCCTCATCTTCGTCTTTACTGTCTTCTTCATCGAAATCTTCCTCGTCAATGGCCTTATCCAATTCGCTATCCTCGACTTGGAAATTGGCATGCCAGCGTGTTTCCTTCAGCCGAATCCTTTGCTCTTGAGTGAACTCACGAGCGTGCGACACAATATTGTCTCGGGTGAAGAGTCGACGCCTTCATTCCAGGAATACTGTTCATTGAGGATAGGATTGACGGCGGACTCTAGTTCGGATTCGGGAATAGCCAGGGAATTGCTGGCGTGATCGATGGGTACAAATGGGTCATCCTTGAAAGATGCTTGCGGGGGAAGGGAATGATGGGAGGGGCTGGGGCTTGGGGGTGCAATTGCCTTCCTTCTCTTCCTGGCCTGTCTGCTCTCGTCACCAGTCGCTGTAGACATCGGGCGCTTCCGCTTTGAACTGGTGCCTTCATCTAGAAACGATAACTCCTGGGGATCAATGAGATCCATTTCGGTAAGAATGTTTTTGCCAAGATGTCGGACCGTCTTCAAGTTACGGTGCCTCTGAATGGTCTTTGGATGATAATTTCCTCTGCATCCGCAATCGCAGGGGATTTTTCTCGGGGGTTTAGACTGTTGCGGGGGCATGTTGGGGAGAGGAGACCAAGTCGACGTGTTATTTAGAAGGACTTAGTTATATTCTTCGGATCACAGGTAGTTTAGCGGCGGACGGAACATATCAATGCACATAAGCTATCTGTTTCGGGAGTTATACAATGCTGGACAATGCGGATATGGGCGACTTGAACATACCAGATTGAGCTGTTCAATATACACACAAAGAACCCCTGGAAAATTACATCGGGGGGGCTGCAGAGCTGAACTTCTGTACAGAGTATACCCCTAAGAGAATATACTAGCGGATTCAATGTCGTCCTTCGCAGGGAAATAGGGAATGCTCGGGAATGTTGAGGATGACATGGAGTCAAGACCCCAATGGACGAACACGAAGTCCAGTCCAGCCATCGCGACGTGGAGTCAACTGATGGCAATCGGAATACCAATTACCGTGTGTAAGGTTCCTAGCTGAATCGAAGGAAGGCGGCGGGAATGAACAAGAGCAATTTGAAGATGTCTGCACGATGTTGAGGGTGACTCGAAGTCGAGCCCTCAATGGACGAACGCGAAGTCCAGTCCAACCACCGCGACACGAAGTCAAACGGCGGCACCATATCAACAGCCGGTCGCAAATCCAGTTGGACGAGGCAGAGGAGAGGAGGCGGGGAGAGAGGAGGGCATGGTGCACAACGACAGCAATGGACTTGTGTTGATCACGGCCGCCTGCTGACTAATCAAACTCAACTTTGTTCTTCTCTACCACGTCTTGACCATCCTCCCGCGTTGCTCGGTCCTCAACTGGTGAGTACTCCTCCTCTTCATCGCCCTCCCCAATCCGGACTCGAGTTTTAACTTCACGTTGACTCGAGAGGGTTTCAACTCCGTGTTGACCCTGGCAAATTCACTTCGTGTGCTTGCCCTCCTTCCCTGTTGATCTTGATTGAGACTCAGCGTATCATCTATTGGAATGATCAACGATGCTTTTCCTCTGTGCAACCTTGTTTGAGTCACTGATGACTCTAGAAGCAAGCACAGGAGAATCCCATCTCACCCTCACCTTCCAGCGCTTTTCATAACTAGATTTGTGAGTTCATTTTTCGTTCCTCCCAGGTTGTTTTTTTTTTTTAACAAAATTTCAGCATCAAATGGCATCATTATACTTTAACGGATGCTCTGCGATTGATTCCGCCAGGCTTTTGGTGAAGCGCAGGTTAGACAGTAAGGCTTTCAGCCCTCCACCCTATTTTTTTTTCCTGACATCCTGGCAGAACCCCTTCTACCATGGGACAGCCGTGTTGCGGCAGTAATGGGCAAAGTCGTTTGTACCACGCCGAACGGGGATTACATTCCTTTTCCGCCATTGGGCCAATGCGACGTTTACCTTCGAGCTGATTATCGTTATGGCGAAGACGACCCAATGTTGTGGCCGCAACCATATCTCGGCGACTACCCTCATCTAGGCTGCATACCGACGAAGCCAGATGATCCCAATGACCCCCTTTCCATCATGTGGTGGGATCCGACGATGGAAGATTTTGTCCCTACCTCCAACAGCTTAGTCGGCGGGATCGGATACTTAGCAAAGGCAAAGTTTGATGTTTTGGAGATGATGATGAGGGCGCTGCATAGACGAATAGAAGAATATAAGAAACATGTTAAAGAACTGAATGTGTTACAGACGCCGCCCAAAGGACTATTCATTTTCTTATCTTATCTTTCCCACATCCCTTATCTCCCCCATCATGCTGCGCAGCGCGCAGCCATCGAGTCATCTCACTTCCCTAGTCATCCTGAGTCATCTCCTTCCAGTCTTACTCATCCGCAGTCCACAGCATTGCGCAGCCCATGGTCCGTGCTCGAGTACTGTAGTGTATATAAGGACTCCCAGATGTACCAGTAACGCTAGGCTTAATATTCCTTTTGCCATCATCTCAAGACCACTCTTGCACTTAGTCTGCCCGAGTCCTTCTGAGATTCGTCTAGCCTAACAAGATATTAAGCCTCGTCGAGACTCGCTCAGACTCACACACACACCACGTCACGCTTTATCAAAGACTTGATCAACATTCGACGACAAGCGGTCGCCGACCCAGCGAGCACTAGCACGAGCGACGAGAGCACTTGGCTCAGAGAAGTAGACCAGACATTGCAGTCCACGCCATTCGCAGAGACAGTCCACGCCACCCGCAGAGACACTAGCAATCCAAACAAACGAAAGAGAGAGCGCACGCCTACACCAAGTAGCGACGACGAAGAACAGGCATTTCTGAGAGAGTTTGCCTTCACCACCACAGACGAGCCCGCTGAGATCCTCAGCGAAGGAGCAGCACAACTCATTGCAGAACTCTTCCTAGAGGAGAATACGGGATAAGCCCAGAAGAGCTGTGGTCAGACCAGAATCTTCTTGCCGAAGAAGAGGACGAACCCATCCGCAAGAAAACGAGAGAAGAACGAACGCAAGCCCGAGATTTTAGGCGACAACAGATCGAGAACTATAATCGCCGAACACAGGAGGAAGACATACTGATACAGAGAGGGCACGACGCACAGAGCGTACGACAGAACCAACGAGAACGACACCAGAGTCAAGGACACACAGGAACGAAACTGCCGAACCCCTTCAGAGGACCAATCCGCCGAAGCACTGCATAAGGAGAGAATCGCACCACCGTGGCGAAAGTAAGCAACAGTGACTGGGACGAATACTATCGGTGGAGGGAGCGAAAAGGATTACCAAAGACAACCGGACCGACCGCCGCAGAGTGGGCCGATTTTGAACAAGCTTGTAGATCGCAGGAGTCGACCTAGACTACTGGAAAGAACAGAGAGAGGAGCGAAGACAGAAACAGCTCCAAGAACAGCAAGCCCAAGTACAAGCACAGCAGACCCAAGAACAACAGATCCAGGAACAGGAAGACCAAGACCAAGAGAACGACGAAGAAAACCCCCAAAGGATGACGACAGAGTACAAGGGAATCATCGCCGACCCGAAATCCTTTACAGGAGATCGAACATCCTTCGATATTTGGTGGAGGAAGATGAAACTCTACATAACGCACATGGAGACCTCACGGATACACAGAAGATTGGAGCGGTCCTGTCTAGAATGACCGACAGACCCGGAGCCCACTGGGCATCAAAGAAGATCGACACCACTACCAACCAAAGCACATGGGCTGACTTCATAACCGAGATAGAGACACGATTCAGCAACGTCATGTCGCCATCACAAGCAGGAAGCAAACTATTCAACATCAGACAGGGAAACCGACCCATCGACGAATTTCTGGATGAATTCGTGGACCTCGCAGGGAAAGCAGGAATGACAGGAACAGCCCCTCGTTTCCTACTCGAGAAGAGCTTAAACCGAAGGACAGCAGAAGCCGTACACTCGATCTCCACACTTCCAACAGATGGAGATGAATATATCAAGACAGTTCGAGCGATTGGACGAAACATCGATGAACACAGAAATGTGATGAGAGGAGAATTCACAAGCAATCAGCGCAAGGCCGGAAATCCAAGCCGAGGAGCAGGACAGGCCATGGAAGTCGACAAAGTACGAAGCAACAACTGCTTCAACTGCAATAAACCAGGACACATCTCACGAAACTGCCCGGAACCACGAAAAGGAGCAGCAAATGTCACATGTTTCAATTGTGGCTTAAAGGGACACTATGCACGAAACTGCAAGAAGAAGAAGAAAGGAAAATCCCGGGTCAGAGAAGTGAAAGAAGAAGAAGGAGAGGACGAAGAAGACAAGGATGAAGAAAGCTCTGACAAAGAGGGTTTTGCCGAAGGGTCCGACTAGGAGGTGCTAAATCGCGACCCATACAACTGAAACAGACTCGCTTCGATACCGGATGTAGATCATCCCATACTCTGAAATACACCATTCCTGCCAAGCGATCTGAAGCACCAAGGAAAACCATCCAAGGGGACAAACCACCAAAGAGGAAAGAACTCGCAGTACCAGCGAGGATACGAACACGAAAAGGAACCACAACGATAACACCAGAAGTCGATAGCGGAGCGGATAGGACCTGCATCAACACCGCGATAGTAGCAAAAACAGGACTGAAGACACGACGAATCAAGAAGATTCCCATCATAAATGCAGACGGATCACCCAACCGCCAGAAAACAGCAGACCGAGTAGCGGAGGTCCACATCGACATTAAAGGACACAAGGAGCGCATGGAAGCCATCGTACTCGACATCGGAAAAACCGACATGCTACTAGGACATGACTGGCTTGTCTACCACAACCCAACAATCAAATGGAGGACAGGAGAAGTTGTCTTCGACAGATGCCCTAAAACGTGCAAAATAAACCACCAGACGATCAAGATACAGAAGTGGCTGAATCAGCGAAAACCACAGCCAGCGACAAGACAGGAACCCAGATACCCCCATATCTGATCAGATTCAAACACCTCTTCAAGGAGAAGAACTTTGATCGCTTACCAGACCACAAAGAATGGGACCATGAAATAAACTTAACGAAGGATGCACCCAAAACGATACCGAGCAAGGTCTACCCGATGACACAGAAAGAGCTAGAGGAACTAGATGCCTTCGTCGAAGAAGGATTACGAACAGGAAAAATACGCCCATCGAAATCACCTTACGCAGCACCCTGCTTCTTTCGCAATAAGAAGGATGGAAGCAAGCGACTCATCCAAGACTACCGGGAAATAAACAAATATACGGTCAAGGACAAGTTTCCACTACCACGCATCAGCGAGCTCCTCGACGTACTACAAGGAGCAAAGTACTTTAGCAAGATCGATATTATCTGGGGGTACAATAACGTGCGCATCCGGAAAGGGGACGAATGGAAGGCAGCCTTCCTAACAGCAAGAGGACTCTTCGAACCGACAGTCATGTATTTTGGGCAGTGCAACGCACCAGGCACTTTTAGCCGAATGATGGCGAGCCTCTTCCAAGACCAAATACGAAGAAGAGTGTGCATAATCTATATGGATGACATTATAATCATCGGACGAACACGAGAGGAACTCCAAAAGAACACCATAGAAGTCATGGAAATACTGAACAAGAACGACCTATTCATCAAAGGACCGAAATGCGTCTGGGAATCATCGAAAGTCCCAGTACTAGGATACATCGTAGGAGAAGGGAAGGTAGAAATGGAACCAGAAAAGATCACAGCCGTACAATCCTGGCCAACCCCAAAGACGAAGAAAGAACTACAAAAGTTCTTGGGATTCACGAACTTTTACCGACGATTCATCAAGGGATATGCAAAGGTCGCTAAACCCCTGACGGAGTTGACTGGAAACAAAACATTCCAGTGGACAGACAAGCAACAAGGCGCTTTCAAAGAACTGATCCAACATATAACCTCAGCACCCATTCTAGCACTACCACAGACAGAAGGAAAATTCCGAGTCGAAACGGACGCCTCAGGATATGCCATTGGAGCGGTACTATCACAACAGCAGAAAGGACTATGGCATCCGATTGCATTCATTTCGAGATGCATGACCCCAGCAGAGCAAAACTACGAAATCTACGACAAGGAACTTCTTGCGATAATGGTCGCACTAAAGACATGGAGACAATACCTCCTCGAAGCTCGAGAGAAGTTCGAAATATTGACGGATCACAAGAACCTATCATACTTCCGGAAGCCGCAGCGACTCAATTCGAGACAGATTGGCTGGTACCTGAAATTACAGGAATACGACTACGAACTACGACACGTACCAGGAAAGGCGAATGGAAAAGCGGATGTCCTGTCACGAATGGCAGGATATGAAGAAAACCTAGCAGAGAAGGACGACATACAAATGATCAAAGAAGCAGCATTCATTCGACATCTGGAAGAGAATAATGAACGAGACTTCGAATTTATGATGTTCGAGGACGAACACCCACAGAAAGAAGAAGCAGAAAATAACGAAACAATACAAACAAGAGGAATCACGATGATCGAATCCTCAAGGATAGAACAAATTCGACAATGCGCACGAAGGGAAACGATCGTAACAACAGGACTGAAGGAAAAACCACACTGGTTCACAGAAGACGACCACATCGTATATGTAGGAGGGAAAATCTATGTTCCTCCAGACAACAAACTGAAGGAAAACATCATGTTTGAACACCACGACACACCCATCGGAGGACACCCAGGGCAATACCGCATGCACGAGCTCATAAGCCGCACCTATTGGTGGCCATCAATGCTGACAGACATCAAGAAGTATGTCAATGGATGCGAAACATGTCAGCGAAACAAAATCATCCGACAAAAGAAACACGCACCCCTGCACCCGCACGAAGTCCCACAACAACCATGGGAAGATATCGGAGTAGATCTCATAGGACCGCTACCCAGCTCGAACGGCTTTAACGCCATCGCCGCAGTCACAGACCGCCTGACCAAGATGATCCACCTAGTTCCCACAAAGACCGAACTCACAGCAGAGGGTCTCGCACGACTATACCGAGACAACGTGTGGCGGCTTCATGGAATTCCACGAAAGATCATCAGTGATCGAGGACCCCAGTTCGCAGCACGATTCATGACAGCACTTCTAAAATTACTCGGAACAAAGCAAAACCTATCAACGGCCTATCACCCACAGACAGATGGACAGGCGGAGCGATCCCACCAAGAAACGGAAGCCTTCCTCAGAAGCTTCACAAACAACCTACAGGACGATTGGGCAGAATGGATAGCAATTGCAGAGTACCAATACAATGACAAAGCACACCAGGGAACGAAGGAGACACCATTCTACCTCAACTATGGAATGCACCCCTGGAAGGGAGAGCCGCAGACGACAGAAGGGAATAACCCCGCAGCAAAAGACTTCGTCAAAAGAATGAGCCAAATACGAAAGGAAGCAAATGCCGCGTTGCAATATGCACAAACACGAGCCAAAGACAATTACGACGCGAGACGAAAACCTGCCCGGGAATACAAGAAAGGAGATAGAGTATGGCTAGAAGCCACCAATATCACAGTCAATCGACCATCAAAGAAGTTATCGGCACTCCGATACGGACCGTTCAAGGTGGTTGAAAAGAAAGGAGCCTCGGCATATCGCCTGGAACTCCCAGCATCATGGCAGCTGATACACCCCGTGTTCAATGAAACACTGCTCACGCCTTACAAAGGACCCCGTTTCAAGATACAAGAGCGACCATCACCACCACCCCCTGAAATCATAAATGATGAAGAAGAGTACGAGATAGAAGAGATCCTAAAAAGGAAGAAACAAGGGAAGGGGACACTATTCCTGGTCAAATGGAAAGGATACGGACACGAAGAGAACACATGGATCAAAGAGAAGGAGCTGGGGAATGCGCAGCAAGCTCTAGACCACTTCCTAAAGAAGACTGCGAACCAGGATAAAAGGATCACGACAAGAGGGAAGAAGACCAAAAATCGCACTTCATGACCACCAACGCCCCCATCAGCATCGACAGCAGCGAGGGCAGCCGCGCACCTACCCCCAACCGCCCAAGCGACCTCGAGAATCTGGCAAGGATTCTCAATGCTAGCGACTACATGGACCCCCTCGCCATCACACTCGGCGCATATATGCGCTATGTTATGACCGTCCGCACGCACCTCTGGACCGGGAGAACCCCTGATGGGACCGGCCCCACTGCAGCTGAACGTATCGCGCTTCGCGAAGCAATGGAAATGCTTCGCACAGAAAACCGGCGGCTTAAACTCCTCGCCACCACACTCCACCACATTCGCGCCTATAATGAAGAGCTCATTCATACATGGGCCCCGCGTGCCGCGACCGCCTGGGAACCAATACTGGGTGGGGACAGCTGGACTAAGGTTTTTCGCGAGGACGCGAATCTAAAGAGAGGGTGATGTTACAGACGCCGCCCAAAGGACTATTCATTTTCTTATCTTATCTTTCCCACATCCCTTATCTCCCCATCATGCTGCGCAGCGCGCAGCCATCGAGTCATCTCACTTCCCTAGTCATCCTGAGTCATCTCCTTCCAGTCTTACTCATCCGCAGTCCACAGCATTGCGCAGCCCATGGTCCGTGCTCGAGTACTGTAGTGTATATAAGGACTCCCAGATGTACCAGTAACGCTAGGCTTAATATTCCTTTTGCCATCATCTCAAGACCACTCTCGCACTTAGTCTGCCCGAGTCCTTCTGAGATTCGTCTAGCCTAACAGAATGCAAGCCTTCTTTCGCTGGAGAAAGCCATGCATCACGCCTGTGTCCGCCTCGGCTCTCTGCCATCGTCATTTGTTGAGATGAGGTTTGGGGTCACCGAATTCCAACGATACTACCTCGAAATCCGCACAGTATTGGATTACCTGGAGATTTACCTGCCTCGCATGGTGGGCCAAAAGACTGTTGCCGCACAAACCGAACACTGCGTTGGCATTTTTACCAATGCTTCACATGTGGCTTACGATTACGCCGCAGCTGGAATTCCAGTTTGGCTTTTACGCACTGAGGAGGATTTCCTAGCCATGGCAGTGGACATCAATGTCCTGTCCATCGCCCAACCTATCTTTGCCGCGGACCACGTATGCACGGCTAAAAATGACCCTCCCTTCCCGACTATCTTTTCCGGTCCTGCGAACTCCCCAGCAAAGCATATAGCTATCCATCGCTACTCGCGGACGTGGCTTGTCTTTAGAGATCCTTTCGATGCTTACGCCAACTCTGTTCCCATGGATCCATTCATGCTAGGTTGCAAGGCTCCGACGGAGTCAATAGGTAGAACGATGGAGGAGCTGATGAAGCCTCAACCAATGCCACCTGCAATGCAGAAGAAGGGAGCAACAAGTGCGAACATTCATGAGTAATGGATAATTTGCTGTTGTGGAAACTAGCTCACCAGTTTTTAACAGCATCAAAGCGTCAAAAAGCGTCGGCATCGGTGTCAACATCAACAAGCGGCCGTGACAAATACGCACCTCTAGAAAGCCCTATGGCCCCCTTCACAATCCCTGCCTGGGCGGCCGCCTTGAAAGCAGTAGATAGGACACCATCGCGGATCATTCAGGACGCAGCCCAGTTTCATACTCATGGCCACTATACCTTCCCGGATCCCGGCCTCTTTGTCACCCCTGCCAGTGACGACAGGAAAGCAAAGTTCTTCGAGGCTTGGCTACGGCTACGTCCTGCTTGGCTATGGCGCGTCCTGAATAATGCGTCGAGCACCATGTCCGGCCAATATTGGCATGATTATTTGTCAATGGGTTATATTGCCACCCATAACGATGATAGCGCAGCAGCAAAATGACGCAAGCAGATCGTTGCTTACATGGAACCAAATTGCGACTTTCCTGGAGTGATACAGCCACGCGCTATTGTTGGCGAGCCTCTGAAGTGGTCGGGGCAAGAATTTCTGCCTAGTGTTAGGCTAGACGAATCTCAGAAGGACTCGGGCAGACTAAGTGCGAGAGTGGTCTTGAGATGATGGCAAAAGGAATATTAAGCCTAGCGCTACTGGTACATCTGGGAGTCCTTATATACATTACAGTACTCGAGCACGGACCATGGGCTGCGCAATGCTGTGGACTGCGGATGAGTAAGACTGGAAAGAGATGACTCAGGATGACTAGGGAAGTGGGATGACTCGATGGCTGCGCGCTGCGCAGCATGATGGGGGAGATAAGGGATGTGGGAAGGATAAGATAAGAAAATGAATAGTCCTTTGGGCAGCGTCTGTAACACCTAGCTCGCTTCCTCCGTTAAACATTGCCCACGAGATTCTTTGGGAACTTTACGAGTTGAATTTTCGATATGATTTTCTCGCTTTAGATCGCCGTGCCTGTGCTGGTGGCGACACGTCTGATGTGGACCACATTCTCGCCCGACAAGATCTCCTTGCCGCTTGTTTTCCATCCGGTCAAGTTCTCACCTCCGTCGACATTCCTTTGGTCAATAGCGGGCTAGCGGCGAAAGATTGGCAAGTCCGTCTACCCTTCATCTTAGCTCTCGCCCAGGTCATGCATACGTGGAAAGGCCCAAAACCTGACCTCCTCGTTTCACCTCCTGATTCCAATGCATTTACTGAAGACATTGCCAATGAATTGGAGCGTAGATGCGTGGAGTATTTTACACAAACTTTCTTCGACTATTTTGGCAGAGCTGCCATGATCCCGCACCGCCTTTATCCCTGAATCATTTTATGTTACGATGTATTACAGGCCATTATTGTAGTAATCTAATTGCCCAATTTATGCCTCCTTGTTCTGATGAATTGCGATGTGGACCGGCGATTCGGTGAAGATTTGAAGGATTCCAATGGCCTGGATATATTTGATAAATTAGTAAGTATCAGTCCCTTGACCAAAAAAATTTTTCTTACTGGTGCGACGACATCCAGCTTTGCAGTTTTCTTTGGCAGCTCCTCATCTTCCAGATCCTCCAGCTTCCTTTTACCTTGACGGATGTTCAAAATCTTCGTGTTATAACGAAATATGCATACACTCACCGTTTCTATTGACAGGTGCCAGTTGGAATCGAACGCTTGTGGAATGGGTTTGCCTCACGGTATGTGCTTGAGTTCCTGCCCTTCCGTGTGGAGCGCACGAGCAGTTGGCCACCCGTCCTTTACCCGCAGTGGCTGCTATGAAGAAGATCAACACCCTTATCAAAAGAATAAAGGAAGCCAATGACACCCATACCTGCAGCATCAACGACGCTTTCTGGCTCAGTATCGGACTCGATTTCTACAGCCAGGATGCTGCCCAATGGCCTCCGCTGGCTATCAGGGATGGTATATGCGTCAAAAGGAGAAGAGTCCCGATTATAGCTGTTCATGCTGGGGTGCTGGGTGCAATACCACGGAGCGAAATGCTTTATATCTAACGGGCTAATTGATTTCCTTTCCAGGCTAGCTGTGTTCGGACGGGACTTGCTTGCCATTACACGATGCTCCGTAGTGGTTTTGATCCCAGAAATTCTGTGGTTTTGCCTTCCCTGACAACATTTTCTACAGTGCCGCTTTTTAGAAGAACCGCAGACCGCCATCTCCATGCTCACCGATCAGCTAGTTGGATTTTTCGGAACTTATCAACTTGGATCACCTCTTCCGTATGATTCCGTGATTGACTAACTGCTAGGTATTCTCCGCATCCGCAAAGCCCACTATGGATCCAGCATCAGCTCGGCCTTGGACTCTACACATGTATGGGGTTAGACGCACCGCTACTCCCTCCGCGTCTATCTATTCACCTCATTATCTTTGCAGGGCAAAGATATGAAAAGGTCTCCCATCTCCTTGCATTCCGAATGTGCTTACTCAATGCTTCGGAACTTATCATGCTCGCTTGGCCAATTGTTCCGACCAATCTGCACCTATCCCATTTCTGCACACTCTTAGCTCAGGCTCCTTGTCATTTCGTAATCGTTGCCCAAGATAAAAGCCCAGGAAGCTCGAGCGCACTCCAGCTTCTTGCCCATTGCCTGTTAATACACCACCATGGTCACCAAAGGACGAAACGCCCTGAAAGTTACGACCTCATCATCAAAGGAGAACCGTGTGCCTCGTACACGGGCGCTCGCTGCTGTGAAGTCCACGGTAAGCAGGTCTTTGTTACAAAACGACATCATCGCTGACTACGATATGTTGCAGAAGGCAGGTGCGATTACCCGCCCTGCTTTGGCTGAGAAGCCGCAAGGCCAGCGCGCTCCAAACGCTGGCCCACCTGCCAGAACTGTGAGTACCCTTCTTATTACAACCCTCAAGTTCATTGCTGACTACGATACATGGCAGAAGGCAGGTGTGATTGCCCACCCCGCTCTGGCCAAGAAGTTGCAAGGTCAGCGCGATTTAAACGTTAGCTCATCCACCGGAACTGTAAGTATCCCTTCTATTACAACCCACAGTTTTTACACCCACCCCTGCAGATCTCGAAAAGTGGTAAGGTGTTGAAGACGTACACTGCGCAACACCGCAAAGCAAATGCAGCTAAAGCATCTGTTATCGGCTCATCCGTACCAGCTATGAAGGTGTCCGTGAACGCAAGACTCAATAGTTCGATCGGTGGCATGGCAGCCAAGCAACAAATTGCATTTTTGAAAGGCCTGTGCCAATAATTTCATTCCTGTCTGTTAGATAATCAAAGAGTCCGTTTTCAGCTAAGCTCGACCTCTATGAGAAGAAAGAGGCTGCGCGTAAACATGCGGATCATGCCGCTTCCGTTCCAATGATCGAAGAGCCTGAAGGGCAATACAACCTTTGCGAGGCCATGCAACTTACCAGCAACAAGCCACTTTATAGCAAGATCAGGGTGTGTGTCTGGCTGTATTTGACACGTGCGCACATATCTCAAAAGATTTTATAGGCTCTCATCCGAAGGCTCTTGCAAGAATACGGTGTCAAGACAGGCTCAACATATGACTCTGTCAGAAAAAAGGTCATTCTCGTAATTTGTGCCTCAGTATGCTTTTTCTTCATGGACGTTGGGCACGATTTGCTGAAATATACCTGCAGGCTGAACAAAAGATACCATATTTGGAGCAATTCCCGGGTTCGTGGCCTGTTCTGAGAATGGTCCGAATGACTCTCAAGAATCAATGATACTACCACCGAGGCGACCCCGACAGCGATGATGAGAACAATGGAATCAAGGATCAAGTGACCACTTTCGATGGCATGGATGTGGATGCCGAGGGTGGGAATGGTTTTGATGATGATCAGGAGATGGACGATGTTGAGGATGATGGTGACAGTGCATGCACAATTATTATACTGAAAATCCTGATCTGATTTTTCTTTCCTTTATTTTTCAGGCTACAATCCCGACATAGACATGGAGAACTCCCACGGCGACGCATACGGCGGTTACAATGACCTGGATATGGAAGCTTATGATGAAGATGGCGGTAACGGTGATCTCGGCAACAATTGGGATGAGTACTATTACAACAACAGTATCGGCGGCAGCGACAACGACGACGAGCAGGCTATGGAGCCTGAAGACGGCGGTGACGATGATGAGGCATTAGAGCCCGAAGCCCGCAACAATGACGATGAAGCTATGGGCCCGAAGATGGCGATGGCAACATTGAGTGCCCAGTTGCACCGGTCTCGAAGGTGACCCGCTCTCGTCGCAGGAGCCGCTGTGCTGCCTCCAAAGTCGCAGAAAGTGACGTTGATTCCACTTAATTATATATGAATTTGATGAACTTTCTGCCTACTCTCTCTCCTTTGTGTCATATTTTTCTTGCAATTTCACGATTAATTTTCAGCTTCTTTGTGCCATAATTTAAGCCGATCAAACATGTGCTCATTAATTTTAAATGGCAATATTTCCACTCATAATGTTCGAAAAAAAACCTCTATCACAAGTTGAGATTAATAGATGAAATAGGTATTAATATTTCGAACCTTTTGAGCTGAATTCAGGGGCTGAATGGGAACAAAATTCGGCATAAATTTCATTTGTTATCCATCTACTTTTAAGCTCCTTTACAGCAGGAAATACTGACTATCTTGGTCTAAAAATCGGCCTCTCCAGGTCCAGTTTCTTGATGAAATCTATTGAGTTTTTCAACATTTTGATGCACAGAAAATTGATCTTATCAGGCAGAAATGAGGTCGATTTTTTCCACCCCCATGGGTCTTACAGTGATCTGTTCAGCTTGTTGCTGTCTGCTTTCAGCCTGAGCAGATTGCTGCCTTTCCATTTCCTCTATTTGATGTTGTCTGCTTTCAGTCTGAGCAGATTGCTGCCTTCTAATATTTTGTAACTCTGCTTCTTGTCTTCTAAGTTTGGCTTCTCTCTGATCTCTCTCAGCAGCTCTTCTCTGTTCAGCTAAATGCTGTAGCATTTGTTGCTGAATAGCAGGATCTATAGGATTTTGAACCCTTCCTCTACCTCTTCCTCTTCTTGTTTGCATAAGTGGAAGAGGTGGAACAATAGGAATAGGATTTTGCAAAGGAGCATCCCATCCAGCAGGCAACCGAGTTTCTGGTATAGCAGATAATAAAGGATTTTGATATTGAAAAGGTGCCTCTAAAGTTCTTGATCCAGCTTGTAGTTGAGCCAAAGGAATAATAGGCATAGGATATTGCCTTGGAGCATCAATAGAAGCAGGTATAACAACTTGAGGAATAGCAGCAGCCAAGTTTGCAGAAAAATTTGATTGAGGCAATGCAGAAGTAATAGGCCTATTTTGCCATGCACGACGTTCTTCTGGATCCGTCATTTGTAATCGATTATTATGATCTGCTGTACAGGTAGCAGTTCGCTCTCTTTCAGGAGTAGTAGGTGAAGAATTTGTATTTGTAGCCCTATTATAACATCAATATATATAAGTTATTTTTTATAATAAAGCAGCAGCTTACATGTTTTAGTTCAGTTACAAATTGTAACAATTTGTAGATAGTCAATCAATCAATTGGTTTCTATTGGCAAAATTTAGTTATTAAGCCAGAAAGTCATCTTGGATTATAAAACAACATACAATGTCAATAGCAATATTTGTTATTCAATCAATGTGTGTGGGGGTACTAAATCAACTTTGAATAGGTTGTGATTGTGATTGTTTTCAAGCTGCCTTTCACCCCACACATAGTAGGCATTAGGGTTTATTTGTTCCCACGGAGCCCAAAATTGAAAGAGGCGTGAAAAAAGATGTCCACACATTTGCATCCCATTGAAACTCAGCCTTATTATATAAGAACACAGCTTTTCTGACAAATTCTGACAAATCCTGACTAAGATTACCAATTTTTATGTCAGCATTCTGCCTTGTCCCCTTCTTTATAGACAAGTATATAACACATGCCGCTGGCACTTTTATGCCCCCCGGCCTTTTGTAACACACTTTAAATATTCAATCCAATAGTACTTCATTATATACAAAGTTTTTAGTTACACTATCTATCTTGTCTGCTTCCCATATTGCTTTAATGTTATGTACTGATGTTACCCGTGATATAGCAATATAAAACTGACCATGACTGAAAACCGGTGTACATAAATCCAGCCCAACATGTGTTACTGATTGGCCTTGTGACTTGTTGATTGTCATGGCAAAGCATAAGCGGATGGGAAATTGAAGCCGAGTGAGTAGGAATGGCACTTGTCCTTCTGGCGGCTCATGCTTGATACGTGGGATGAAGATCAACTCTCCTGCATGATCACCTGTAATGAGCCTTAGCTCCAGAACATGATTACAGATCCGAGTGATGATTCCCCGACTCCCATTGCAAACACCATGGCCTGTATCCAGATTGCGCAACACCGTGACAGGACAGCCTATTTTAAGAGCTAGCTTGGCCAGTGGCAGTCCTGAACAATTGATAGAGTTCAAATACTCTATCGGATAGAGCAGCTGTTCACCATTGTTGCTTGCAGGGACCGAATCAGCACTGTGAAAGACTTGCTCTGCTCTAGGAAAGTCTCTGAGAATGTAATGGTTCAAAGAGTCCACATCGTCATTGCGGCTAGACAGAATGGTGCGAGCAGAAAAGTATTGCTGTGGATTCTGGATGGGAGTGTTAATGTTGGGATAGATGGTTTGGATAAGAGAAGCAACAGTATTGTGTTCACAGTGAAAATGATCAGAAAGGGTAATGTTGGCATCCATATCTGTGTGCTGACCATGTCCAACTTGAAGTTGCCACTCTGCAAAAGCACGCTCTTCCAGATTATCGGTGTTCAATTGCATGTTTCTTCTCAAATGGAGGACTGTAATCTTTCTCCACAATTGAGAACGCAGCATGCATGCACCCACTATGTCTGGACGGGATCCATTTTTAATGACTGGAAGAATCTGCTGAAAGTCTCCACCAAAGATAATAGTCAATCCACCAAAGGGTAGATCACTGCCCTGAATGTCTTGGAATGTGCGATCAACAGCTTCATGAATGTGACGATGCTGCATAGGAGCCTCATCCCAGATAATAAGATCTGTTATGCGAATCAGAGCAGCAAGTGGTGATGTCTTTGTGATTGTACACATAGTAGACTCATTAATGAGAATGGGAATTCTGAAACTTGAATGTGATGTGCGACCACCTGGAAGCAGAAGAGAGGCAATGCCAGAAGATGCCACACAGATAACAATCTTGCCCTCAGAATGCAGATGATAACAAAGAGTATGATAGAGGAATGTCTTGCCAGTGCCTCCTGGACCATGAAGAAAGAAGATCTGTCCTGTTTTGTTGGCAATAGCCTGTCTGAACTGATCAAAAGCATCTCTCTGCTCTGGATTCAATCTGGCCTCATTCTCTGCTGCCAATTGAGCCTGCTCCTCCTGATCATAATTGTGCTGCTCTGCTATGAGATGATTTGCAATCCTTTCATTCCAATTCTGAGTGACCTGTGGCATGGATGGCCAATCCTTGAGAGAGCGGCGAGAAGATTGGAGAAGCTGGTCAATGAGAAAAAGGCCATAATCCATGATGTCTTCATCTGAGGGATTGACACGGATGTTGTCATGCTCAAGACGATAGCGTAGATCATCACAGATCTGGGGCCAATATGTGTTCCATAGAGCAGCAGGATCTGAAGGATTGCAATCTCTCAGAATGGTGACAAAGAGGTGGTGAAGCTGACGACCGGTTTGCATAGCAGCTGCTTCATGTAAACACTGATCCCACTCCTGATCATCTTCAAGAAGGCCATGTGCAAGACAGGCATCTTTGAAAGAAGGGTGTATGACTTCTTCATATGTGCAAAGGTCTTCAAAAGATGTTGAGCCTGCGACCTGGGTCAAAAGAAGTCGAAGATAGAAGCGATCGCCTGATGTGGGAGGAGCATAATTCATGCGGCCTATAGCAAATCCTCTCTGTCTGGGCTTCCACTCATGCTTCTTGTTGAACACAAACTGGGAAGGAAAGTCCTGATAGAGTACAGTGGATGCTGTATCAGGATATTTGACATTGGCCTTGAAATAGGCAGTGAGAGTGGAATCCTGTCTTCCTCCTCGCAAAACGACCTCTGGCATTGACTCTTGACCATCCTGCCTCCAAGTAACAAACTGCTCATCTGGAAGGTGAACCTGCAACCATATGACATTGGGTGCTTGGCCATGAAGTGGACATTGGAAGATGCGCCAAAGACTTTCACATGCAGAGACATAGCGTGCATCCAGATACTGCCTGACTTCATCACCCACAGTGCCAAACTGCATGGAGACCTGGTCATGACCCTTGTAAACATATTTGTAGATGTATTTGACTGCTTTAATAGATGTAATGCACTCCACATTGATATGGCACTGGTACTTCCAGGTAAGCCAGGGAGAATAAGAAACGACCTAGCGATTATCGACCTGCTTGCCTCGAATATCATGGGTATGACTGGTGTCTCGACGACGGGTGGCAGCATATGCATTGTCAGTGATGGTGGTATGCTCTCTGAAGGGCTTTGGAAAGTTCTTGGTGCATTTGCCATTCTCCATGCATTGAGCTCTGGGATTTTCTGCACCACATGGTGTATGGACCATGAACTTTTTGATTAGCTCAAGCAGTTCAGGATTGTCCTCTGGGAATTCAGAAGAGAGTAGACTGTCGATATGCTCAGGAGTCTGAAGTTTAGACTCTGGATCAAGAAAGAGGATGCAGTGCATGTGAGGCAGGCCACGTTTCTGAAACTCGATGATAAAGAGATAGGCTATGACCTTGCCAAAGACACCTTTCTTGATATCCTCAATCAGCTCATCCTTTTTGCGATAAAAGACTCAGATGACCAAATCTGGACGATCAGCTGCTGTCTGGCCAGGCAAAAGCTCAACAGTAATTTCTGTCCAGTTTGGATTGGCAGTCATAGTGATGAAGAGATCTCCACCATGACAGAAATGATTGATGGCCAAAGCATCCTGAAGAAGCTGCTGCATGTTTCTGGTGCTTCCTGCAAAGGTAGCAGGCAGAATGATTCTGCGGCCCAATTCCTCTGTGCTAACATCCACATTGGCAGCCACTGCATCAGCCAATCCAGCATAAATGTCTCCTCAGATTGTGTTCTAGTTTTGCCAAACCCAACGCAGGTGACTCTGCTCTGCAGTAGCCCAGATATCACAGACAAACTCTTGAAAGAGCTTTTGAGAGAGAAAGAGATGCTGAGAATCAATGGCAGAAGGACGGGATGGAGGTGGTAGCGATAAAACTGGACCTTGGAAACGTATCTGCGTCGTATTGTAGTAGTGTTGCCATTGACCTCAGCCTCTTCCTCTGGAGCTTCCTCTGGAGCATCTGGCAGCTGTGCATTTGCATTGACATGCTGCAAAGCATCAGCTTGGTTGTAGAGAATTTTAGAATGCCAACTGAGCTGTCCAGTAGGAAAGAGCAAGACAAATCGGAGGGCTGGATAGAATGGATGGATGTCTGAAATGCGCTGGAGAGGTTCACCAAATCAGCAGTACAGAATAATATCCCGAGCACTCTCAAGTTGATCACCATCACCTGGCAGAATGACAGCAATTTCATTGGTAGTGGGCATATTGTAGCGACGGTGGTCAGTGGTGTCCTCCAATCGCAATACAATTCTGCACTGGTGATCTTCTGGCATATTTCTGGTTTGCTCATATGCCTGCCGATATAACTGCACCCCTGGATGACAACGATAGAGCATATCTTGCACAGTGCGAAGAGTCATAGGATCAAGATGGGTATTCCACTGGTTTGCGATACGGAAATTGTGAGCATCATCAGGATCATAGATGTAGAGCTGGGCATAGACAGGTGGCTCTCCAGGAGGAGGAAGAAGAGACCCTGCTCTGTGAGAGAGCTCTCCATGAAGTCTAAACACATAGGGAGCATTTCCATTGGCCTGAAGAGAAGCATCAACTCTGCGCCCAATTGATACCATTGCAAGCGCATTGTTGTAGTTGCGAATATGTTTACGAAATTTGTTTGCAATAGGATTTTGCTCAGAGAGCAAAGTTAAAAGTTCAGGAGGTAGGTGATCCAGAGCAGGAAGTACAATTTTGCCTTGGTAGCAACACATGCCAAACTTGGGGTTAAAGATTGAAGACTTGACTAAATGCTCAGAGATCCAATGCAGTGCATGACAGAAAGAACATTCAATGTTCATTCTACCCATGTCATGTTGAGGCCAATTGGGATCAAATGGGTGACGTGCCAGGGGTAGGTTGGTGACAATAGGCAGTGGTGGTAGAGGAGGAGGAGGAGAAGGTGGTGGTAGTGAAGGAGAAGGCAATGGAGAAGGCAATGGCAGTGGTAAAGAAGCAAGTGGTTGAATAGGTGGTAAAGGCTAAAGGCAAATTGTTATTTATTGAAATCAATTTAGCTTATTAGACAAAATGACATACAGGAGCAGGCAAAGATAATTCAGCATGAGAGGCAACAGGAGGAGGCATAGGAGGCAATAGCAGTGGTAAAGGAGCAGGTGGTTGAACAGGTGGTAAAGGCTAAAAGTTAATTATTATTTATTGTAATCAATGTAGCTTATTAGAACAAATAACTTACAGGAGCAGGCAAAGGAGGCAAATTTGCATATCGAGCAGCTAATTCAGCATAAGAGACAGCAGGAGCAGGAGGAAGAGCAACAGAAGGGTGCATAGGAGGCAAAGCAGTTAATGCTTGCTGTAAATGAGCAGGAAGATGACTATAGATAGGAGCAGGAGCAGCTTGAGGAGGAGGAGCAACTTGAGGAATAGGAGCAGGTACAGGAAGGGATCTGCGACCACGCCGCACAGGTTGAAGCTCTGGCAAAGCATTCAACTGTGCACGCAGTTCAGCTACAGACAGAGCATTGCGAGGTGGTGGGGGCATAGCAAAGGGATCGTCAGGAACATGAGCAGGTCCAGGAGGCACAGGAGGCATAGGAGGCATAGGAAGAGGCACAGGAGTCACAATCCGACGATGATGAGGACTGTCCAGAGTGCGGTTATCACGCTCATGCTGGCGGAGTGCACTTCATAGAGTAACCGGTTGATCCCTGAGGCAATATTATTATTATAAAAAGACATGGTGAGAAAAAGAATCTTTAACATACATCAGACCTTTCCAAAAAAAAAAAACCAAAATCAAGGCAGCTATGAAGTGTTTTCTACTGCAGAGTATATGCAATCCAAATCCTCACACCCAAACAGGGAAATCGGTGCTAACAGTGGTAGTTGATAGTAGAGCGACTTCCAAAAAGGAAGGGGAGGCAACTGTAGACCCGCCAGCCCAATCTCCCTACACACTATGCCCAGAGAGAGGTCCGACCCAAAAAAGGGCCAATAGACAACTGGCAAACACTCTTTTTGTTGAAAAAAGAGAAGCCAGGGAGGTAGGACTTCACTGGGCTTCACCTTGGTCTCCTGCAGAGTTGTGGACTGAAGAGCAAACCAACTGGAGAAAAGCTGAAGGTGATGGTAGAGGGGGAAAAAGAAGAGGGGGCTAAATTTTCATTGGCAGCTTTTTTTCAGGGCCTGATTTTGATGGGCTCTCGGGGCTCGGACCTGCGGTCCTCACAGGCACTGCTGACCAATATTGCCAAAAAAGTCATGGGGCCTCGGGGCTCAGACCTGCGGTCCTCATGGAAACTGCTGACCAAGGCTGACAAATTAATTTTAGTCAGCCAACTCTCACGGCCGTCCTCCCATTCTTTATTGACAAGTATATAACACGTGCCACTGGCACTTTTATGCCCCCCAGCCTTTTATTGATGATGAATTAACCCTTCAGTCACTTCTGATGGAGCTTCTTTAGTCTTGCTTATAGAAGGCAGGATTTGGTTGGGCAAGTGAAAAGGTGGAAATCTAAACATAATATAGCCTCAGTATCTCATAGAGTACTTAGTCTACTGTAAATACCTAAAGATAATATACTATAGTCTTTTAGTGATAGAATAGTGAATATAATGAAAGAACTCACACCTCAGTATCTCGTAGAGTACTGAGGTGAACATTCTGCATCCTATGGACCTTCAGTCGCTCCTGATGGAGTCTCGCTCATGTGGTGAATCAAGCCTTCAGTTGCTCCTGACGGAGCTCCTTCAGTCTCGCTCACGTGGTGAATCAAGCCTTCAGTTGCTCCTGACGGAGCTCCTTCAGTCTCGCTCACGTGGTGAATCAAGCCTTCAGTTGCTCCTGACGGAGCTCCTTCAGTCTCGCTCACGTGGTGAATCAAGCCTTCAGTTGCTCCTGACGGAGCTCCTTCAGTCTCGCTCACGTGGTGAATCAAGCCTTCAGTTGCTCCTGACGGAGCTCCTTCAGTCTCGCTCACGTGGTGAATCAAGCCTTCAGTTGCTCCTGACGGAGCTCCTTCAGTCTCGCTCACGTGGTGAATCAAGCCTTCAGTTGCTCCTGACGGAGCTCCTTCAGTCTCGCTCACGTGGTGAATCAAGCCTTCAGTTGCTCCTGACGGAGCTCCTTCAGTCTCGCTCACGTGGTGAATCAAGCCTTCAGTTGCTCCTGACGGAGCTCCTTCAGTCTCGCTCACGTGGTGAATCAAGCCTTCAGTTGCTCCTGACGGAGCTCCTTCAGTCTCGCTCACGTGGTGAATCAAGCCTTCAGTTGCTCCTGACGGAGCTCCTTCAGTCTCGCTCACGTGGTGAATCAAGCCTTCAGTTGCTCCTGACGGAGCTCCTTCAGTCTCGCTCACGTGGTGAATCAAGCCTTCAGTTGCTCCTGACGGAGCTCCTTCAGTCTCGCTCACGTGGTGAATCAAGCCTTCAGTTGCTCCTGACGGAGCTCCTTCAGTCTCGCTCACGTGGTGAATCAAGCCTTCAGTTGCTCCTGACGGAGCTCCTTCAGTCTCGCTCACGTGGTGAATCAAGCCTTCAGTTGCTCCTGACGGAGCTCCTTCAGTCTCGCTCACGTGGTGAATCAAGCCTTCAGTTGCTCCTGACGGAGCTCCTTCAGTCTCGCTCACGTGGTGAATCAAGCCTTCAGTTGCTCCTGACGGAGCTCCTTCAGTCTCGCTCACGTGGTGAATCAAGCCTTCAGTTGCTCCTGACGGAGCTCCTTCAGTCTCGCTCACGTGGTGAATCAAGCCTTCAGTTGCTCCTGACGGAGCTCCTTCAGTCTCGCTCACGTGGTGAATCAAGCCTTCAGTTGCTCCTGACGGAGCTCCTTCAACCTCACTCGGACTGGTGGTCCTCGTGTCTCTCTGGACTCGGACCTGCGGTCCTCGGGGGCACTGCTGACCAATCTTGCCAAAATAGTCATCGGGCCAAAATAGTTATGGGCCTCAATGCTGCCAAAATAGTCATGGGGCTCGGACCTGCGGTCCTCGTGGGAATGGCTTACTCAGCTTACAAATTAATTTTAGTCAGCCAAACCGTCCTCCCATTCTTATTGACAAGTATATAACACATGCCGCTGGCACTTTTATGCCCCCCGGCCTTTTGTAATGCACTTTAAATATTTAATCCAATAGTACTTCATTATATACAAAGTTTTTAGTTACACTATCTATCTTGTCTGCTTCCCATATTGCTTTAATGTTATGTACTGATGTTACCCGTGATATAGCAACATAAAACTGACCATGAGTAAAAACCGGTGTACGTAAATCCAGCCCAACATGTGTTTGATATACCTGGCCCCATTTATTTAGTCAGCCAAACCATCCTCCCATTCTTATTGATGATTGATACCTGGCCCCATTTATTTAGTCAGCCAAACCGTCCTCCCATTCTTATTGATTGATACCTGGCCCCATAATAACCGACCAAGGACGTTTCCGGCTTGTCTATTGCAGAGAATATCCATGGAAAAGCCACTTTTACTAATTGCACAGCCTATTCCACATAATCGAACCTTGAAACTGCAGGAGTGATGGAAAAATTTGTGTGAGATGATTCAGAACAGATATAAAATAGCATTAATATTAATTGGCCGTGATGTCTAGGAAATACTGTAGATGCAGGATGTTAAACATCAGAGAGAAGACATGCAACGCTCGCCAGCTGTCGTCTGATATCCTGATGATCAACGTCGTGGGCTGAGAAGCAACGGAACTCTAGTCAACAATGGTAGCCTCTGACGTTAAAATGATGCTCACTATCTTCCACCTCCCCCCATCGCTCAATTTGGCTAGCCACTTCAACCTGTGATGCCAGGGAAGCCTGTTCAACCGTTAGATGCCGTTTGACTAAGGCGAGACCAATAATAAATGATTTGGTGGCATAAGTAGCGCGCTCCAGAGCTGAAGAGAGGAAAAGAATGAGCCTGGTTGAATAAGAGGGAAGGGAGTCAATCCTCCGGCTCACCCGCCATCTCCCAGTGGTCGAATTCGGAAATAACTTTGCGTAGTTTTCCTTTCGTCGCTTCCGGTTGAGTATTGAAGAGGATAGAATCTGCTTTACGTATTTCAACATCATAGGTCTCTCGAACCCATTCCAATAACGGATCCCAATGCTCTTTCTGTAGTCTTTCTAATTGTTGAGGATAATCTTGGTGAAAGCTGAGCGGGGAGGTCAAGATCATCAAAAAAAAAAATGCATTAGAGACTCACCATATCGTGTCAGTGTCTAGGTATTTCAACAGCGCTTCCTGGACATCTGCTCGCGTTTTCTTGTCCACAAACGCGTCTATCGCACGAGCCGCCAAGGATGTCTATGACAAACGTAGGCTGATGCAAAGTAAGATAGATAGAATTTGCTAACAATGGGAAGGGCATGAGGCTTCAGCAATTTCTGCTGGTGATCCCATTCGGCAGCAATAAGTGATGCCAATAATGGTTTGTTTCGAGGCACGAGTAAAGTCTGGCCGCCAGGCGTTTTAAGGGCACGGCCATCGAGCGTAACAGTTAATGAATTATCGCGTTCACCGACGCCCACTTTGTCCCAAAAGCGTTTCATAGTCGCCTCAGCACCTGAGATTTGATCAGTATAAGTGTTTGTTTTCGGTCACGACTTGAGTCCACGTACGGTTTGTTTCCGAAACCGCTGGCCCTCTTGGAGAACTGCACTCATGGACCGTCGAACAGTCCATCGAAAACTGAGCGGAGCTGCGCGATACAGCGAGGTGGGCAGCCCACAAGAATAAGTACGTAGCCCAACCCTTGTGGTGAACATTTCTCGGTGGGTCAAGTTATGTCGTCACGTGGATTTCTATTGAATAACGCGTTGACTTGTTATCCCTGCACAAACACGCATTCCACATTTTCTCAACTTTTCTTGGATATATACGACCGGACACTTCGGACGACACTCACACGTAATTTATGCCCGTTCATGACTCAAAGCATCCTTCTCAGTCTAAAATATCATCCTACTTTCGAGCTTCACCGAGCAAGAAAAGGTCCCTTTCACCTGTCGTGGACCTCACGATTGACAGCGACGAAGAACCACCAACGAAGCGTGCAAGGGGAGATGCTTCGTTTCCTACTTTTACGCAACAATCACCATCGAGCGCGACAGTAGAGCGTTGGCGGTTTACTCCCACATCACCGGACAAGTTTGAGACTCGTGAAGTTGAGCACCTTACAGAGGAAGAAACGGCTTCAAGGGTTAAGCGACGAGAGGCATTCAAGAAAAAGCTTCTATTGGAAAACAATCCCTTTTTGCGTCGTGATGCAAGGCATCATGAGGAGCCTCGGATATCCGTTGAGCCCAGTGACTCGGATGGTCATTCAGACGACGGCACATTTAAGGAACTGAGCGACCTCTTCTCCAACAAATCCAAGGGTAAACGCCACCCGAGCGAAGCCAAATCGAAGTATAGAAGGCAGACTAAGAAACCCGAGTTGATTGGACCAAGTGGGCAGTCCTATACACCTCTAGAGCTCCAGGTATTTGTCTGCTTATATATGTGTGTCCCATTGCGCCTCTAACTATGAGTAATAGGTTCTACAGCTAAAGAAAGAGAATCCCGGCACTGTATTGATGATAGAAGTTGGATACAAGTACAAATTTTTTGGTGATGATGCGAAGGTCAATTGTTTATTGCTCCTCTTATCTTTTGGAGGCCATGATAACATTCCTATTGTAGGTGGCCGCGAAGGAGCTTGGCATGGTGGCATTCAATGACCGGAATTTTCTCGTTGCATCCATACCCATACATCGGCGGGATGTCCATCTCAAGAAGTAAAACACTCTGGCTGGAGCTTGCGGCACTGGCTAAATCTTGCCATCTTTGATTAGACTTCTGGCTCAAGGCTATAGGGTTGGGATTGTGAACCAGCTCGAGACTGCCGCGCTAAAGAAAATCAGTGACAACCGAAACGCACCATTCATCAGAAAAGTTACTAACCTTTACACCGCTGCAACGTAGGTCTTCGAGCTTGACTCTATGTTTCACTCTGACAGCCATTTATCGAAAGCTACGTCGATGGTCTTGACTCTGTGGATGATACCGAACGTTTTACAGCCCCACCTTTTATGTGCATGGTCGAAGAAACCAAAGCTGCACCTGGAGATGTTGCGATTGGAATGGTTACTGTTTGTCCGAGCACCGGTGATGTGATCTGGGATGACTTCGAGGGTATGCTGTGCCTTGTCATCCTTTGCAGCACTTGCTCAATTGACTCAGATACCCCTATGCGCATCGAGCTGGAGGTATTTAATGGAACTATGCAGTGGAGCATATCTGACTCTCAACCTGCTTGTAAAGACCCGGCTAGTCCACACAAGGCCATCAGAGCTTTTATTACCGCGACATAAACTATCGGATTTGACGAGCAAAATGTTGTCGCATTTCACGCAGTATGTGGTCATACCCCTTATTCGCTAGCCAATCTGAGAGAGCTCAGGGGTCCTAGTCCTGGGGTCAGAACGCGGCTTGAGCATTTCGAGGATCTCATGTCATATGCCGATGCCTTTTCTTTTGTGACGGATTTCTATACCGACAAAAACAAGGCAACTTCCTCGGAGAGCTTTAAATCAGGTCCGCCTGAAGCTTTTAAACCTTCGTCATTCTGACTGCCTGGATCAGGATTGTTGATGGCTGAGGTTACTGACTTTCCCAAGCGAGTTGTTGTAGCTCTGGCTCATGCCATCAAACACCTGTCCGCTTTCAATATCGCGGATGCTTTCCTAGAGACGAAATTCTTCGCCAAATTCGCCACGAAAACTCACATGCTACTGGCAGCCAATACATTGACAAATCTGGAGATATACCGGAATGAAACTGATCAGACTGTCAAAGGTTCTCTTCTCTGGGTTTTGGATCGCACAAAAACCAAGTTTGGCGCACGAATGCTCAGAAGTTGGATCGGTCGGCCACTGATCGATAGACAGTAACCATTTTCAACACTCTTGGCAATCACAGCTGCTGAGTTCTGGTCATACAGGGCCTTGCAAAGTCGTATAGATGCCGTTGAAGAAATACTACAAAGTACATCAGAGAAGTTGGCCATTCTTCGTCAGCTGCTTCGAGGGCTTCCGGATCTCTCAAGAGGGATCTGCAGAATTCAATACGGCCAAGTAAGTTTGGTTCACTTATTTTGTAATGTCAGTAGTGATCTCGATGGTAATAGTGCACCCCAAAGAGCTGGCTATTCTTCTGCCTGCATTCAACAAGATTACCACGGCCTATGAACCCTTCGATGATTTACGGAGCGTAGGATTTAAATCCGACATCTTGAATGACATTCTCTATGCGCTTCCAAAGTTGAAACAGCCTATAGCGGGCTTACTAGGAGCAATCAATTTAAAGCAGGCAAGGGAAGGCAGAAAGGATTTGTTATGGACTGATTCGGAGCGATACCCTGGTATTGTTGATGCCGATATGGTACGTTGGCTAATCACACCTATCATTATCTATCTCATTATGCAGGCAATAAAATCCATTGAAGTGGAATTAATGGACGAATTGAAAGCCAGTAAGTATGTCTCATGCGCAAACTACCATGAACTCACGCACCCTAGTCCGGAAAAAGCTACGATTGCCTTCGTTACAATGGGCGACGGTGGCCGGTGATGAGGTTGGCCGTGACCTTATCTCAGCCTGTTTGTGCTAATTTTCTACCAGTACCTCATAGAAGTTAAGAAGAGTGACAAAATACCAATTCCAGACACATGGATCAGCCATTCGAAGTATACGTCTCTCTTCCACAGGACTACAGAATCTCATGTCCGATGTAGAACGAAGTATTTTGCACGATATCAGCCTCCAGAAGTTAAGCAGAAATTGGAGGAAAAGACCCGTTATCAAGAGATGCTTCAGGTGAATTCCTTTCGATACGGTTCACATCAAGTATCTGCTGATGCAGTTTCAGGCGGAAGCCAATATGGCATGGGCGATGTTCCTTCGCGAAATCACCGATAAATGCTACGGCTCACTCAGAGATGCCGTAAATAAGTTGGCTACGGCCGACTGCTTATTCAGCCTTGCTCTGGTCGCATTACAGGACAACTACGTACGACCGACGTTTACGGATGGTGACGATCTCGAGATTATCGATGGTCGACACCCTATGATTGAGGTGTTGAGAGATGATCCTTATGTACCCAACAGCATCTATCTTGGCAGCGAGAAGCCCAGGAATAAAATTATTACGGGACCTAACATGGGAGGGTATGCATATAGAGATGATTGACGTGAAAATTCGCTACTGATCATCAACGGTGTACAGGAAAAGTTCATGTGTCCGAATGATTGCCCTTATTACGATCATGGCTCAAGTCGGGAGCTACGTTCCCGCGAAGGCTGTAAGAATGGGATTAATCGATTCGGTACTTACAAGGATGGGAGGTAAGATGCCTTTCTGGACAGATTCGTTGCCGATCTTGGAGGTTGATTTTCCAAATTGTGTAGCATATGACGAATTAGCAAGAGGCCGGTCCACTTTTATGGTGGAAATGTCAGAAACTAGCGAAATTTTGCATACTGCGACGCCGAAGACTCTAGTTATACTCGATGAACTTGGGCGAGGTACTGCCACGTTTGATGGCGTAAGTTGCATGCTATTCCCAGCATAACCTTCCTGAGATTGGTTCCATAGATGGCTATCGCGAGCGCAGTGCTGCAGTACCTCCTGCAGAAAGTGAAATGCAAGACACTCTTCATCACGCACTATCCCTTGATCGCGTCCAAACTGGAACGCAAATTTCCCGAAGACATCGAAAATCTTCATATGGGTTATGAAGCGGAGACTCGCATAAACGGATCTCGAGAAATCACATTCTTGTATAGACTAACATCTGGGATGGCAACAGGTATGTAGTATTCACTTGCTGTATCGGACAGATTTTACACCTCTCATAGAGTCCTTCGGCATTGAATGTGGCCGCCTCGCGGGTATTCCTGAATCCATTTTAGATGTCGCTCTTCGGCGGTCATGCAACTTCCAACGTGAAGTATCTCAACGCGCAAAGAGGAACTGGTAAGCGTATTCCATCTGGCTTAACAGTCATTGTTGATCCGCTGATTGTTCGTACAGCATGATGAAAAGCGCTCAGTTAATTAACCAATGTCTAGAGAATACAGAGAAGACGGACGATGGAACGCTGCATGAGTTACGAGACCTAGCCAACCTCGTCCTCAATATTGGAGACTAGCTTTTGTTCACCTTCGCTTTTTTCCGCTTAACCTTGGTCGTCTCCTCTGTTGATTCCTTGGCAACATCAACTTCATCTGCTTTCCGTTTTTGTGATGTGGGGCTTTTCTTCGACGGTTCAACGGATTTCGCCTGCCCTTGCGCTGTACGGATGACCTGCTCACACATCTTCTGCAGGGCGAGGGATGATTTGTATTTCGATGAGCTACTGAGCCGTTTCGACAATGATTGCCACATCTCATCTTTCCATATCTCCGACGTCGACGAGGAGTCAATACGATTTGTTAATCGGACGCCGACAAGGGCCACTTTGAAGACGTCTTTCATTTGGGCGGTATTCAGATTGGTCTTCTCGTCGCATGCATCGGTTGCCGTCGTTAAGATGGCTTTTTGGAGGTGTTCCATGAAATTCACAATGATTCTAGCATCGATATCACCCTGTGAAGCATGTAAATAAATTACATTTTCAGTGAAGGGAAGAGCAATCACCATCGCGGGTATCTGCGTTACCATGGTATCGAGCAACTGGAATGTCTGACATTGTCGATAAACATTGACGGAACGACCCGAAAGTTCGAGTAAATCATTCCGCAGGGGCCAGGCAGTGGATGGATAGCGGCGAATGAAATCTTGGAAGAAGTTCGAGTTCAAGGCTGAGTTTTTGCGTGTTATAAAATCAGTAAGAGATTGCTGATAGCCGTCTCTAACGATTTTCTCGGCATTCAAATGCAGCAAAGCTTTCACAAGATAGATGTTGCACTGGCTGATGGTCGCAAGTGCTTCAGATGAATGAGTTCTGCGGGCCCGAAGGTGGAGGTCATTGAAGATCGTCGTCAAATCCTTCAGGTCCACGTCTGATAGAGTTTCTTTGGATTTCCCCAGCCGCGATTTCAAGATGCCCTTGGCCTTGTCCGATAGTTGTCGCTCGTCTGAGCTGGAGCCAACCATAAGCTCGACGAGTGGCATAATTAAGCGCAATATGCTAGGGCTGGTAGGTTGCTTCTTGACGAATGCGTCCACCAGGTCCAAAACACGGTTCTTGAAATGTGTAGCCTCACGTTGTGCGCCGACCACTATTCTCGCAGGCTGAGAAAATCATCAAACTAAGGTGTAGTATTTGGGCTCACCTTTATCCTTTCTCTCATTGGCACGAGAACGGAAAACCTGTGCGAGCTGCTCATCGATGGCTAGCATCTGGTCGTCATCCATGAGTTCCTCCTCATCGGATTCGCCGGTAGCAGCTTCTATCCCGTTGACTTTAAGAGCTTCCTCAATGCGATTCCGCAGCTCAACATCGACTTCTTCCTCGTTTGTCTCGTTCCCAGAGTCTTCAGATTCATCTTCACTCCCATCACTCTCATTCTCTTGCTCGTCCTCGTCGTCGCCGTCTTCATCCCTGTCAGCTTCGTCCACATCCATGTCATCATCATCATCATCCTCTAACAGTTCGCTCGGTTTCCTCCGCTCTAATTGCTAAACGAACAGGTGTAAGCTACACTGCAGCAGAGCGAGACAAAGTATTACTCACAGTGAGAATGAGATCGATGGTCGACTCCTTGACAGACCCGGATAATAGTGAAAATGCTTGATTACTGACATTGCGAAGGTATGCAGTTGATTTCTCCAGAAAGCCAATGATAATATCAACCAGAACGTCGATAGGCTCTAGTGTAGACTCGTCAACTTCCGATTTTCTGGACTTCTTGCTTATTTTGCTCTGAGGGAACATCCGTTGGACTGCATCGATGGTTGCCTAAATAGAGTTTCTGTCAACGATGAGTTGGATAGGAGGGATCAGAGAGAGCCTTAACCTGCAAAGAATCAGAATGCGCCTCCACATCACCATCGTCCTCACCGCAATGCTCCTGTAGGAGAGTTGCGGATAGAAGTAGCTCCGCACCCTTTGCGGTCTCCGTCTGATTTTTCGAAACCTGAAGGACCGCATCAGCCGCAATGGCAGAGGAAGTCAATCATGGACGAACAGATCTAAGCCATGAAATGAGTTCTGTGGCCTTCCTGTGAAATTCGAGATCTCCCTCGTCGACCTCGTTCAGAGCCGACACATGTTTTGCATCCTTTCCTAGAACCTCAATAGTTTTGAGGACCTTTGATATCCAGAATTCGCCGTCCGATGCAACGGCTGCCACTTTGATAGACTTGTCAGATTTCACGACGGTTGTTTGAGCAGTAAGATCAGCGAGGCAGCTCAGAAGGCGAGCCCGACACGCTCGTCGCAGGTCGTCCGAAAAGGCGGGCTTGGGTATCGAGAGCAGCTGTGCATATAGGCTCCTTCAATCATAAATGCTGGAAGGATTGTGAAAATAACCTCACAGCTCGAAGCGGACTCTTCTCTGATTTTTTCTTGACAATGAAGAGTCCGTTTAGAGCGAGCCAATCAAGTATATGTTGGACCCATTCATCATCTTTAGGTATAGAACCACTACGAATCAAGGCACCGAATTGATCAATTATCCATGTTCTTCGAGCATTGATGGATCGGAAGTCGGCACTGCGCCATGGTTAGGAAAAAAGGCTTTCTCAGAATTCACTGCCTGACGTACGCTTCTTTGCCTTCTGAACCGTTGGCCTGGGCAAAGAGATGGTCGACATACTCTTTGATGCCATTCGTGTCCATAGCCGTGAGGATAGATTCGACCGTCTTCGTTTTCGTTAGCTTGTCAAACTGGTGACTTCCATGAACACCCGTCAGCTGTAGTATCAGCGCGAAGCCCAGTTGAGGATTGCTTTGCGTGAAGTGTCGGACTTCGTTAGCCTGAAGGACGGGGACTGAACAAAAGATTCTCATGTCCAAGAGAGAGAAACAAAGACATACCGCTTGCTGAGCAATCTTGTGTAGATAACGGTCGCGATTCGAGAGGTGATTAATCCAAGATCGCATGAAGTTTTTAGTAAAGAGCATTGGCATAGTATTCTGGTCCACGCGGGGTAGAGCTTTTTGGAAGACTTGAAAACCCCAGTGTTTGCGCTCTTGAGAAGCGGTCGATGAAAACAAAGACTCTGAATCGATGGTAATATGTGAGTGCTATGTATGCGCATTTAGAATAGAGACTTTACCATCTACAACTATCCTGTAAAACTCTTCGAACGAGCCCTTGGGCTGTGTCGAAGACTCTCTGCTGGGAAGGAGTTGATCAAAGAGAATATCCCAAACAAAGTGCAGCTGTGGTTTCCACGATCCTCCCGACGTCTTTTCACCGTCCGCTTCGATGCTTGCTTCCTGAAAAAAGGAAGTTTAATTTGACACCCGAGCCCAAACCAGCAATAGCTCCAACCTTGAGTACCCTGGCCAGCGTTTGTAGGTTTCCTGAATGAAGAAGATCGGAATTCTTGAAAACAGGTGCAAAACAGGCTTTCCAGTCCTGATTTGGGTAGTGGCTCTGCAGTTTCAGTCCGAGAGCAACTTTTTCGGGCGTCCATGTTTTGTTTTCGAGAAACAAGTGCCGAAGGGTCGCCGCGACGGCATCCTCCTTCCATTCTACTTCCGAGCCCTTCAATGCGTCGACAGCCAGCGCTATGGACCACCACGCGCTCTCCCTCAGCCATGACTTTTTCTCCCCGAGCGCGACGAGTTGGCTTAGGGTTTCCTCGTAGCTCGCAGCCGTGGACATTTGGGCAAAGGACGAGCCAGATGCAGGCAAGGAGCCCACGCGAAAAAGAAGGCCGGACTGGATAACGGACGTAAGACCAAACAACCTTGCGAACAAGACATCCCGCTCCTCCTGGCCAGTCATGGAGCCTTGCGTCTTGGTCCCGTCGACGATGAAGGCAACGATTTGCGACGCAGTGACAGTTTGTATTCGAGATAAGAGCTGTAAATGGAGCAGATGTCTAGTTTGCAACGGCAGCTGAGGACGGAGAGGACTCGCCTCAGTTAAAGCGACGGCAAATCCAAGCCTACTGCTCTCTCGGGACTCGCAAGGCCACGAATAAGACGTCGGATGGAATAAGAGACATCTTGAGCATTCAGGGCATCCAGCCCATCATCCTTGATGTTTTCTGTCTCGTTCTCTTCCTCATTTTCTTCAACGTCCGAACCCTCAGAATCGGAGATGGCCGCACGGCTTGAATCTTTCGGCACAAATTGCGATTGGAACTGCTCCAAGGCGCTGATGAGTTTTACCGACGCATCGACGCGCTCTTTCTTTGAGGCCGAAGACAGGTGCCAGAAAAGAGGGAGTGTCGTAGTCATTTGCCCTGCGTCCGACGCGACGTGCTCCTCGTTTCGCGCACGGAATTTTGTCGCCCACTTTTTTGATCGAGTATTGGCAGTTGTTTGCTTTTCAAGGCAATGTCAACCAGAATCAAACTATCGATCAGGAATTACCATAAAAAGAAACTAGTACTGCAATGCAATAGATAATGCAGATGATCCATTTCCAATGCCCATGCAACCCGTATGGTATCAAGCAAAATTCGGATGATCAATCAATAATGCGCCCAATGACCTTTTATCCCTTGTCGACATTTTTCGCAGTCATTGCGAGGGCCCATGGTGAAACGCTGCCTCCTTAGGGTGTTTGCAAATCCCCCAGAAAATCTTGACAGCGGGACATCAGATGATTCAGACGGGATAAATGTCATTGGGCTTCCTGCTTCAGGGGGTTGATCACCCATGGAGAGATCCTCTGCCTCATGATACCGCTCAACGTCCACACGAGATGTCGAAGGCGATGCAAAAGCATGCACATTGGAAACCTTGGATTCTGCGGATAATTGTGGCACGGGTGTCGCAGGCGATGAATGACTCTGGGGCAGGGAGGGACGGTATTTCTGCGCGTCTTCTTCGTGAAACTCGGACAGGAACAATGACGAATGCGAATGCATATGAGGAAGCACCGGTCTTGGCTCTGTAAGAACTTGCTCGTCCACGTCCAGGTTCTAAGGGTGTGGACAGATGACCGAAGTAGCGAAATTAGCACCAGGATACACGTTATCAATAAGCGAACGAAATTAGGGTGCACAACGTACCATATCCACATCCGAATGTTCCCCCACGACTCCATCCCCCTTTCGCACCACCTCACTCTCCGCCACCGAACCCGCCAGCACCGGACTGTTTATCGACAGCTCATCGGCCTGGCGCACCCAATCCTCCGAGGGATGTCTGTGGTTTGCGACGCGCTGTCGGTGGGCCGCATGCATGTGCATATGCGCCGGTATCGTGATCGCGTCCCCGCTGGCCACAGCGAGCGAAAGACGTTTCTAAACATCAGAGCAAAAAGGAACACATGAGAAGTGTATCTTAAGACAGACGGGGGACGCCAGTGACGAGGTCTGCGCGGTTCAGAAGATGAACGAGGAAGAGCTCATACAGTTGGACGATCTGCGGCATGGACGCCATCACCTCCTGGTGACCTGGCGCGTTTCGACGTGGCAGAAGGTTGGCCGGGGTTTGGAGGACGTCCGGTTCGCGAAGGTGTGGTATGAGGGTCGATTTCCATGAGTTGGATAGAAACAATGCGGGATTAGTAGCTAGTTAAGATAGGACTATGACAGCAACGAAGACTTAAGGGCATAAATAGCAGAGTAAGTAATCGGACGCAATGGGAGCTTTTGTGTTTCAGTGTGTGAGCGCGCCGCTCCAAGTTGTTTGTTCAGCCAGACGAAAGCCGAACGAACGAAGAATGAAGCAAAAGGTTCAAAGGACCTTCCTATTCCACCCTAAGAGTACAAGAAACTACCTCTTACAATCATGGTACAATCAAATCTAGAGGTCTTCAAATCTAGGACAAAGGCGTAACAAGCAGCAAATGAATATTTTCTTTTTGTGCAAATCGTCATCGGAGCCAAATCAGCTCACTCTAACGCTTGAACGTTTAATCCGCTCCGTGGCAACTTGGTCTCGCCAGCGACATATGTTTCTCCCGTCTCCTCACGCAACAAGTCGTTCAACCAAGCGCCATTGGGATGCAATTTGACGCCTCGGCTGTACATGACCGCCAGGTATAACCAGGCAGCAGCATTGCCAACCGTGCCCACCTCGTCAGAAACGTGAGTTCTGGCATAGCTGCTGATCCTCTTGTGCAGTGCCTCATCGGTATGGAGATCATAGAGATGTTGAGCCACTGCATCGTTGTCTCCCGGTGTCGTGAGGTATCCGGACTTGCCGTGCTCAATCTGTAGCGGAATGCCGCCAGTCCGACACGCGATGATGGGGATACCGGCGTGAACGGCCTCAGACACCTTGACCTCAAAACCCTCCCTAGTGGACAATTGGAGTGCAATACGAGCGTTGGACATCAACGCATTCAACACTAATTGAGGGGAAACATGTCAGCTTGGTGTCAATTCCCTCTGTCCAGTGGCCTGCTTACGTTGGTCACTCGGTGGCAATCTCATCACGATGATGTCCTTGGCAAACTCGACGTACTTTGTATTGATCAGCTGCATGACTTGATCATAAATGATGCTCGCGTCTGGGTCGTCGACCGCGCCATGTCCGCAGACCAACAGCTGGGGGATGTCCTCCTCATCTAGTTCCGGCGACTTGGTCTTGAGCAGATTGCGGAATTTCGCATAGGAATCGATGACATTGGGAATGCCTGTTCGAGCCAGGATTTCAGCCAGGCAACAGATGCGTATTTCATCCGGGGTCATTACCTTTTGCAGGATCGAAACGAGCGACTTGCACGATATAGTCACGTTGAGGCCACTTTAATTCATTCATCTTCTCCTTGGCACAGAGACTCCGGAACTCTCCCATATAGTACTGCGAGTCCCTGATAATTTAGATCAGCCGTGTGTTCATAATCACACGCAGCAATAAGGACAACTAACCAGGAATCAAGTTCTTTGTTCAAGCCATCCAGCCTTGAAATGCAATAACACATCAATTGCAAATGGCTTTGTCATTAAGGGAAACGAGCATACCAATCAGTAGCTGCACCGAGAAGCGCCAGTTTCTCTATCGGAACATCGCTAGGGACGAACTTGCTGACCGGATGGCCTGGATCGAAACACGTCAAGCACCCGCCAAACGAGGCATTAACAGGTAAATTGCATACTGATGAACAGATCTGCCAGTTTGATATTGTTCCACAAATACTTCCACACTTCCTCTTGAGGAGAACCAGCTACATGTACAAGATCGCTCCGAATCTCGATGTGTGAGCGGTACACGACGGGAATTTCGGGGCGAATCTTCTTGATAAGAGGGATCAACCCTGGCATCTGGGGATCATCTGGCGAATGGCACATTTGTCAGAATTTTGCACTCATTCAGATACCTTGTGGGTCAGCATACCTATGAAGGCGATGTCGACACCGCCAGGCGCCAAAGGGCCGCCCTCTGCGGTCCAGCGCAATCCATTTTTAAGAATCCAAGCATCGAATCCTTCCTTTGCCTCTTGCGTAAGCCGCAGATCCGGGGGAGCAACCCCTTGAAGGATGTTGTGGTTGTTCTTCGTCGTCCGAAAGACGCTTGGAGACGGGTTGGGAACATACCTGAGAAATTTTGCCATAAATGGGTTTAATTCGTGGAGGTATGGTCCCGCGTGACATGAGGGCAAATTTTCAGGACGTACCAAGCAACATCGACGTCCAAAGCGGTCAAGAACCTGATCAAAGCATGGCGCATCTGCAAAAAGTTACAATGAATGGTGCTAAAATTAGCCAGTCTAGAACGGGTCGACGTACGAGAGCGACACCACCTGGTTTAGGAAAACAGCAAAGTCAGACGGGAGACATGAGATGAGATTTCAGCAACAGCTGATACTGCCTAGGCATACCTCCTTGGGGAGTGGAAGAGAAAAAGCCAATCTTTACTTTCTTCTCTCGCAGCTCGTCTGCAAGCTTGACAACGGCGTTCCACGTCCTGCGAGATGAGACACGATGAATATCAACACCTGGCAGAGTTGAGCGGAGATTTTACTTCGGACCGACTGTCTTCCTGTATTCATCCAAGTCATCAATCAGATGAATTTTACCACCGGCATCAACGGCGACTTGGTTGCGGGGTCCGATGCTAAGACGAGGATTGTTCCCTGGGCCGAAGTACATGATACATTTGCGCGCGGCGGAGTCAGCCTGTTCGTCTAGTGTACGTGGAATAGGAAGGCGCTCGGATACACCCGACTGAATGGCACTATCGGGGCTAAGGTGAGAGGGATCATAGTACATGGTGGGCGTTTCCGTCCCGGAGGGGACGTAAGAGCCCGTCGTAGACGAGATGCGATGTTTGATGTTGGGACGCGTCAGTGAGTCGGTGTGGAAGGGTTTGATGTTGAAAACGATGGGGACAATATCCATGTCTAACCACAACCTCGTGCACAGGTTCGGGACCTGGAGAAGAGTGATTTGAGTTGTAGCATAGATGACACGCGAGGCTCGATCAGATTGGACGCGATCGACTCACCTCCCTGAGGAGACCAAGAGTGACACCGGCCCCGAGGAACTTGCATAGATGCTGTACGGAGAACTGGCGAAGTGTCTCGAGGATGTGGGCCTGGATGGCCTCGGCATTTTTTTCTGGGGAGCCTGGAGTGTAGGGTACAGCGGCGGAACCGAAGTCGGTGCTATAAACGGAGTCGTGAATGGATATTGCAATCTCATACTGCGTGTTGTTGTTGATAGGGCTACCAGCAATACCAGCCCACATGGGCTAGATGAGATAGACACAATGATCAAGTGATCTGGAGTGATGCCGACGCGGAGCGACTCACGTTGAGGCTGGCAAAGGTGGAGACGACATTAGGCTTCTGCCTGACATGGACGCTGGAGGAGAGCCTGCGCCTCACAGCGGCAGAGGAAATGGACTCGAATTCGTGATGCTGGGCCATCGGTGGGTTGAGAGGGGAGGAAGAAAGAAGGAATGAGGCTTGGATAGATGGCATAATATATAGTAAAAGATAAGATGGGAATAGCTAAATAAAAGGATGAGAAAAAGGGGACTAGCAAGTCGGCGAGTCAGGGAAGGGTGATGATGGTCCTCAGAGAAATCTCCACACAACTGCCCCAAAATGTGGAGCACGCACGCGCATTCAGAATGGTTACATGCAACACATTCTACATCTAGGATCCACGACGAAACCCACACGGGTCCTCGACGTGTCCGCGTCGTTGCAGCAGATCAGCGCGCTCACCGAGGCAACAATACTGCCGATCAGCAGGGCGACAAGCGAGAGACAGGGGTCCCCGCCACACAAAACCAGGTACGAGCACGTGCCTGGCACGTGTTGTCCACGCACAACGATCCTTTCCTCCAACGAGTTGACTATGCCCGTCAAGTGCACACAGTGCGGCGGCAGCACCGGCTGGGACGACGACGCCGGCTCTGCTATATGTACGACATGTGGCACTCTTGTTGACCCGTCCCAGTCGATCCTTACCTCCCATCTCGACAATTTCAGCAGCACATCTACATACACCCCAATTTCTTGGAACAACCCGCACCTGCTGTTCTCAAGAGCTTCCGAGCCGGAACTAACTGGGCCTTGTCCGGTCAAGGAAAAGAAGCCAGGGACAGAAAAAATTTGGTACGTCTATCTGCCACCACGCTTTGATCTCATCCTAGTTTATCAACATTTTGGGGAACATGACATCGGTAGTTATACGCCCCGCAATTCCTTTACATGAAATTTTACTTCTCCTTGAAAACCCTTCTCTGACTCGGATCTACCTAGTTTGCCGTAACCTCGTATATTCAATCTCTTGCCCAATCCGTCAATGCTCCAGGATTATCTCCACGGGCAACCGCGCTTTTCAATCAGGCGCTGGCCCAACAACGATTCTCTTGGGGCGCAGAGCGAAACTAGTGGCGGGGGCTTGCGTCGCCATTGCTCTTCGAGAATCCAAACGACCAGATTCTCTCCGCGATATTGCGTTCCTCTCAGATGAATCCTATCCCGCTCTTGCAAAGACATTCACCTCTGTAACCACCCTCCTTCAGCTATCTCTCACGTCCTGCGATCCCTCCGTCCATATATCATCAATCCACACGCACCTCTCTTCCGTGCTCCACGACCCTATCCTGCAGGATGATTTCAATCTATCTCCGCCAACCGTCAGACAACTTGAGTCCGTCTGCCTCCGGACCGTATCTCACACATGTACCGTTTTATCAACCCTTCTTGCGCGCCTTGCGCCTGACCACGACCTGAATAGACTTCCCAGCAGCCCGACAGCCTGCGCCATGTTCCTTCTCGGAATTGAGGCTGAACTACGAGAACCGCTCGGAAACCTCGGTGAAGTAGCCTATTGTCTTGGGGCACGTTGCAACGCCAGTCGAAACGTCATTATGGGTCGTTATAAACTGCTCCAAGGACAGGTGAACACATGGATAGAAAACGTGCCCTGGCTTACACAGTACAAACGTTTCAAAGGACGCGCTCAGGTCGGAAAACGCGCCATTGTCGCCAAGGGGCTCAAGGATGTGTTACAGTTGCAAGACGAGCTGTGGCGAGGCGTCACGAAGCCGACAGTGACTCTGGACACGAGTGACGCCGAAAATGACGAGGATGACAGCCTATTGACCGATGCAGCCGTTCACACTGCCTTGCAGTCTCCTACTCCTCTCAAAACTATTTCTAAGATTGTCAAGGCGGACCGCAGGAAAGGCAAGAGCCGGGCTCTTGATGATGCCACCCAATTTCTCCTTGACCCCTTGTCGGTCAAGTTCACCCAACGCATGCCAAAAAAACGACCGTACGCCGCACTTGACGAAGGGATCGTCCCATCAACGGTTCAATCCACCATCCCAGCATCTCGACGACCACATTTCCAGCATCTTCTCTCGCTTACGAGTTACATCCTCAGCGCACCATCATCGTCCCTCGCGTTCGGTAAAGCACCTACGCGACTACAGCTTCTATCAGCGACGCGAAGCGCGGACGACATCGCCGACGAGGAGCTCTTTGCCGAAGGCGAGCTGGAGGGACTGTTCAGATCCGATGCGGAGATACGCTCCCTGCAAGACCAGTTCGATGACTGGGGAAGATGGGACACTGAGCGGGAAGGCAGTGAAGCCCCGAGATCCCTGCTAGGAAGAGGCGGAAGAAGGGCGTTGGGGACGCGGAACGTGAACATGCCAGCCTCGAGAGCTCTGGGACAGTCAGGCGTACGTCACAACGGATCAATTTGGAAGCCCTCGCTCGGTTCCTCGAGGAAGATGAAAAGTCCGAGCGCGATGCCAAGCGCTTCGAAGAAATGGCTTTTTCCGGCTTGGAATCCTTTGAAATCGAGGACGTGGCTTGCGAAGATGATGTGGATTCATACAGCCGCGACGGGTTTTCAAATTTACGCAGCGAACACGGCGGTGAAGTCGTCATTGATGAGTGGCGCCCACCCACGCCAGATCCATATCCTCAACAAACTACGAAGAACAATACGATTGACACACTACAAATGTCGATAATCTTGTCATAATGTCACACTGTTAGATGTATCGAAGCTTATCTCATAGAATAGTGGCCATGTTTATAATCGTCCTTGTATCAGTACGGCATCGTTACAATACAAACGAACACGTTTGCCTCGAAATGCTAGGCGCTTATGTAGACCAGGCTAGCTAACCTACATCAACAGTGAAGCAGGATCATGATACAAGTAGTGGAAGTGGTCCGCATGAATAGACGTCAAAATGTTAACTTGAGGCATTCTGTGGCATGAAAAGCAAAAATCCGCCCTGATTTACCTTGCAAGCACCGTGACAGATTAAAAAAAAACAAAACTGTAAACCAAAGACGGGGACATGTGATGGTAGGAAGGAGCGATTCGTTCAAAGGCGTTCCGTTCAGACAATTTCTCGCGCTCCAGCACGAGACCCCGGCCTGGAGCTCCTTGGAGAATCGCGGCCGCCACCGGGCACGCTGCGCGGGGCGGACACCGCATTTGCACCGTCCTGCCAGACATGATCCAACGGGCCAGGGCTGGGCCGCAAGACGGTCCCTTCGAGCTCGTAGTCCTCCTTATACGGTGCTCCGCCCACAGCGCCGTTGCCACCGTAACCACCTCCGTGAATCGGCGCAGGCGCGAAGGGATTCGCATAGGCTGTGGATGAGGAGCCGTGCAGCTGCTCCTCGTGCTCTTGCGCATGCTGAGCGGTGGGCGCATACTGGTGCGTGGGCAGCGAGTCGGCGTCCTCCCTCCCAATGCGCGGTGAGTAAGGCCGATGAGAGAGCTCTGAAGCGAGGTCGGGATAGTACTGCCTGTACGCGAAGTAGGCGATGACCGTGCCGACTAAAGAGCCAACTAGGACGTCATGCCAGTGATCTATTAGGTGAAATCGGTTTAGCAATGGGACTGCGAGTCAGGGCGCTAAAGGACATACGGCGATAGTCCATCGTTCTCGAAATGGCGACAAGGGAGGCACCTGCGAACGGCGAGAGTGCAAGCCATGATTTGGGCTAGATTAATATCTCAGAAGAGGAATAGCTTCGAGTAGAGGTGCAGGTAAACTTACTGCATAACCCCTTTTGTCAAAGAGATGAAGCTTGCCAGCAATATAGAACGCCAAGAAACCCAGACCAGCGAACGACACTGCGTTCCATTGTCAATCGTCAGTCGATGCAGTCACCCATAATAACGTACAGCTAGAATGCCCTGAAAAGAAGCTGCGAAATCCATCGCGGAGAATGGCGGCATCCGTTTGGGTGCATATGGTCACGTTGGAAAGGCCAAATGGAGGGTCAACGGAGCCAGCGGGAGGTTGGCATCGGTCAATGATATCTGTCAGAGACCGTAAGAATACTGATAGCGACTATTTATAGAGACTTGCCTGGTCGCGGACGGCCCACCGTGATCTTGACAAACTGGGTGATGGAACCGGTCATTGCAAGGCCTAAAATCACTACAAAATGGGGTCTCAAGTTTTAGATTACGGAGATGCTTATGCCGACTCACAGCCCAAGGTTGCTAAAGCGGATAATGCCAATGAGCGCCGACCACTGCACAGGGTAATGTGATGCTCACCGTTGTGGAGATCCCACCATGATCGTATCGTCAATAAATTGATGATTGGCTGAAGCAGCAAAGGGGTGACGAAGCAGATCAGGTATAAAGCCACGTTCTGAAATAGATTCAGTCAACCTTTCAGTTCAAGATAAGATCAAATTTGACACACAGGAACACGTTCTTTCAGAGCGTAGCTAGGAAGAAACCAGGTTACACTGGGATGTGCTGATTATGGCACATGGACTAAGGCTTACGTATGGCGCAGGCTAGGGAAAGGGTTCGCATGAGCGAGATCGCAAGAGTAGTGTGGGGTACGTACGAGGTATCCTCGAGAGAAAACTGGCGCTTGTATCCTTCGACTTTGTCCAAGGAAAAGAATGCTGCACTGTTGACCTGTGAGTCAGTGAAGAGCACACATCACGACTAAAACAGCCGAACTTACGCCAGCAGAATAGTCAATATCCTGTCGGAGGGGGGCTCAATCGTGACGGTTTGTGAGATTTTAATGAGAGCAGGGGGACCTACCAATCGGGTGCATAGGATAGCAGAAGCTTGCGCTTCCTTGAGGCACTGACAGGGGACTTTGACCTATGAGTGTCTGCCAAGTAGGAGAAGAAGGGCTTCATGGGTATAGTCTGACGGGTATCACGTAGGCGTGCGTAGTTGTCTGTCATGAAATATATAAAACAGGGTTCGGTCTCGCAGCAAGTGGGCTGACTGGAAGCCAGGAACGGAAAACAAAAAAAAACACGACTCTTACATATGGCTGTACAGTTCCGTGCACTGCTCTCGTCGTCAGGCAGTGCGGCTGATTCCTACTGCGGACCTGTCGAGCTCAGGACACAGCCGAGAAGCGGATTCCTCGATCGCTGGGGATGTCCTTGATTGAATCTCCGTAACCTTCTCTTGGCATCACCATGTCATCCATCGACGAAAATTACCAGTGGCTTCCGGGTCGGTCTGCAATCCGCCATAAACGCTCAGGATCGTGTTTAACATCTTTGAACTCCAGAACACGACGGGCTTTTAGGCAATATCGCGTCTACTGACACGATTGGGCCACAGTGCGTCCAGCGACCACTCCATTGACCTCACGCTCATAGCTCGCTAGAACAGACTGGACTACCTTGCGCGGTGCAATCAAAACAGAGTATCTCAGGTGAGTGGAATGTTGTTCGACGAGTCGGTCTGATTGCGAATATCGCCATGCCTCAACAGAACACTGCTGCATTTCTAGCCAATGCTCAGCGCCCACCCACGCCTTCCTCGTTCGAACCAATCAACCTTGCCAATGGAGGTCTCAAACTGCCCCCATTTCCGCCTCGACCCGCGGCTCTGCACATAAACGAAACACCGGTCAGCTACATGACGGAAGACCAAGCGAATGAGCTAAAAGGCTACATCTTCGCACAACTGGACGCTTTTGACGCGTGAATACTCTGTTCCTTATTATAAAATGTCTGTTATGACTGACTCCATTGCACCTTCAGACCTCCCTTTACGATTCAGAGAGTATGCGAACTCTGTGTCAATCCGAGACAACACTACAAGTCGGTTGGAAAGTATCTCCGCGCTGTCGAAAAGTCTCTCTTGGTGACCTCAGCATGGGACAGCTTCCCACCTATCTCCGAGACCGACACAAATTCAACAGGGCGAAGTGTCCTCACACTGGGTTCGGCACGCCAATCAGCACCATCCACACCTCTATTCTCCCCAATCCCCTTCTTGCATGATGATGCCCGCCGATCAAAGTCACGCAGTCCTCCACCTTCCCCCTTGGCCTTGACTGCATCGACTTCGGGTGCTGAAGGGGGCGCGAACGCCTCGGAAACCAGGGCACTGGGGTTGGTGGACGAGTTCGACGATCCTGGGCCCGGTCATTTGAGCGAGCGTCCTAAACCCATCTCCTCCGTCACTACTATCACCAGCGAGGGGTCGAATAGATCAAATTCCCGGCCATTGTTCGGAAGTCTAGATCAGAGGTTTATCAAGGCGGAGGACTCGGACCAGCAGACGGGCGACGAGGATAAGGAAAACACAGGATCATAATTCCAATGTCTGCATATTAATACGGAACGTGGTATATTCTGCATGGTGATACATTCATTGGCCTTGAGAAGCAAGATCCCTTTCTATCTTCGCTAGCATGGCGTTCATGCGCAACTTCATATCGGGCTGCCCCTTTCCTCCTTTCCTGTGTGGCTCGTGGTCATTGGGCGTGACGTGCCCTCGTTTTTTATGTAGAGGGGCTGATTTGTACGTGTGAAGGGACGATTTTGAGTAGGCTTGCCTGCTGATTTCGCGTAAAGATTGAGACGACGGAGTGACATTATCCTCGCTTTTCGTTTGGCTCGTTCGTTGCCGGCCTCGGTTGTCCTTTGTCGAAGGTAGATTAGCTTTTGCTGATTTGGGAGAGCGACTCGTAGACCAAGATAGGATGGACGATTTCCTGACATCGCCCTCATTTGAACGAGCGTCAAGCTCAGATCCCACGTCTAGCTCGTCTGACTCCCTGATGTCCTCCTCGTATTTTGGCACAGGAGCACCTGATAAAGCAGTGTCTTTCCGCTTCTGGGCCTTCCATTGGCTCTTGATTTTAGCCTTCAGGACCCATGTCTGCTTCAATTTTTTTGCTGAGGACGCGGCCATGAATTGCGGCCGTCATTGAAAGTAGCCACGCTTACCTCGTTCGGCAGGATAATGCTGAAACGTCGGCGGTCGTTTTCGCTTTGGGCGGCTTTCTGTGGACGCCATGACTCAAAGCGGTGAAGTGACGAGTCAGTGTGACACAAATGTGACATGATAATTGCTTACATGAGCACTCGATAAATTCAGCAAAAGTGGCCAAGAATCACAGCCTCTTCAAACTTTCCTCTCGTCTCTCAACCACCAAGTACACACTCTCCACTCAGCCTCCTCTTTTCTTGTATATTACTCCCAAACCTCGCATGAGCGTACAGAACCTCAATTCCTTTGGTGCGCCCTTTCTTATCAGCCTCATCACTAGCCCGTAAAACTGACCTTATCAACCTGTTTTGTCAGATCCCTTTGCAGACGAGGGCGACCCACTCGGAGACAGCAAAGACGTCGAATCTCAAGCGAATCATATCCACATCCGCATCCAGCAGAGAAATGGAAGGAAAACTTTGACGACCTTGCAGGGCCTGCCTAAAGGTGAGCACGTCCACTCCCCATCCCTTGACAACCTATGGATGCTGACTTCTTATCGAATCAGAATATGATCTAAAAAAATTCTCAAGGCGTTCAAGAAGGTACGTTCATTTCTGCAGTTTTCACTCCTCCAACACCGCTCCAGCATATACTGACCCTTGATTACTCAGGAATTTGCCTGCAACGGCACCATAGTTGATGATGAAACCATGGGCGAAGTCATTCAACTCCAGGGAGACCAACGAACCAAGATCTCCAATTTCCTCATTGAAAACGGCATAAGCAAGTCCATTATCAAAGTGCATGGCTTCTAATGCGCCTGTTCCATGTGGTCTCGCCCGTCCCGTCGCTATCTCTGTAGTTTCGCTACGGACCTGATGTCTGTTCCTTGTTTTTATTCTGTTGACGTATCCGTATATTCTTCCATTTTTTTACGATTTGACATGTACCTTGTAGTCTCAATAAATATTACTCGAGACCTACACTCGTTGGACATGTCCTATTCTGTTCCCTTCATGTCTGTGTCACAATTGTGAAACTGCGACGAATTTCTGATTTACAAGCGATACTTAACTGTACATGCATCATGATATTGCGAAAGCGTGAAAGCCTGGCTTCTATCTCAATGTCAACCATGTCACTTAATTTTATCAAGCGGCCTGTGCAACTCGTTAGCGGTGACACCAGAAAGAAGTGCGATGAATAAGCCTGCCTGTTGAAGCCTCCACGCCTATCCTTTCTGATCAGTTCTCTGCAGCGATGTCATAGCGCATAGCACGAACCTATTCATGTATTGACGCCACGTTCTCACCTTCTTGATATTTACGCTACCTTCTTGATTTCCAACAACTTGTTTGCCCTGAATTAAGCATGTCGGAGAGTGCGACTATGACTGAAAAAAGCCGGAAAGACCTTTGTAGAACCGAATCCTGAAAGACCCATCATGACCATCATCGTGGCGTCATCCTCATTGACAGCATCCATCTCCTCGCCCTCCTCTGCTTCTCCATTCTGAGATTCTGGGGCGACACTAGGCCGCAAGAACTCTGGGGGAGTGGAGTCTGCAGATAAAGCAAGTCCGGACATTGGCATGCCTCCGTCGGGAGTTTCACCGTTGACAACTAGATTGCTCAGCGCTGGAGCTACAGGAGGCTGGGAACGAGACGAGTCGTCTTGCCTGCGTGAACTGGATCTGTCGTCCTCTTTTCGAGATGATTCCTTTCTGTCCTCACGTTCATGATGGCGGACGTCCTTTTTCCTACTCTCTCGCTCTCGTTCACCTTTGTAGTCTCTCGAGTTTCTGTAGCGGTCGTCGTCTCTGTCTCGTCGGTAGTCATATCTATCTCTGTCTCGATCTTTGCAATAACTTGGTTAAAGTCTTGTCGCAGAAAGAAATGTCATAGTAAACGCACCTCTTCTGTCCCTGTCCCGACGGGGACTGCGTGACCTGCGACGGTCGTCGTAACCACCGCGACCCCCTCTTGGGTACCTGTCCCTATCGCGGTCTCGTTCGTCTCTCTCCCAGCTTCGTTCACGTCTGCGGGGCTCTGGACGGGATGACATGAGGAAAGTAGAGAGAAGAAAGTGAGATGGCCTGCGTCACGTGTGACCTCTGTCTTCACCTCTTCCAAAAACTCATCGCGGCCAATGCGACCTAGTCCGGTGTCATTTGCCGCGGCCTTAACACGAGTCAAACCTGCAAGGATAAGAAACTGGGATAGTACGCTCCGTGCACTTTTTCACCACGAATAGCAAGTGACGACTTGTGCTCTGCTTCATCTGGCTTTTGGCAGGTCTCAAAGACACGAAACAAATAGAAATCCAGGGCCTGCCAGCGACGAGTCTCCCTGCCGACGTTCAACGTGCCGCCCTTCGCCGAGGAGTGCAAGGCATCACTGATGGTGTGTGTGCATAGCATTGGCCATGTTATGTGCAACGAACCCAACTAACGAGAGACGAACCAGTGACGCTAAAATACAACCACTTCGAGCCCACAGGGGGTGCGGTCATAACCTTGGCGCACCAGGACTACCTTCAGAATAATCTGCGCCTCCTGCTGGAAATGACATATTGCGGAAAGATGACGGCGTGCAGACCTCTGAGCCAGCAAATAATCAGAAGTCGGATGCGGGGCCAGAAAGGCCGAGCTGATGCAGCAGCGAGGGGCATCGCAAACGATGAAGAACCTCAAGGCGGGATTAACAGACCATCAAAATTTGTCTCCGTTTCTGGCTTTCCTGGCAGATTCACACCAGACATAGTCACGGCCGTCCTCAGGGAGTTCAAAATCGCACGGCATCAAGGACGCGCGAAAATATTCCAAGCTGTATTGTGCGTGCTCTCCGGCGTTGTTACGCCAGCGTCTTAGCGGACTTATTTTGCAGACCCCGAAACGAGTTCTCTCTCTACTCTCGATTTATTGTGGAATTGGAATCTGAAGCCGAAGCTCATCGTCTGGTGCGCCAGATTCATCTACGCCGCTTGCCGCGCGATGAATTGCAGGCAAATCATATTCTACATGCAAGGGTTGTCTATTAGGACCAGCCATAATAATGAAGACGCCTCGTCTCATAACATTGAAATGAACGGTAGTACAAATAATTTACACGACAAATTATAGCAGCAACTACATCCGCTCGGCTTCCAAGTCCTCTTCGAGTCGAGTGCGATGCGCCTGAAAAATAAATATAATTCCATTCGGTCATTATTTTGACGAAATTCAGACGTACCATCCGACCATTCTCGCCCTCGTCTTCCGGTGAGCGGGCACGCTTCCTCTCGTGCGGGGCTTCTTGTTCTTTCCATTCACCGCCACCTCCAGCGACAGCGCCCGGACCTTCCTGAGCATCGGCGTATCTCTCCTCGACTTCTCTCCTTCGCTCGATTTCAAGGCGTTGAGCCTGTGCACCCCACCCGCCTCGTCCGGGGTCGTAGTCTTGGCGGTGCTCATCCCGAACTTGACCGCCGCTCTTTCCTCTGCCAAACTGTCGTCCTTCTTTGTAGCCGAGATCCAAATCGCAACGAATTATACGTTCGTCCAATTTTGTTCCGCTGATGTATTTCATGCATGCCAACGCCTCGGCGTGCGTGTAGTATTCTACAAAGCAAAAACCACACGGCGTCCTAGTCCAGTCCATAAAGTATTTAGGAACACAAATCTTGATAGAGGGAAGTGTAGACGCTTACCTAGTGTTCCGATCGAGGCCCATGATGATTCGTTTTATGCCGCCGCCGTCCTCTGGACTGGCACATTTTGAGAAAAGCTCATATATCTGTTCTTCTGTCGTATAAAAACTCAAATTACCAATCTGCGCGAATTCAGAACGTCTTCAGGAATCAGGCGGACAAGCCGTCAGGAGACAAGACCTACATATAACGTCGACGACTTGGACAGCAAATCAAGCTGCCTCTGGCGGTCAACGCGAGTCTGGGAATCCTTATAGTTGGAAGGCTGGTCCAAAGCGGTTACAACGTGTGCCATTTCACTGTCCTCACCGCGGCCCTGGTCGAGAAATGAATGAGCTGAAGCAACAAGACACAAATATTCTCACGCCTCGTTTTGGTAATCAATACGCGTGCTTGCAAGCCGCGTCAGCTTCCACACCATTCAACAACACCTCCGTCATGGACGAAATTGGCATCGAAATCCAACGCAACGTATGTCCCCAACCGACTCGTTTTCTGCAACATGTTGATGTTTTGGCCTCAGGAACCCACCTTTCAGTCTGTTGTCCATGAAAAGACCGCATTCTACCAAGAACTGCAGGAGGATGATCTGTACGTCAAGTACAAGAGACTGGAGCGGCATCTGGAGCTTCTAGAGATTCAAGAAAGCTACATTAAAGATGAACAAGCAAACCTCAAGCGGGAACTCATACGTGCGCAAGAGGAAGTTAAACGCATTCAGTCAGTTCCGTTGGTCATTGGCCAGTTCCTTGAAGCCATAGATCAGACGACCGGCATCGTAGGCTCAACAACTGGCTCAAACTATGTCGTTCGAATCCTCTCCACGCTCGACCGCGAACTCCTCAAACCTTCCGCATCTGTCGCATTGCATCGACACTCCAATGCTCTCGTCGACATTCTCCCTCCAGAAGCCGACTCCTCCATTGCCATGCTCGGGAAAGAGGAAAAGCCGGATGTGACATACCAGGACGTTGGCGGTTTGGATTCACAAAAACAAGAAATCAGGGAGGCAGTCGAGCTGCCCCTGACCCACTTTGACCTCTACAAGAAAATAGGCATTGATCCGCCACGAGGTGTCCTCCTGTACGGCCCGCCAGGTGTGATAACCTTTCATATCATAACAGCGCGAGAGCTGTATCCTGACGCAGAGGATAGGAACGGGAAAGACGATGCTGGTGAAAGCCGTGGCTCATCATACAACGGCATCATTCATCCGCGTAGTGGGCTCCGAATTCGTGCAAAAATACCTGGGTGAAGGGCCACGCATGGTCCGAGATGTGTTCCGCCTTGCTAGAGAAAACTCGCCGTCCATTATATTCATCGATGAAATTGATGCCATCGCAACTAAGCGTTTCGACGCGCAGACAGGTGCGGACCGAGAAGTCCAGCGCATTCTGCTGGAGCTTCTCAATCAAATGGACGGGTTCGACCAGACTAGCAACGTCAAGGTAACGTCGTGCTCTGCATGATCGCTCAAAAGCAGTGGTTGAATCAATCGCACCATAGGTGATCATGGCCACGAATCGCGCCGACACACTCGATCCGGCTTTGCTGCGACCAGGTCGTCTGGACAGGAAGATCGAATTCCCCCGCCCATCGCGTCGCGAGAAGCGTCTGATCTTCCAGACAGTGACGAGTAAAATGAACCTTGGACCTGATGTAGATCTAGAAGATTGTGCGTCTCTTCTTCTGAACGGGATCGTCACTTCAATGACTAATGCGGGCCCTCCTAGATGTGTCACGGCCAGATCCATTGTCCTCTGCTGATATCGCATCCATTGTGCAAGCAGCGGGTCTTCAGGGTGAGGCATATTGAACGTTTGAATTTGCGTGGAAACAGGACTGACCACCTTGCAGCCGTTCGTAAGAATCGTTACGTAATTTTGCCTGTCGACTTTGAGGAAGCGTGGAAGGTGTGTTGTTTGGTCTTGTTATCTTGTCCATCAACCAATTTTTTTTTTCTTCCTCCACTTTACCAGCAAACGATCAAGAGGTCAGACGATACGCACGAATTCTGTAAGTAAAGTTTGCTTTCCCTATTTCATAGTCTCATCACTCTCTATTTCAGACCGGTGATATACATGTGATACTCTTGGTTCGTGTCTCGCCTATGCTTTGTAGTTTGCCCAACTGACCAGAAAGCTGACAGTTCTATTGTATTTTACGCTTTGCAATGCTATTCTCCAGAAGCACGCCGTTCGAGAAGTCGATGCTCCTTTCACTTTAGCGTCTTCCCTCATCTGTTCACGGGTTGGCGCTCATTCAAGCTGAGCTAGATTGACTCTGGACCCCATTGTTTGCTTTTCGTCTCATATCGTATTGAAGAGGCGGACGGTTCATAATGGCGGACACACGCGTAACGTGCCTGTTTAGTTCAAATACAAAATGTTTGTTCAGATTACTGATGTCTTCTTCCCTTGTACGAGCGTGATACGTCAGAATACGGAATGATTGCTCTCCGACACTCTGGACAGCGTAGTCATCCCACACGCTTTGTTCTCATTTTACGGGAGCTAGAAGAACTGTTCGGTTATGCTTACCTCCTGCAACATGTTAATTTCTCTCTAGACGTGATGGAGAAGTTGAAGATGTGCTAGGATACATCACTCGTCTATTTTAAAAATCTCGATGTACATATACCGAGTAAATACGCTGATGAAGACGGCATCGTAATCCGCCTATTGTTTGGGTTTGCCCAAGTCGCATGCTCTTTCGGTGGCAATTTGAATGGCACGGGCAATGGTTGAACGAACTTTGCCATCTTCCATCGCAAGCAATCCAGCAATAGTGCATCCTCCTGGGGCTGATCCAGGGAGTGAGTGATATTGATGGGACGGCAACGATATCTGCTTACTGGTTACGGCATCTTTGAGCTGTGCGGGATGTGTGCCTCCCTGCAGTACCATACGAGCGGCTCCTTGCAAAGCTACAAGGCGCGACGATTGAGATTCCGACCAGCAGAAATCTTTGAAGATCACTAACTCTGTGAAGCTAGTTCCAGTGCTTCTGCGCGAGGAAGGCCCATCATAACACCGCCATCCGCCATGGCTTCTAGGAATATGCACGCGAAAGCGGGGCCGGAGCCTGACAAGGCTGTACAGGCATCGAAGTGTTTTTCATCCAAAAACCGACATCTGCCGATTGAAGAGAAAATTTTGAGGATTATGGCTTCGTCAGTCACGTTCTCTGCGGATGGTTTGAGGGTGGATACGACGGTCATGCCTTCTCGAATCTGCATTCAGAAGAGGATGTCTTAGAGCCACGCGAGAAACTGCGAAAAGACGTAAGACGATTACACACTTTGCAAGGGGTGTTGGGCATGGCACGAATAACTTTGGTGGACGGGAGCACCATTTCTGAGAGCTGATTTATCGTGACACCAGCCAAGATGCTGATCAAAAGTTTTCCTCCCAAAGCATCTCTCATTCCAGTCTCGTCCAGAATGATGTGGGCAAGTTGAGGCTTGCAGCTACAGAAGACGGTGAAGGATATGGAAATCAACAATAGGCACGGACTCGACGTACCATAGGAGAACGACATCGGCTTGCTTGACCGATGCCACGTTTTGTCCAGCAACGACCTCGATGCTGGATCCCAGTTGGCCTAGATTTCCGAAAGTGGCTCGCAACTTTTGGGCAGTCGTTTCGCGATTGACACAGGCAATGAACCTGGTTGGCACAGTCGCGTCCGGGGCCCTGTCGGCGTGACGGTGCCGGGCGTGTGCGACTCCCACTTTTTAACGTGCACACCATTGGCTTGACGACCTGTCGGATCGAGACTGTCGACGACCCCTGACAAGATGGCGATACCCATCGTCCCGCATCCTGGCGTGCGTCTGAGTATGGTGCCGAAAGGAACAGCTAGTCAAGATACCTAGTACGCAAAGAGTGTAACCCATGACACGTTTTCTCTGTGGTTTCGAGTAAAGAAGGGATTGAAATAGTGTAGAATGCAACCGTTACATCTTATCGGATACAATAGTCGCTGATCGATCGTGTTCGGCCAGGGATGCTCGCATTTGTCACCGTGGGCTCGACAAAGTTCGACTCCCTCATTCAGTCCGTCTTTTCTACTTCCGTGCTGTCTAGCTTGCGTGAAAAGGGCTACACCGATCTCGTCGTCCAATCCGGAAATTCCGATTTTGAGCACTCTTCTTCCCTTGCAGGAGGAAGGCTATTATCGTTAGCACGAGATGGAGTGAACATAGAGGTTTGGAGATTTAAACCCTCATTACAAGATGACTACCAGCGGGCGGACCTTGTCATTAGCCATGCAGGCAAGTTTGTTTGTTGTCGGAAATTACTGGACAGAATTCATGTTGCGCCAGGCTCTGGTACTATACTCGAAGTGTTGAGGCTCGGAAAGCCTATGATTGCAGTCCCGAACCCAACACTACTGCACAACCATCAAGAGGAACTGGCCGTCGCTTTAAGTGACCTTGGCCACTTGCGTTCCTCGACAGTTTCGTGAGTCTATCTCTGGCTGATCTCGTTGCAAGTCCACCATCTCCAATTTCAGAGATCTGCCTCGAGTCATTGCTGAATTCGACGCATCATCTATTGTACCGTTTCCTCCTTTCGACGGCAGTAAATTTGCCAGCATCTTGGATGAAGAAATGGGGTACTTATAGTAGTTTCAACGTTTATGCTAGGTGTCACTATGACTGTTCGTCGTTTTGTATTATAATTGAGAATCACCGTCTTTGGTTCCATCGTAAAATGTTTGCATTTCCTCTCTTCCGACGTCCATGACAAGACGATAACACATGAATGCGCGAGACGTTAAAGCCATTGTCGTGGACGAAGATCCACAGGCATACGAAGACAAGAATGTCCACGCAATCTACGATGAGATCGCCTCCCATTTTTCTTCGACGCGGTACAAGGTGAGACTAGCTATCGAATTCAGCAAAGCTATCGACAAAACTCTGAAAATTCAGCCATGGCCTATCATAGCTACGTTCATTTCTAGCCTCCCAACCGGATGGATAGGTTTGGATTCCGGCGCGGGGAATGGGAAATACTTGGCCTTGCCATCGGAACGACCAGGAGATATTTTCACGATCGGGCTAGATAGAAGCCGAAAATTGCTTGAAATCGCAAAAAACGCTGGGGTTCAAAGTGCATCAGAGATGTCGTTTGGGGAGATGTGTTGGGGAGCGGTTGGAGAACAGGTGCATTCGTATGTGCTCAGCTATCACTCGTTACAACATCTATCGAGTTATATCGCCCCCATGAACACAGGACTACGCCATCTCGATAGCAACTATACACCATCTTGCCACCGTGGAAAGGAGGAAGGCTGCTGTTAAGGTAATACCATTGAAGAGACCGATGAGTAAAAATTCTGACAACCTTATGCAGCGTTTGCTCGAGCAGATCGTGCCTACCCATGGCCGAGTCCTGATCTACGTCTGGGCGATAGAACAAGATGAGTTGTCGAAACGAAAGATACCGACCATTAGTGGAACAGCACGATCCATTGGTCAAGACGTCGTCGTTCCCTGGGTCTTGAATAAAGTGGACGAAAGGACAACAGAGAAACAGGCACAACCTCAGATATTCGAGAGATATTACCACATGTTCGCGAAAGGAGAGCTTTCTGGACTTGTCCAGAGTCTTTGTGAGGACATGAGCATAAGAGTTGGGCCCAGACCAGATGCTGGGGATTCATACATCGGCCGGGGTCTTGAAATAGTTCAGGACGGATGGGAGCGATCAAATTATTATGTAGAGCTTAGGTGTTGGGAAATACTGAAATAAATTTTCGCCCCCCCTTGCGATGATATGCAGAAATGCTTGCGTGTCGTGTACCCAAACGAGATGACAATCGATATGATAGATACAGAGAATGCAACAAGCGTAAGGGACGTGCATCACTCGCTGGCAGCCATAACTGGAGACGCCCCTCAGAACAGGCTTCCGGCCGAGAGAACATAGGACTCACTGGCATTAATAAGATCTCCACCGCTCTCTCTTAGCACCCTAACAGCCTTGGCTCGTGAGCAATTCACCTGAGCCATGACAAGATCAATGTCTTTAGGATCGATCCCTGTTTCGTCGACTGGGCCATCATCATCCTGAGCCTCCAGTGCAGGAATTTTCTCGTTATTATCAGCTCCGCCAAGGACAGAATCCTCGAGGTTCACTGCCCCTGCACCACCTGAACTCATCTGTTGCGCAGCAGACAATTGTGCTTGAGAGTTCATGTCTTCAATCTGTTCGATATTTCAATTGACAATGCTGTACTGTTTGATAATGGGGCACTCGCACCTTAGCCTCACCGAAGACGATGTAACAATCGCTGTTGGGAGACTTGTAGACATCCGGAGATGCGAGCACGAATAGAATCTGTGCATAGCGGCAGAAAGATGGAAAACTGAGTCAAGAGACCGATCTAATCGTAACAGAGCTTGCGACATACATTTTTTGGCCGTCTCAAAGTAACACGTGTGATGTTGGGGACTTTCTTCAGGCCCAGGCTGAGGAGGGCTTTCCGAGCCTTCCTCTCCGCCCGGGATTGAATCTTTTCGAGGGCAGCCGCGGAAGTAGGATCTTCCTCTTGTTCTTCATGCTCGTGGTCATGCTCGTGCTCGTGGTCAGAGTGGTCAGACGTAACTTCTTCGATGTGAGCAGACATCTGGAACGTGGAAAAGAGAGTAAGTCATCCAGATTCCAGGGTCCACATCCATCCAATCGCATTCCACAAGTGTCACCAAGCATTTTTACTCCTGACCGCTCTCAAATGCAGAATCAGGCTAGTACTCACGTCTGATTTTTAAAATGTGGAAACTGGCGAGCTCGACGTTGGCGACGATGACGAGAAGCCTTCGGCAGAGATATTTGCCACTGCTTGTCGCGATCCTCGGAACCTAACAAAGCGACAAAGGTCTTCAAATCTTTACCTCATCCTGGACTTTCCGCGAACGGATGAATGCCATCTGGGCATGCAGATATCCACTCTTCCCCGATACGTTCGCGCAGCGCTTGAATCTGCGCCTGATGCACTACCAATAACAGATCTCCTCAGCTATGTTGACGAGTTCGTCCTCGAATGCTCCTCGTCCCCAGAAGCCGAAGTGCTGTTATTTCACCTAGAGGAAGAGTTGCAACAAATTCATCACGACGTTGTCGACCATGCTTCCATCTATCAGACAGAAATTTTCTTGGCTATTCTTTATCACCTGGGCCCCATCCTACCTTGCACTTCGGTCGTGTCTTGGTTCGATGTCGTCCTTCGGCCAGCCTTGCGAGAGCCAAGGCTTCCGACTTTGACAATAAATCACGCGAAAGAGCTCATAATCTCGGCATTGCAGAAGACAGAACAGGTGTACCAGGAAAAAGTGGGAGACTTCCGGCGCCGATTGTTTGATCTATATCTCCTCGATGCATACAATGAAAGCTCAGGTAATGATGTGTTGGAGTGGGCCGACTTGGACGCAGAACAGCGAGAAAAGCGGACGCATTGGAAGCTGAACCTGGAGGACATACTTCTCAGGTATGGGGCGGAGCGCCCTCAGGTAACGTCTCAAGGTCTTTTAAGATGTCAACCTTACCAAATTCATGGACCTTAGGATCTATTTACGGAAATATACGTTCATTTTGCTAATCCTGGCTCGCGACTACAGTTGCTCATGCTGCTCAATTTGTACACGTCAACACCACATTTCGATGCCTCCCCCGCTACTTTGGCTACCCATCCGCTGATGGCAAGTGTTCTGATGTCCCTACTTTTGGACAACTCCTCGACCGTCTGCTCTGCTGCCCTCACCTTGCTCGTCAAACTGCTTCCGATTTTTGCTGTTCATGCACGTGGGGATCTCAAAGCTATGCTCCCTAAACTTCTCGCAGTTTTGGCGAGATTGTTGCATTGGAAAGAGAGGCTTCCATCTGGATCCCATTCATTCACCGACGAGCCCCCAGACCCCGAGTTCGAACAGGAGCTAGAGCGAGAAAACAACCACGTACTTCCTATCAGGCCAGACCTCGGGTGGGAAAGACTTGAATTGACCTTTGTTGCGACCCCCTCCTCGCCGCCTTCTCCGCGGCCATATTTTACGATGTTGTACTATTTATACCCGTCAAATGTGCTAAAATTCCTCAGTGGACCAGGTCAATATCTTCTATCCAGCGGCGTTGCGAGTCCTTACACTCTAGATTGGGACAAAGCCATTGCTGAGAATGAGATCCGACGCAAAAGCGAGGTGCGAATATGTTTATTTCTTCGCCTGTCTTGCGGTTCTCATATCTGAACCAGCGTCTGATTCGTGAACATGTTTGCCATCCGCTTCTTATCTGGCGTGACGCATCCGCTGAGATGTCCGAAATCGAATTTTGGGCACATTACAATGTTTCGCGCATCACGAGTGAAGCGATTATGCTTGATGTGCGGTCGAGTGCTCTCGGGATTTCTACTAAACTCCCCACCGACGCTTCGCATGATGATGAACAACCGGACAATTCTCCAGCAGCCATTCGCCCCATTGATCTTTCCACAACCAAAACGACCATTTCTCTCGACGATATGATCAATACTTCGATAGCGTTGAAATCAAATCTGAACCTGGAAGTGCAGAAGCCGAGTGCCCAATGGTCATCAGCGTCATTCCCGGCCACAAAGCAATCACATACGACGGAGGTCATTGCTGCTCCACAATCATCCGACAACGGAGACGTTCCACCCCACATCATCCAAGTTATATCATCACTGCAACGGGAGATACTGCTTCTGAGGAATGAGCTCAATTTTGAGCAGTGGCTTTCGAGGGAAAACGTTAAACACATCGGTCGTCTTTACGAAGATCGCGTTCTGACCAAAAGTGCCGAGAACGAACGACAAGGCTTGGTATGTCTCGTAAATTTGAGTGAAGCACTCTCCTTTCTGACCTTGAGTTGGCCATCAGTACAACAAACTTCGAAAATATCGTGCAGAAGTGATTCGTCTCGAGGCAGAGCTTCGCGACCATAAAAAACAAGCTTCCTCTGCTAAGGACAAGTACGCCGATTGGAACACGGAACTTCAGCAAAAGTTAAAGGAGCTCCGAGAAGAAAAGAAGTCTTGGATCTCAGAAGCGACTGCGTTGCGAAGTACAGAGAAGGAAGCTCAGGTGAGAACTTGCGAGGTCTGCAAACATGAGAACGCTGATTTCCCATATACCCAGGCTCGTTTCACCGCTCAAAGCAAACTTTTAGCTGAAGCCTCCAAGAAGGTCTTCGAGTTGGAAACGCAGAAGAAGGAAAATCAACACAAGATAGACCGACTGCATGACTATGAAACACAGATAGAACAACATCTCAATCTACAGCGACTATGGTGAGTAGCGAAGCTTCAATGTTTATCCTTTCTCTCTGACATCCAAGTCAGGGACTCGGACTTCGCAGAATTTAACGATGCCAAAGAACAGATGAAGCTTATGCAGAGTCAATACAAAAAGATGGAGCTTTGTCTGGAGAGTTACGAGAACACTCAAACGGAACTAACCGACCACCTTCGGTATGCTGCATCCCCATCATTGCATTGATCTTCCTGCATCTTACACGCTCTATGCAGCATCTGTCGTCGGCAAATTCAATCTCTTGAAGCTCAACTGTCGCACGTCTCGCGCGAAGCTCGTCAAGCACGTTACCCAACAGAGGCCGAGATCGTTGCATTCGAGCTCGAGAGATCTGAAATGATTAAGGCGAACAAAAAGTTGCACGACGACAATAATCTGCTAAAGGATGAGCTAGAGGAGCTGAGGGCAATGATCGAGGTCCTGAAAGGGCGGCGAGGGCTTGTATCTGAGCGAAAGCCTAGTCCGTTATCGCAATCGCACGGCTAGTTCACGATTTTTACGACCGAATCGACGCATCCTTGTTACGACCGTCTTTCCTTTCATGAAATCGTATATATATATTGATATAGTGGGGAATAATATGCGCATATAACAACTTTCCATCCATAGATTTCACGAGTATGACACAGATCGCCGCTTTTCCTGCCGCTCCTGACCAAGGTTGGCAATTTCATCGAGACTGATGATCTTGAAAGGCCAAGTCAGCCAGTTTCCGCCGCTTCGCAGGCTGGGGAGATGCATGTCCTCCAAGAGCTCATCAACTGCTTGGGGCCAGCTATCCACATGCACGACGATCAGTTATGCTCTGTTGAAGTGGTGAAAAAACATACTCCCAGAATGCCAGATTGCTGCTATAGCTTTCATTCACCCACAACAACATATCTGGGAATCTCTTTCTTAACCATGCAGAGTTACGCTCCGCGAGCATCATAGCCTCTTCAGGGGAACTCGGGAGACGCATGTTGTCTTCGAGAAAGTAAGACGATATCCAATGGGCCGACACCTCATACACATAGCCATTGTTGGTTGTGAACTGTACCAAGGACGTTGAGTTTGTTCATATGGAAAGCAAAGCCTGTTTTTACGCACGACTGCACCATTGATCGCAAAATCGCGTTTATGGAGGTTATTGGCGGGAACAAGCCCACGGTATATCGACGATGCCCACTGCTCCCTCCCTGAATGGCCAGGCGGCGGGTAAGCGAGACTTGTGTAGTTCCACGTGTCTTTCACTTCCATCGACGGTGGATGTCTATTGATACCTATCTCCTCAGCTGTACTCTCTGCACATATCAAATTAGAGCACTGAAACCGAAGCAAGAGACGAGATAAAATACGCACCGTCAAACAAACCGGCCCACGAAGATGCATAACCTGTTGCCAGAATCAAAATGTCCGCGGGAATCGACTTCCCGTCGCTAAGCAAAATGGATTTTCCATCTTGCGCAAAACATTCGGCTCGTGCAGGTGCTATGACATGTATTTGGCCAGCATTCACAAGACTGTGGAAGCTGTTGGGACGGTATACACCCTCATCATTTGTGCGTATGCCCCAGAATAATGAGTGGACGTTTCGCAAGGGAGAATCTTTTGGCAGACGGAGAGCGTCAAGCTGTAAGGTCAAGCTAGATTAAACGTCAGTAGGCATGGATATTAAAAGCGCCCCCTACAGAAGTTTGAGAAATTTTATCCCAGATGAAGTGCACTATTTTGCTCCCGAGCCACGTCGTATGCAAGAAGCGTCTTCGTCAGGCATGAGCTGAATTATGCTTGGAACAACAGATTAAAAAAAAGACATACTCCAGTCTCGTTCTCAGCTCTATGTGCGGTGACAAGATACCTAGGAATCTGGGGACGATGTTTCTTAGTATTCAAGAGAAGTCAAAAAGGATGTTGATGGACAACCTGCTTCGCCGGATGAAGTCGGGCAAAGGTGTAGACACTGCTAGCACGGCATCGGCTTTCTCAAACACTGTGGTCACTTTGCGTCCTTCATTGGCAAGGTAAGCTGCAATGCTTCGACGCAGAATTAAAGTCAGAAAGAAGAGGAATCCGCCGGGGAAGCAATTAGTCCGTACTCTTGCGCGGACTTCCCGCCACCTATGATGACTATATTTGCTTGGTCTCGATCGGGAAAAGGTCGTGTCTTCTCGAGGATGTCGTCTAGTCTAGACTTGAATTGCGCCGAATGGATAACCATGCCACAATAATTCGCTTTTTTCGCGGCAGCAGCAGAAAAATCCTCGGGTATATTTGATCTGCTGCATCCCTGTAGCAACGACTAAGCTCGCCGATAGGGTCCCCGAACTCGAAAAGGTTTACCCCAGAGCATAGAACAAGTCGGTCAAAAACAAGCTCACTCTCAGAGCCATCGCGAACGTCTTTTGTTCTTACAACCCAGCCATGGTCACTAGCTCGGCTCAATTTAAGGACTTCTGTGTTCAACTGGATTTTATCGCGAACAAAAATATTTGCAAATTTCTCCATATAGGCGCACATGTCGTCGCCTGTAAGGCGTCCGCCGCTCTCAGAAGCCCCTGCCGGTGAGGGCATGATGAGTGGAGAGAATCTGAATTCTCCGTGCACGCTGTTGAGGTGTAGAAAAGATTGAAGTTGAACGAAATCTTTGTATGAAGAGAGCCACTTGAGACTCACTTGTTTATCTGAAGGCCGGGATAAATGCGTTTTTTGCCCATACGCCACCTGGAGACTGGTCTCGCGTGATGACCCGAACGTCAAAGCCATCCTGAGAAAGGACATGCGCAGTTATGAGACCAGCAGCACCCGCGCCGACAATGCCAACGCGTTTGCCATGAAGCGACTGTTCAGGGATCGCCATGGTGGTTTGACAGAGTGGAGATTGAACGGTTGCCGCAATTTGCACATATGGTTAAAAGTCTCCCAATGAGCCGAATTAAGAGTCGCCAGCACGTCGGAGCCTAAACCAAAGGTTCTTGCAAGTACCATCATATCATAGGAAAACTTTGCTCCGAACGCAGAGGTCATCGCATGATGCATCGGTATTCATGAGAAATGGATCCAGATGTGGTTGCTCGATCGACAGTGTTGACCGATGTTAGTTGCTAACACTGACAGTCGCTTTGTCCACGAAAGTGATTAATTTCCCTTCTCTTGAGCGCGATATGCGCTTTCGTTCAAGGAAGTCGAATCTCAGCCGCAAACGGAACAGCTCCTTATTTAATTGAGGCAGCTCAAGTGTCATGGAGAGAGAGTTGACCATCACTTCCGATGAAGATACGGTCATCTGAGAAACAGCTATATTTCCGTTTCCCGTCATCTTCACGGTGCACAGATCCACGCGCAGGCTGCGTGGTGTTGAATCACAATAATTTCAGACATGATGCGCGAATGAGTGTACCCTTCATTTTCTCAAGATGCCCTTGGCTTGAAGCTCCTTGATCGATCAGCCACGTGGCTGCAATTCTAGAATAGACTTTCTATGTCCAGTCCATCGTCGTGGAGGTGTGTGGCGACAGACCCCCTGGAAAGAGGCTGGTATTGAGTATGTATTTCATTCTTGGAAATTTGAGAACAAGAAAGAAAAATACAAGTCGATACGTGTATATTCGTACATGGCATGCGCCCAAACAACGTAAGTAGAGGAAAAGATTCGAGAACGTTCTACACCTATCACTTTCCCTTCCCCAAAAAAGGCAAGTTTCGGATTTTTCGAGAATCAAAAAATTAGGATACATAAAGGATTCAGACGCGGTAGATCTTTTGCCAGTCCATCTCCCCCTTCTTCTCCACCGATCTCCATCGAAAAAAGTGAGCATCTCACTTGCACATCGTCCATATGTTCCAAACAGTTTATAATTGTATCTATAGAGACCCAGCAATGGCAACAGAAAGCTTTGGATTCCAAGCCGAGATCAGTCAGTTGCTTGACTTGATTATCAGTGAGTGGCCTTGCGCAGTCTTTTCCTTTTGACAAGTCGTATCTTACGACGACCTTCGCCTCCAGACACTTTCTACTCCAACAAAGAGATCTTCCTTCGCGAGCTGATCTCTAACGGATCTGATGCTCTCGACAAAATTCGCTACGCGTCCCTGACCGACCCCTCTGTCCTCGACACCGAAAAGGATCTTTACATCCGCATCACACCAGACAAGGAGAACAAGGTCCTCAGGATCCGCGATACCGGTATCGGTATGACCAAGGCCGATCTGGTCAACAACCTCGGCACCATCGCCAAGTCTGGCACAAAGGTCAGTGGCTAGCGAATTTCTACGCTTGTGAACCATAGTTCTGACGTGCTCTTCTCGACAGGGCTTCATGGAGGCACTCAGCGCAGGTGCCGATATCTCCATGATCGGTCAATTCGGTGTCGGTTTCTACTCGGCCTACCTCGTAGCTGAACGTGTTCAAGTTATTTCGAAACACAACGACGATGAGCAATACATTTGGGAGTCCGCTGCTGGTGGCACATTCACCATCACTCTAGACACCGTCAACGAACCCCTCGGCCGCGGCACTGAGATTCGCCTCTTCCTCAAAGAGGATCAGCTCGAGTACCTCGAGGAGAAGAGGATCAAGGACATTGTGAAAAAGCACTCCGAGTTCATCTCGTACCCCATTCAGCTCGCCGTCACTAAAGAGGTTGAGAAGGTGCGCTGTATTTTATCCTTCGTTCTCCAGACCAAAAACTAATGCCTAATTTAGGAAGTCGAGGATGAGGAAGAAGCCGCAGAGGAGGAATCGAAAGAGTCAAAAATCGAGGAAGTTGAGGATGAGGAGGAGAAGCCCAAGGAAAAGAAGACAAAGAAGATCAAGGAGAAGGAAGTCACAAACGAGGAGCTTAATAAGACGAAACCGATCTGGACGCGCAACCCTCAAGACATTACCAACGAGGAGTATGCCGCTTTCTACAAGAGCTTGACCAACGACTGGGAGGATCACCTAGCCGTCAAGCATTTCTCTGTCGAGGGTCAACTCGAGTTCAAGGCTATCCTGTTCGTTCCAAAGCGGTAGGTGTCGTCTTGCTCTCGCTTAGCAAGGTTTCTGAATCGTTTTCTTAGCGCTCCCTTCGATCTCTTCGAGTCCAAGAAGAAGCGCAATAACATAAAGCTCTACGTCCGCCGCGTCTTCATTATGGATGACTGCGAGGACCTCATCCCCGAATATCTCAACTTCGTCAAGGGCATCGTCGACTCTGAGGATCTCCCTCTCAACATCTCGCGTGAGACGCTGCAGCAAAACAAAATCCTCAAGGTTATCCGCAAGAACATCGTGAAGAAGTGCCTCGACCTTTTCAGCGAGATAGCCGAGGACAAGGACAACTTCAACAAGTTCTACGAAGCCTTTGGCAAGAACCTCAAACTTGGTATCCACGAAGATGCGCAGAACCGCAGCAAGCTCGCCGAGTTCCTGCGCTTCTACTCGACGAAATCGACGGATGAGCAAACCTCGCTTAAGGGTGAGTTTTTGTTCACGGTCTGTAAAGTGCGGTCTTACTGACGTCGAGATGCAGATTACATTGCTCGCATGCCCGAGGTGCAAAAGTCGATCTATTACCTCACGGGCGAATCGCTCGCAGCCGTCAGGGACTCTCCATTCCTGGAGGTGCTCAAGAAGAAGGGCTTTGAAGTTCTCTTGCTGGTCGACCCGATTGACGAATACGCGATTACGCAGTTGAAGGAGTTCGAGGGCAGGAAGCTCGTCTGCGTGTCGAAGGAGGGCTTGGAGCTTGAGGAGACTGAAGAGGAGAAGAAGGAGCGCGAGAAAGAGGTCGCGGAGTATTCCGACCTGTGCTCGACTGTCAAGGATGCCCTTGGCGACAAGGTCGAGAAGGTGGTCGTCTCGAACCGCATCACCGATTCGCCGTGCGTTCTCGTTACCGGGCAGTTCGGTTGGTCGTCGAACATGGTACGTTGTGTTTCATTTCTAGTCGCGATCGCTGACGGATCGAAATTTTTGCATTGAATGAATACAGGAGCGTATCATGAAGGCACAGGCTCTTCGGGACTCGTCAATGTCATCGTACATGGCGTCAAAGAAGACGCTGGAGCTGAACCCGCACAACGCCATCATCAAGGAGCTGAAGAGGAAGGTGGCCGAGGACAAGGCTGACAAGTCCGTGCGGGATTTGACGTACCTGTTGTTCGAGACGGCGCTGCTCACCTCGGGCTTCACCCTCGAGGAGCCGACCTCGTTCGCTAAGCGTATCCATCGCATGATTGCGTAAGTGCTCGAGGTTTCTGTCGTGTTATCTCCGGTTGCTGACCAGGTTGCGTTCACAGCCTCGGACTTGACGTTGACGAGGAGGAGGAAGAGCCAGCTGCGGCATCGGCATCCACGGAGGCTGCTCCGGCAGCGGAGGGTGCCTCGACGTCGGCGATGGAGGAGATTGATTAGAGGGTAACATCCTGGGATGTTTCTTCTGTCTCGTTCACATCTGGCTTATTTTACCCCCATCGTCTTCAAGTGTATCATTTACCGTAGTTGCTGTCGTTTTTCCGTGCAATATTTCACTTCCCTTTCATATTCTTTTTTTTTTTACGAGTACAAGAGAGACGACTCAAAATATAAAGAAATGCCTGGTTTTGACTCGAAAGAATAGGTGTGAACAGATGGGATGTTTGTGTGGGATGAAACGTGAAAGAAAATGGCAAACAATGGGACGGTGCGTGATTGACGCGCGGTGACACGTCGTGGTGTCCGCGCGTTTCTCGCGACGTGAGCGACGCCGTGCTAAAACGAGCAGGTTGACTGGGCTTGACTCGGTGAAACGGTGAGAAATGATCAAAAAGGTGCTGAATGGGGATGGTTATTTGGGAGTGGAAGGGTTGTTTGTCCCCATTGTGTGTCGTCGCGGGTTCTACCAGTCTCATTGTCTCCATAATGTCCTTTCGCGCTCCCTGACTCGTTTCCTTGATAATAAAAGTCTTCCAACTCTTCCATTGTCTACGACTGTCGCCTACCCTAGACATGCCTCCACCGATAGCAGCTCCCAAACCCATTCGCTTGCCCCCTTCGCCCACACCCCAAGGTCGTCCGACGACCTCCATCCAGCTGCTGCCGCCCTCCGCTATTTATTCACAGCACTGCGAGATGACCACGGTGAGCTCTTGTCTTTCACATTTCTCGCACGTCCTGTGGCTCAGATTTGCCCGTCAAAGCCCCAACGCCACGCCCCGTCCCGCCTCCTGTCTCCCATCCAGCTCGCCACAGCTATACACAGGTCCACTTTGGTGCGTGCCACTCCCTGTCCACCCGTACTCCTTTCTCGCCCCACCCCCATCGTGTCGCGTTGTCTCATCGATGATCTCATGCAGATGACGCCGCCGTCGTGCGAAGTCCCAGCTAAACGCCGCGCGAAACATCTGGCGGCCGCCCTGCGCAGGCGACGTCCCCTTTCGCGCGTCGAGTATCAGCCAGAGACGTCGTCGCACGTCTTTGACCACCTTCCGTGGATTTCTGCGCTTGAGGACACGCCCGAAACACACTCGACATGGCGGACCAGCCATTGCGACACCGCAGACCTGTCCCTGCTGGACGCGCCAATTCGTGGCGGCACACAGCCTTCCGGTCCAGGTCCCATCCGCCGCCGAAAACACGGGCTTCGTGCCCGTCCGTTTAGTCCCATTCCACTGAACCATCCGCCTGTCATCGAAGTATTGAGGACGTCAAGGCCCTATCTTCCATTCACTGATAGCTCTCTCGATGCTCGGCCTTGCACTCCTCCTCGTCCTTCATTCATCCCGTCTCGTGTGCTGTTCCACAATCTCATGCCAGTTCTCGACTCTCACACTAATGAAGACACTCCCGAATGTAACGTTACTTCCCCATCAGGTCGATGCCGCTGAAACCCGAAAGTCTCTTCTTCTCTTCTTCTCTTCATCAACTTCGTGACGCATAGCAAACAAATTTCATCAATCACTCGGCTGTCTTTGAAAGTCTCTCGTCCCCCGATTCGACGACATTCCACTCTGAACTCCGATCATCCTGTTGCTTCATCCTTCGACATCCACTCATCAATCATTGTCTCGGCTCGCAAAGTCTCTGATGTTAATACGACACGCCTCCACGCATTTCAGCAATTATCATGGCATCACACCTCAGCTCTGTATTGCCGCCGTCCTATCGTATAATCTCGCCAAATATTCGCATCATTTATTATTATTACTTATCGACGCACTGGTGCTTCTCGTCTTATGTCCATGTTCGCTCGTCGCCGCCTTTGCTGTCTTTTGCGCTTCATGTTGCTGAAAGTTCTCATTCTCGTACTCGCTGTTTACAATTCTTCGCCGTTCTATCCCGTTTGCCGTTATGTACGTGTTCAAATTTTTCTTACTGCATCTTTTATGTTTTCTCCATGATGTCGCTAGCTGCTGTCCAAATTTTTCCGCTCGACTATATAATCTCCTCTCTGTGTAGTAGCCACTTGCTGGTGTATTTGACATTTAATTCGCTGTCCAGTCATCGCATGAGTCATCGCATGATGTGTTGAGGCGCATCGACCCAGGTCTGACTCAACTCCACTTTGTGTTCCTGCCTCCACCAGGCAAGTCCGCAAACGATATAAAAAAAACTGGCATTCACCCGCTCTGAAACATTGCTCTATTAAACATAACCGTCACCTCCTTCTCTGCGTCTTGTCTTATCTAATCTATCTTATCTCTTCCAAAAACTTGATCACCATCCATGGTTGAAGGTCGTGTAGCCAACTTTGGCGCGGGCCCGTCTGCGCTGCCCGAGTCTGTGCTCGAGGAAGCGACACGTGGGCTGCTCAACTTCAACGGGACGGGCATCGGCATCGCCGAGATCTCGCACCGCTCCAAGGAGTTTGGCGCGTTCATCAAAGAATTCGCAAAGCTCGTCCGGGAGCAGCTCGACGTGCCAAGCACGCACGAAGTCCTGTTCATGCAGGGCGGCGGCACGGCGCAGTTCTCCGCCGTCGTGCTCAACATGCTTGCGCGCCACCGTCTGCTTAACCCCGACCTTCCGGACGAGGAGCGCGTGATGGATTATGTCGTCACAGGTTCGTGGTCCCGCGCCGCCTGCGAGGAGGCGAAGCGGCTCGGAGGAGCGAGGATGCGCATCGCCGTGGACGCGCGCGCGCATTCGAGGGACGGCAAGTCGTTTGATAACATCCCACCGCATGACGCGTATGCGTTCTCGCAGAACCCGGCGCTGATATATTATTGCGAGAACGAGACGGTGAACGGGACGCAGTTCTCGCATGAGGAAGGCGCGCCGACGTCGTTCCCGTTTCATTTGCTGCCCAAGGACACGCTCGTCCCGCTCGTCGCGGACTACTCGTCTTCGTTCATGAGCAGGCCGATCCCGCGCCTTGCGGACCACGCGATCATCTACGCCGGCGCGCAGAAGAACGTCGGGCCTGCGGGGCTCACGATCGTCATCGTGCGCAAGGATTGCATTGTTGACGTTGACGCTGCAGCGAAGCTCGGCGCCGCGCCGATCCCTATCGGGATGGTGTACCGCAAGTTTGCGGACAACGACAGCATGCCAAACACGCCACCTGTGCTCTCGATATACATCTCCGCCCTCGTTCTCAAGCGCAACAAGGAGCTCGGCGGCGTCAAGTACTACGAGGAGCTGAACAGGAGGAAGAAGGACAAGGTTTATGCCGTGCTCAGGGAGGGCGTCGAGAAGGGCGTGCTTCAAGCAAAGATTCAGGAGGGCTCTGGCAGCTGGATGAACATCGTGTTTGGTGTCCTTGGCGAAGGCGCGGAGGACCGGTTTATTACCGGCGCACAGCAACAGGGCATGAAAGGTCTCAAAGGCCATCGGTGAGGGCTTTTGAATTTCACATATATCGCCATTCTGAACGATCTCTACGCATCTAGCTCTGTCGGAGGTACGAAAACTCGCGCAGAATTCTGACTTTAGGCAGTCTGATCCGGTCTTTGACAGGTATTCGCGTCTCGTTATACAACGCCGTCACGGAAGAACAAACGGACAAACTGGTCGCGTACATTCGTGACTTTATCGGTCAAGAAACAGCCGAAGTCCTTGCCTGAGATCCTTCGCTCAAAAATACGGCGCATATTTGCGGTTAACGCAGTTGATTTAGGTGGAGAACGCTCATTTACGATAGATTACATGTGTATTAAATAAACTGATTTTGCTTGATCTCTGCATCGTCGTACATTACGATATATGAAGAAATCATTATAAAAATTCAATAGGTCACTTTGCCGGAGTGGTTAACGGGATCGCCTGCTATCCAGCATGAAAGCGGTTGGGCTTTGCCCGCGAGTGTTCGAATCGCTCAGGTGACGCTTTTTTGCTCCTTGGTTCCTTTTCGTCCTTGTTGTTACTTGTTTGATTGCCGACTGTTATCCGCAAATCTTGCTCGATCTCCGCAGTGTTGGCTACTGAGTATCGACGGATTCAGAACGGCAGGCCTTTCTCACGTCTTGCATGGTTGCGTTTTTGATTCCCAGCAGCACCATTATCAAGGTACTGTGCGCATTTCCACAGAGATTACTGGAAACCTGACAGCCATGCAGATGCCGTCCAGCTGAAGACGCAATGACACGACTAAATCTTTTTTCTTTGCACATCGTTCCCCTTGTCCGACCGGTATCCGGGCCTCGCACACTCTTTGGACTCCACTAGTATTGCAAGTTCAAAAGTGTCACTATATGCTCGAGCTCCAGGCGCTTTCGGAAGAAGAGCCCGAGACCCCAGCTATCGCATTGGAGCGCCCTCGTATAGTCCGGCACGTTTAGTCTATCATTCGCAATTCTCCGTGTCTGCTGAGTGCACTCTACACTCCGAGTCGTGTTCGCGCCTCACGGTCCCGAGGATTCCAACGTAACCGTTTTTATCCATTCTCCCGCCTCTCCGCTAGCCATGCAGGCTAGGATACCTCGACAATGATATTCGCGTCACCTGCATGCGAACTCTATTGCATGCATCATGCTTCGGCTGCTCATTGGATGATATCGTCTTGGCCTGAACAGTCAGCATTGGTGATCGACCGGAACGCGATCACGAGAGGATGCCGCATTTATTTGGGCTCCCGACGTTGAGGCTCGAACTGCGATTCCTGTCCTTCAAGTGCGTGTTAAATTTGCCCGCCAGGTCTGTAACCCGTTTCTACGTCCATTGCAGGTCATAAAATTCCGTCGAGAGGTACTGAAGTATATTTTCTTCGCAGATGATATCGTCGTATTTCCCAAAGAGGCAGTCGTCTTGTGTTTGTTTTGACCTCAAATGTCAGCCTCTGCCGAGAATATAAGATTCCTGGGCCAGGTGGCTGGACGGCAGAATTATTTGTCGATCCCATCGCCCACCTTTGAACACTCAAGCATTCAGAACTTCCCACATCGCTCGTCTGAAATTATGATTTCCAACGTCCTTTTCGACTCCTGGGTCCCCGGTGGATCCTCGAGACAAATTTCCAGCATCATCATCCCCGCCGCTGCCATCCTCTTTCCCTTCGCCGAGATTATCTTCAGCCCATACACTCGGTCAGCCAAAGAGCCCTCTGGACATGTCCTGCACGTTGTTCCCAATCGTTCCATTGGTCTATCCACTCCCACCGTCCTCGCCCAGCCAGATGCGTTCAAGAACGACAAGCTTTTCTACCTCATCGTCATGCTATTACTCCTTTCCGGCGGTGTCGCCGCCGGATCCACTGCTCTCGCGGGCAAGTCAAGCAGACGAAGGCGAGGGCGTGATGGAGGATCACCAGGCGGGTCAGTTCCCGGTCCATTGACAAGATCGCATGCTTCCAAGGCCCGAAGCTCGAGCAGGCCTCTGGCATCTGATCCTCCCCCGCCACCCCGCCACCCCCGCCTCCTCCGCCTCCTCCGTCCACTGGGCCTGAAGGCGATAATGATCCCAAAGACAGTGCTTCGAACTTCTCCTGGTGGCTGCTTATCCTCTCTGGCTGCATCTACTCTGCTGTCTTGACTGTTCTGTACAAGCTGCTAAAGCCACAGATCAAGGCTGTTCGAAGAGCATTGAAGCGCCTCCACCATTCTATGTCTGAATTCCGGTTCCCGAATTTTGGACATCCCGCCTTTACCGATTGGCTTAGAAAACTCGCTCTATATGGTCTCTATGCTACTGTCGTCGCCCATCAACAACATTCTTCATCCAAGGCCGTCGCTCGGACTGACTCGGCAGGAAATATCGTTCTTATTCTTCCTATAGGCATCTCTGTCTTTGGTTTTCTCATCGGTCTCATCATCAGCTCTGTAGATGTTCTTCGGACCCTGCTCATAGCCGGAGACGTCACAATTAACTTTCCTGAAGGTTTGGCGATCGCCCAAGTGGAGAATCCTGCCATCGTATCTGAAGAATCAACGGCGGCTCAAGTGGAAACGGGTGAAATTGTATCTGAAGACTCGGTCAACCTGCATGAAATCCAGGAATCGTTTTACGATTGTGACAACACCGGCTATGAGTTGTTATTAAAGAATGTTTCTGTCCCCGATTTCGATAAGGTCGACATCATTGGCGTCTATGAGGATTTCGATCCAATTGAAATCGTTCCCGACGGCTGCATTCCCGAGGTCTTGGACCCCTTTGGCCCTGTTATTCCTTGCGCACCGGTGATCCGCTCGACAACTGCTACAGTACCGGGGACAACCGTTGAAGACTCTGAAGCATCACAGGAGGATGAATTTGACGTGGACCACCGTTCGGCTGAATTCTATGCCAACGACAAAAACGATTCGCTTTTGTTAAAGAACATCCCGATTCCCGAGTTTGGCACAGCGGACATCGTCGGCATCTATGAGGACTTTCATCCTATTGATTCTACTGAAACGTCTGTTCTTCCTGCATTTCTTTTGCCGATAGTGATTTCAACTGAACTTGTCTTGCAGTCCTGTTGGTGCTCGCGCCTCTTTCGACGCTATCAATACCGTTGAGTCCGACTTTGACATGGACAGCATATTGGCCGGTTTCTACGCCAATGACAGGGACGATTCGGCGCTGATCAAGAATACAGCTCCTCTCTCCTTTGATCATGCGGACATCGTTGGTATCTACGATGACTTCTTGCCTTTACCCTCATCCATCCCATCTCCGTTCATCAAGAACGAGGCTTCTTTGCTCTCGCAGGACGCGACCAGTGACGCTTCATTCGGCACTCCGGTCATGGACTACCTGTTGACCGAGTTTTACGCCCATGACGAAAAATCCTTGCTTTTGAAAGACACACCTGCTCCCGACTTCAACGGAATCGATGTCGTCGGTATCTATGAGGATTTCTTCCCTTTGCCTGCCACACTCTGGTCGCCGTTTGACAAGGAGCAGGCGCCTTGTCAGCCAATTGAGGATACGGACAGTGATACTCCTTTCGACATCGACAAGGCCCTTTCTGATTTCTTTGGCCCCCTTCCAACCTCGTTGACTTTACTATTCGCACCATCTGTCCTCGTCCTCTCATCTGTAAGCGTCCTGAATCCCTTGCATTTGATTTACTGACGTAAGTGACAGAACGTGACTTTTTCATTCCCCTCGTCGTCGTGGACCACTGGGACGTTGCACGCATCTTTTAAGTTCCAGCTTATCATAAGCGGATGCCTCTTCGCGTTCTCCACGGTTCGGCGGCTCAAGTTCCTTATTGCCCCATGGTCACCTCCCTCTCCTTCGACGTCGATTGTGCAGACGGTTCTGCCAATCTATCAGCTTGAACCTTGCACACGAGGACAGCTCAAGTTTGCCGAAATGTTGGCTGACTTACCTAGCCTGCCTGCCATCTCGCCTGCCTCTGCCATCGATCTGGCGAATTCAAGATGCTCTATCTCCCAGTAATAGCTCAAAAGGAACCGCAAAAAGAAAAAAAATCACGCTCGCATTTGCTCCAAACATTTACCCTTTATTCGCTTATTTATCTTATTTTCCATTTCCCCTTTTTTTTACAGGCTGTCATGCCATCGCCCAGCATTCTCTTTCCTCTGGCGCGATTGAGACTTGACCCTGTATTTTGTCTCCTTCTCTTCACGGCCGTGACACATCACTACCCCTCATTTCGATAAGGCCTCGTCCTGGATTTTTTTTGCGCTTCATTTCTTCATCTATCCGCCCTCATATTCGTGCACGATTTCTCCTCATCCTTACAAAACCTACTTGCTATGATACCAACCAGCTCCGGTTCACCACTGCAGCCCGCCCCGAAATACTCTTCTTGCAACCCGATGACCCGCTCCTACACAGCCCATTTTCACGACTATCAAACTACCACTACGACCTAGCGCTATTCCCTTCAACACCATGCATACATTACTATACAGCGGGTCCCTACAGGCCACATTACACGGCATGCTATTGTGGTTCGGTGTGTATATCAGTGTAAAAATAGAGAACAGACTATTCTTTTGTTTTCGGATGAGATGCAGAAACAGCTTTCAGAGGTGCTGATGGTCCATTCGGATTTGTCTCGACGCGTTGTATTAGTTAGACCACGTGATAATCACGGCACCGCGTTTCCGAAGCACTCTTTGGTCAAAGCCCTCCACTACCAGCTAGCTGCGCTGCCTCCAGCAGACGACAAATGAATGCCTTCTTCTTGTCCGATGTCCCAGACCCAACAGACTTTCCCGATGACTCGATATCCCCGGGCTGCGGAGCCTAGACGGCGCTCTGCGATGCAGCATCTGCGGCGAACTGTACGACGCACCAGTGACCCTTCCCTGTGGTCACTGTTTTTGTTCCTGCGTAAGGCAAAGCTCTGAGTTCACAACTTTCTGTCCATTCCAGACCCTTTCTGACGAGTTTGACTTGAAGTGTGTGAGAACAGCTATTTCGAGTAAGCAGGAGTGCCCAAGCTGTCGCAAGGCTGCGAACGAGGCCACATACGACCCAACCCTGTCATGGAGGAAGTAGTGCTGGCGTGGCAACGCTCGAGGTGAGAGTCCTTCACGACTGAGCTCAATTTAAACACTTTTTCAACCGCTGTGAAAGGCCCTACATGCTAGACTTGTCCAAAGCAGACGAAAGGCGGAAACGACGGCCGCATAGCGAAGAATCCGACTGTCAAAACTCCACACCGTTTCCGAGGAAACGTAAGAGAGGACCAGAGTCCAGCTCGGCCGAAAGCAGTCGCTATACTACTCCACCGAGCTCACCAACGAAGAGACCGACAAGTACGCGAAAGGCCGCGGCCAGCTCGGATGATGTCTTCGATCTGGGAGCAGTGCCGACTTCGGATGTGGACGAGGACCAAGCACAGGCCCTTGATCCTGGCCGTAAGTCCAGAAAATTTCCACTCGATAGACTACGAGCTCTAGGACCTGAACCATCTGTTTTAGCGGATGCAGTCGTGAATTGTCCTCTTTGTGCTAAACGCGTAAAGTACAAGAATATAAATGCGCACATCGACAGAGGCTGTAAAACCCTCACAGTGGAGTCAGGGAGATCGGATAAAGTTGAATGGAGGAAGATACTGGACGCCGGGAATAAGGGAAAACACAAGTCCGTCTTGCCTTCCTCCGATACCGCCCTATTCCAGAGTTCTAAAACTGAAACAGGTTGACCAATGATGACATTGATGGTTTTCCCCTTCCGAAAGCTTCTTATGATACCCTTAAAGATAAGAGGATCAAGGCAATGCTGTTGGAGCACAACCTGCCCACAACAGGCGACCGTAGCAACTGGATACAGCGACATCAACGGTATGCAATCCATGCAATTACTAAAGCGTGATGATGATGGATATACGTCGTAGATGGGTGACAATTCATAACGCCAATCTTGATAGATCGTTACCCCATCGGAAGACCAAGGCGGAACTGCGAAAGGAGCTGAAACAGTGGGAGGAGGAGAAGGCGAAAAAGAAAAAGGTCACAGTGGACGATCCGCTGGCCCATGTCGTGTGTACCCCCATCTGCACATTTCTTTGCTGAAGGGTAACCAAATGTGCTGCTGTCTTCCAGAAACGTCACAAGTCTGAGTTCGCACAGCTGATAGAGGTCGCAAAACCAAAGCGGCTTTCGAGTCAGCCACCGTCTCAGATGTCGGCGGCTGCATCTACAGCTTCAGTGGTCCGGAGAAGTCAGTTCTTCAGCACAGGGCGCGATCCGACTGATGAGGCCATTGTCCTGGACTCTGAAGAGGAAATTCTCGATAGTTAGTATCTATTCCATACAACTGTGTTTCTTACCTGTTACATGTATATAAGACAATTTGCTTTATGGACTCTTGGATTTCCTCCTGTGTCGCAATCACGCCGAGCCACAAAGCAAGACGCAAAGCTGAACAATAGACATGAGATGCCACAGTAATATGTGGCCTGTGTTGCGCGTATTTAAGGGTTTGTTGGATGAAATGGATTCCATTGACATCACGGTGATTATTTCATGCTATGGTAGCCAAAGTAAATCCCAATCCTGTGAGTGCCAGCTGTCCTGAAGACGGATGCAGCTCAGCTGATGACGTTCTTTCAAGCGCTTCGCCCGTTTCAAGGCAACATCGATACAGCAATAGACCGCTGTAAGCGGATGTTATCGAGCCAGCAGCCCGCCAAGGAGATGAAGCACATCCAGGCAAGGCAGCATGTTGAACTGCTCTTAAGCCCCTTGACAACACGCTGATTCAAGATGTCATCCGTAGCGCCGCGTTCGTGGGCGAAACTTATCACCGAGCAGCTTGTTCCGAGTCCAGAATTTACCCCGCGCGTGTTCATCGCCACTCCGAATGGCGCAAAGCTTGCTTCACGCCGAAGGCATCAACGCGCGTGTCCTCTTGCTGGCCCCGTGCGCCGGAGATAGCCTCCGTTCAAAAATTCGGCCATCGATCTGTATTGCCAATTTGGAGCGGTGGAACTGGAAATCGTGGGTTTCAAGTTCTCAATCCCTAATACACGTCTATTAGGGTCTTTGTGGTCCTCACTCGGGCTAATGATCAAAAAAAAAATGGACGATATAGGTCAGGCCATTCGGAGCAGAGACCATCGCTTCGATCTCACCATCACAAAACGCGTGAAGCCGATGCGTTGTCTTCCTGCCCAGTAACATGCGCGGAGTCGTTTTGGTTCAGAGCTTCACCGGCGGATCGAATACTGCGGCGCGTTCGCCGACCGTGTGAGAAAGGGCCTGATCACGATCAGACGGGACCATTGAGAAGCACGGTGCCCTATGACGCCGATGCCGACACCATCGACATTTGCGCGTTT
>SJRY01000074.1:0-20516 GCA_011319805.1 Macrocybe gigantea | reverse complement strand
CAGTCAGAGCTTTGCCCCGATATGGACCGCAACTGCGTTGTGCGCAAGCGCATTAACGGTGATACGTCCTCCGGAAACTTGACTCTAGAAAATGCCAGTCAGAAATCACCGAGATCAACGACAATTCCAGGACGGGTAACATACTGAGCTCCTGTGCAGCGATTGTAGACCTTGGTCCCGCTGATGACGTCGCAGTATGTTCCAGAAGCAAAGCGACGTCTGTCGAGAACTGCCATGCGCTATCACCGTTGTTGAGCGCAGGAAGCCGATAGAGCCTAGACAACACATCACAAATTCTTGTGAATAGGGCCCCCCAGAGAAAGCAGAAAGTTATCTCACCTCGCTGGAAGGCGATCTGCTGAGGCTCGGGCGAGATCCATTTCGTGACCTTGGTTGAGCCAACTAAGTTGTGGAAACCGACCATGCCCACGACTGGAGTCCAGCGGTGCTGGCAGAGCCAGCCGTTAGTGCCCGCCGCACACTGCAGGTCCCTGTACCTGTTCGCAATATGAGCATGAACCGCTGCTTCTTACAGTATACAGGGTAGACCGGAATCACCATTGTTGGGTGCCCATGGGTAGACTTCGAAACCGCTGTAGCTTGACAGGATAGTCGGGGTTCCGTAAGGGTACGCAAGTGAGAATACTGTTGCAAGGGTGTAGGTATTTGCGGGAGATGATGCATTTAGGGACGTAGCATCTGAATAACGAAATAGTTGGCAGCCAATCTTTGATTCTGGGGCAGGATCGCGTACCCTCTCTGTGTCATGATTGGCAACAAAAACATTTGCTAATTGGTCGGGAACCCATCCTGGACATTAGACTAGGTTTAGGCGCAATTAACTTTGACTGAGAGATATAAAAATTACCTGCTTCTAAATTCCTCAATGCGGAAATGTTACCGCTGGAGAAGGCCGTCAGAAGAGCCGTTGTGTAACGGAATCTAAACGTGTCAGGTCAGCAGACATCCTTCATACGAAGGTGCTCTGCTTACTCCATGACTTGTCCTGATTAGATTTAAGTCAAAAAACTGATTGTCAGACGATGTTGATGTGAACCTACCATTTCCATAATATTCGAAGGCAGAATGGCTTCATCCGGCGTCCACGCGACTTCTTGAGTGACGTACTGTTTCCTCTTCAGTCTGGAAAGTATGTTGGCAATATCCAATGCGGGAACATCTGCAAAGCAATACGTTATAAATGCTCATGACTCTCTCCAAGAAGGAAAACAACACGCACTCTTCGCCAAGTCCAATCTCAGTCCGTCGATACCCAGAGAGACGAGATCATTCGAATATTCTGCAAGTCGAGCTCGAACGTGTTCCTTTTCTGTAGCAAGACTGCAGATTTCGCTAATGAATCGACAGCCCTAGACGACGATTCAAGAATGAGCTTACTCGGCTAGATTTACAAGTTCGCAGTTTTTGATACTCCTCGCGGTTCGTAAAGTCGACGATGTCATCCCCGGGTTCGAGTCCGCAGTGGTGGAAGTCGTCATAGGCATAGATTCCGGGGTAGTCGTAATGCGTGAATGGGGAACCGGCAACACACGACGCCGCTGTCCAGTGGCGTCATATGGTTGTATACAATATCTTTGGAGCAAATATAGATGAAACAGAGGTGCGGATCAGAATCCCAACTGGATCGAAGCAATGAGCAGGCAGGACCAACCAACAATGACTTTAACTCCGGCGGCATGACATGCCTGTACCATCTTTGCAAACTGAGCGCGGTTGCCGCGTTTCGACTGGAGTTTGTAGGACACCGTTTGGTAGCTGGTGTACCACTCGGGGCCCTGAATGTGTTCGGGGGGAGGGCTCACTGGCGCAACATGGTCAGCCAAAGATCGCGGGATGCATGCGTGCAAACAATTCGCGTCACTTACCTTGCACCGCCGCGTATCCAGCAGGACCTATGAACGCAGCGCATTCTGCAGCAACGCTGTCCCAGTTCCATTCGAACAGCTGCACGATGACGTCCTTGTTCGCGCCAAAGAAACGCGTCTTCGGTTCAGCGTGCGCTGAGGCTGGAGACGCGGCTAGAAGCGTGAGCGCAAGAGATAAGATAGAGCACTTGGTCATGTGAATCGCGTCATGACGGAACGAAAGGGCTAGACAAGGAAGTCAGAAAGTCGTCGTCGGACTCGGACGTCGATGCAACAGGCGGAGGAGCGAGGTACATATGCCTGATATGAACGCTGGTCGTGGGATGCGCTTTTACTTTTTCGGCGCAGACTTTCCGCGTTTACAGGACGTCCGAATGGACGTCAGTGGAGGCGAATTACGCGCTGGACTCATCTCTTGATCGCAGTCCTGCTTCGTTCAAAAAACCCGCCATTCCAGGGAAATGTGTGGTAATTTTTGGCTCTGTAGCCCCATGCAAACGTGTCTGATAGAGCTAAGCTGATTGCCGAAATGTTCGCCTACATAGGTTCGGAATATCAGAAAGGTGTTGGTTCAGACTTGAGTAAAAAAAAAAAAAACACAGCAAGGTCACCTAGGTCACCCAGGTTCGAGGATTCCCGATCTGGTGAATCCTGGGATTTCCGATCCTCCGCTATCAGGATATGAAACCCTACCGGCACTCTTGTCCTCCTCGGAGTGCCGGGTTAGTGCAAGGCGACCGCATTGTTCCATTCTTGCACTACCAAATGGAAGTACATTGCCACCACGTCCTTGCACCCTGCAGACCGCAACCATTCGGCGCACTCCAACGCCCAACGTTCGAGCCACAGACTTGATTTTGGGAAGCTCGAACATCGCGCATCTGAAGATCAATGGGCATTATTCCCTCTATCATCTCTCAGTCGTTCCCTCCGAGGCTCAAGTACTCAGACAATGATATTCCAGACCTCTCAGGAAAGGTAGTCATCGTGACAGGTCTGTAGGTCCTTATGGAGCCCAGGCTTAGGCTTACATGACCGTTATGCAGGTGGAAATTCCGGAATCGGCAAGGAAATTGCAAAGGTGTGTTGTTCGTCAATAATCACATTTGGTTGACTGAATGGCTTTCTAGGTGCTCCTTCGTCATAATGCGAAGGTGTACGTAGTGGCGAGGGCGAGTGAAAAGACAGATGCGGCTTTGAAGGAGATTAAAGCGGACGCGGGAAGGATGTGTCGTTCATTCCGATCGACTTGGGAAGTCTTGCTAGCGTGAAAGAAGCAGCTCACGCGTTTCTCAAGTACGTCCACGCCTTGTTCTAGGAATTCTTTGCGTTGCTCAATGGATCATAGACAGGAAAAGGAGCTGCATATTTTGTACAACAATGCGTACGTTTCTTGAATTCTGCAAGGGCCATTTTTTGAATGTCGGATGACAGAGGCGTGATGTGGTTGCCTTTGGACAAACTTACGGAGGAAGGGTATGATTACCAGTTTGGTGTTCATGTTGTTGGTGAGGAGGGTTATTCCGGCCCTTAATCGTAAATAATGCTCAGGATTGGTTCTAGGTCATCACCTGTTCACCAAACTCTTAATGCCTGCACTACTTGCTGGCGCCCAGACTTCACAGGACAAAAAGGCTCGCGTGGTTACGACCTCTTCGGCAGGGGCTTATTTCGACGTTATTCACTGGGATGCCCTGTTTGACGGACCGGCGAGAAGGAAAATGTCCACGCAGAACTTGTATTACCAGAGCAAATTTGTACGTCGACTGGGCGTTTTCGAGTTCATGAGACTGACAGTCCTGCATAGGCGCAGGTTGTCTGGGCCCGCGAGTTAGCGAGGCGATACGCGACAAGGGCATCATCTCGTTCTCCTTAAATCCCGGTTAGTGCATCTCGGACTTCGCTTGCAAGCATCCTCCTGATCTTTCTCCTAGGCAATATCAAGACCGACTTGCACAGATATACGTCCATTCACCGGAGCATTCTGGTGAGTACACTACGTTTTACACAGCGAAGGTGGCCACGATGTGATGTATTCTATTCTCGCGTTGTCAGGATTTGTTCTTATATCCTGTTGCATCTCACGGTGTATCGACTCTACTTTTTGCTGGCACATCTCCGACTCTCGTTGATCAGAGTGGCAAGGTAAGGAGGAGCCTCAAAACGCTCGCTTCCGGTCGATTAAACACTAATGACTTATTCTTTTTTCTTGTATCAGTTTCTGATTCCTTGGGCTCGCATTGGCGAGTTGCCAAAAGATGCGAAGGATCCCGAAACGGCGGAGAAACTCTGGACATGGCTCGATGAACAGGTCTCAAAGTTTATCTGATACGCACATGTCCGTCTAGTTCGCATCATAGATTCTTTTTCTAGTTTCCATCGGCTTACTTTATAATCGATTTTTCTTGAAATTATTTTCTGGGAGAAAAACTAAAGATCATCGATCAGCACCGAGTTTCGGTTTGCGTTTGTCCCAAATTGGCAGGTGGCTTTCTCAAGCGTTTTGATTCTTGACAACACTCGACCATTCTTCCATATGGACCTTTCTCAGTCCGCCATCGTAGGCCATTCTATATTCTTACTCGTAAGAATAGGTACATCGCGTCCGAATATCCGATTTCCAGGCCTTTATGGCTCAGAGTTCACATGGATTCGCATCGTCGGTTAACCGACTCGGATTGGGAGTTGTTGTGCTATTTTCATACCTGAGACCACGCCGGCCTTGCTGGGTATGCACTCTTCGGAAACTCTATTGTTGACGAGCTGAAAGATTGTGCGCCCTGGCTTGCATGAGACGTTTGCACGCGTCTTTTAACAATGGAGCGGGGTACGCGAGCTTTAGCTGAACTCTTCTGCGCAAGGGTCTGGCTATCCGAGCATAGGTCTTTTGGGTTGTCTCGAATCTCGACAGTTCCCTGAAAGATGTTGCTCCTCCGCCCGTCTTTTGCAGCGTATGTGGTGGCATGTATAGCGCTGGCTTGGGCAAAGCCCAGCGCCCCTTCATCACCATGTAATGTTTTCCGTTCCGTTTTGGGTCTTCTGTGATTCATTCGTATTTCGTTTTTTTGCCCAGCTGGAGCAGTCACACCGGAGAGTTTCGCGAAAGACCATTTCGACTTTATCGTTGTCGGAGGAGGGACTGCAGGCCTCGTCATTGCCTCACGGCTGACCGAAAACCCGTCTGTCCGCGTCGGCGTGATCGAAGCTGGAAAGTATCTCCCAGATGACATGAACATCAATTTGCCCGGAGGCGCTGGGTACCTCGGAAATCCCAAGTATGACTGGGTGTTCAAGTCCACGCCTCAGTCGCGTGTGAACGGACGACAGATCGACGTAGCCAGGTGCGTCCGCGTCTGCGTCGATAAACTCGAGACTGATTCTTTTCACCACATCGCAGAGGTAAAATGGTCGGAGGATCGAGTGCCATCAATGCGCTTGTACGTGCCGTTTCCCTGATCTTATCAGGTGCCGTTCTGAAATGAGTTATGTGATTATCAGATATGGCAGAGAGCGTCCAAAGCGGAATATGACCTTTATGCTACAGCGTTCAAGAACGGCCCTCAATGGTCCTTTGATGCATTGCTTCCATACTTTATGAAAGCGGAGTCGTGGAGCTCACCACCAATCGTGTTTGAAGACCAACATTACAGTCCTTCACTTCGAGCTGTCCATGGGACAAGAGGTCCAGTAGACGTGAGTATGCACAGTTATACCTCTGAAGTATGATGGCAGACTTCTCGCGGGGACAGATCTGCTACGAAAATTACCTTACAGATATAGACATTCCCGTAGTAGCCACTGCGAGCAAACTAGGCATCTTCACCAATTCCAATCCCGTACGTTTGATCCTCAATTCCATCCTACCGACTTTCGTTCATAAGGTCTAGGATGGGGGTAACGCTACGGGCTTCCCACTCATGGCCAGGACGGTCGACTCTGTCAAAGGGATCCGCTCATATGCGGCCAATGCCTACTATGCGCCCGTCTCTCAACGTCGTAATCTCGTTCTCTTGACGGACGCCCAAGTGACAAAAGTGAACTTCCGTCAGAAAAATCCTAGGAACAGCAGAGTGACAGCTACCGGTGTTGAATTTGTTTCTGGTGGCAAAACGTATTCAGTCGGTGCAAAGAAGGAGGTTGTTTTGGCAGCGGGTAAGTTTTGTTGTTTCGTAACTGTTCTTCTCGTTTATTGAATAGCTTCTCAGGCTCCATTCAGACTCCTCAGATCCTCGAGCTTTCCGGCATTGGCGACAAGAATATCCTCTCAAAATTCGGTATCAAGACAATACTTGACATACCGGAAGTTGGCGAAAACTTACAGGTACGTTTTGAAGTCACAGTAGTCACAATTGCGACTTCATTGCATGCAGGATCACCCTGTTGCACTCTCAGACTTCTTGGCAAAACCGACGACTTTGACATTGGGTGCGACTCTTTGAGTGCGTGCTTTGATTGCACGATGCTCACTACAATTATAGACAGGCTGCGCTTCAATTCCACATTCCTGCAACAGCAGACCGAGCAATAGTATGTATTACGGCCTTGATCATATCTCTTAGGCGTCTCCTGACTCAGGAAAAATTCACAGCAATAGAACAAAGACAGGCGCTCTCACATACACTGCGAACGTGCTAGGGCCTTCACCACTGCAGTGGTTCGTCCCACCGCAGGACCTATCGCGGATGATAAAGCAGCTCGATTCGTCTCTCGCCAACCTTACCCTGACACCTATGCAGCGAGTACAATATGCCTCGCATCGGAAGCTCCTTGCAGAAGGGCGCGTTGCCTTTGCTGAATTTGTGGTCTTGCCCGTGGGAGGTCCCGCTTCCGTGCCTGCACAAAACAGCTCCTACGTCACTGCCGTGACGGTAAATCTGCACGAGTTCAGTCGAGGATCCGTGGTACGTAAACATGCCCTGACGTCGACTTGCGATGGTTTATTTCTCGTATTATCCTCATGTTTTACAGCATATCGCCTCAAGTGACCCGTTAGCACCTCCCGCAATCGATCCCCGATTTTTAGAAATTCCTTTTGGTGAGCACATGCTAGTATTCACTGAGTAGATCGACCGACGTCCTTTATTCCCGTTCTCAGATGCCGAGGTCTTGCTTCAAGGCACGAAGTTCATCAGAAAATGGATGGCAACCGAGCCGATATCAAAGTACCTCATCGGGCCCAACTCTCCATCCCCGGAGGTCCAAACAGACGCAGATTTCGATAGGTATATAATCCTCACAGGCAAAGCTATGTGATTCCGAGAGCTGATTTTATCTCTTGCTGCAGTTATGTCAGAAACATTCTTCAAGTGAGGTTTTTGACCTGTCATGTGTGGCCTTGATATCGACGACTTTCTTTTTTTGACATGGAAAGACCACCAATCACCCATTAGGTATGTAATTCTTGATTAACACGCTGATCCTCTTTGCGAACGCAGTGACCTGTTTCAGGGACGACCGCAATGGCTCCTAGAGAGATGGGAGGTATGTTGTCTTCTGCACCTATCTGCTCGCCTTAAGTTCCTGACCCTATAGCTTACAGGCGTCGTCGACAATCGAATGCGAGTCTACAACACTGAAAACCTCCGCATCATCGATGCCGGCGTGATTCCTCTTTCCCTCGGCGTCGCTATTTTGTCCACTGTATACGCATTTGCCGAGAAGGTGAGCGTAACACTGATTCAATCTTCACGGACTTTGTTAATCCTACGTACGACTTAGGCCGCTGACATGATTAAACAAGACTTCGGCGTTTAGCTGTTTTTTCATGACATGTAATTTATGAACGACGATGATGAAAATTGAGGTAGCAATGACCTTTTCACGGCAACGGCTATTCCAGGTGAAAACTCCGAGATTGCATAAAAATTGGTACTTTCTGGATGTTCTGAGGTTCTAAATTCGGCTACTGACACATTCACGCCTCTTTCAAATGAGATGCACACAAATAAGATTGAAAACAAGTGTACGTTAGAGCATAGTCAAGTCTTCCAACATTATTAAATCATGCTCCGTTAGAATGAGTTCGTGATCAATAGCATCCTCGGGACGCTGCACACCCTCTCGATTCACATTCATCGGATACCGCACCTCACCAATCCTCCCTGCCCAATCAAAGTCCACGAGCATGACTCCCAGCGATGGTCCAGGGCCATTAGAGACCATAACATTTACATCACGAACATCGCCATGCACAAACCCCTGCTGATGCATTTCAATGAGTTTTCCCCTGAGATGATGCTTGACCTCATCCAAACGATCCGGAGGCAGGGAGGATTGGTACAGGTCGACGTGATTGTCCAGTTCCTTCATGACGACCATAAACCATCCACCAGGTAGCGCCTCAAAACCGAGAAGCTCAGGCGCACAACCAATCATTGCGCAGATTCTATGAGCCTCCGGTGAATACCGTTGAATAAACTTGACACAGATCTTTTCATGTGTATCGCAGACTTCCGCGCGGAATATCAGTTTGTTAGGCTTCACTTGCGAAACGTAGACAAAGTTTTTGGACGATTTCGATGTGCCACATTCAAAAGATTTCGGATACGGAAAGATGGCGTCGACGCGGACGGCAATGCTGCCAGCCGGATTTTGATAATAAGGTTGTTCGTAGTGATCCTTTAGAGATTCAACAGCCGACTTAAATGCGGCAATATAGCGAGCCGTTGTTGACCGGAGTTTCAGATCAGTATGATGGAAATGTAAAGGAATTGCTGGTGTAAGGACTTGAATATTCGGACGACCGTTCCACACGGCACCTGCAAAGGAGAGATATGGACCTAGCGCCCCTTTAGATCACAGATATAGATAAATATGGCTTATGTTGAGAAGCGCACCGACACAGAGAAGGATCAAACAAGGCAAAGCGGAAGAGGCAAAGTTGGCCGCAAGCGGCCGCGTCTGCTCTAGATAATAGAGAACGGCTTGTAAATAGGGATCGTCTGAACTATTCGCATCCTCGTTCTTGATCCCCCCACATACGACGAGGAACTGTCCTTTCGTAAGCCCGACATCGATCTCGTATGCAGTTTCGGGAATTTTAAACGTCTTGAAATCCATTCCGAGTTGCAGAAATAGTTCTATCAGCTTCGCGCATCTTTTTGATTCTCTGGAATAGAATTTCGACATTTCGTTTGCTAGCTTGAGCGTAAACTCGTTGATCTCGCGGGTCGTCCGAATATTATCGCAATCATCGAGGAACTGGGCGAAAGTACGATCTAAAAGCGTCAATGGAACGGGAGGAGTAGATGAGGAGGGGCGATTGCACAAGATTTGCGTGGCCGATTCTTGCTTCTTTGAAAATATCTGGGGTTGACCCCCGCTGGATGGTGCTTCGGCGCGGCGGTCCTGGAGAAAACGAAGCCGGCGTGCAGACTCTAATGGCGCGACTGCCGCTTGAATGCCTCTCGATTCTTCTAAGGATAGATGTATAAGTTGATTCTAGACCTTGGAAAAGAAATCCCATACCGCCAGATCTAGCCTTAAGAAGAATATGGACGTGCTCGCGGTCCGGCACTTGCTCAAACACGTCTGACAATACTAATGATTCTAGAAGTTCCTGACCTTCGACGGTGGCCAGATCTGCATTGATACCAATAGATGTCTTAAAAAGAATGTAATCATTTGGAGGGACGTGATAGCCTTTGGATCGTAAATCGGTAAGAATCGCCACCAAGAGTGCCTTGACGTCCTCATTGTATGGGATTCTAACACACAAACAGCGAGGAGAGATGTCAGAAAAGGCGTAATTTACATCGATAAATGGGGGTCCTAAACAGAAGAATGTCACTAATCACATTTCAAGGACCCTCTATTACTCACGAATGATGAGATGAATATCGTCCGGGTCAGGATCTGTAAAAAAGGTTGAAAGTTTCCTCGAAGCCCTCAAGTCGCCCACAGGTGTGTTAAAACTGAAGTTTCGAAGCTTCTCATGGATTGCTTCATCATCCATTGACATAGAAACTCTCGCAAGCTTCTTAATCTGTCCAGGAGACAGGCTTTGTTCCGACTCGAGTGCCTTGATAAGTTTGGCGATGGTCTGGTCAGCATCTATTTCAATGGTTCGAACATTATCGACTTTCGGTGCGTTTAGGATGATATAATTGAGAGAAAGAAGGGGTGGCATAGTGAAAGGATGAGCGTAGGCAAGAACAATGGTAAAGCTATGTACCAAAATTATAAAGCCACCGTCTGCCAAATACACGCCACTCCATTATGTCATTATGATTGCCAACCATACCAAACACGCACTACAAAATTCAACATTTTAAACCACTAAAGAATATGACAAAATCAAGTCTCAAATTTATACATGCTAGACACCATTTTGCAATTCGTTTTGTCGTTTACAACACAGCAGCGTTAGCTTCTTTTTTTTTCACGACATGTAATTTATGAAGAACATGCCGAAAATTGAGGTAGCTGTGCCTACGCTTGGAAGGAAAATGTGAAGATTCCAGATTTGGCTACTAACATATTCTTTCAATTCTCTCTTTCCAAAATGAAATGCACATGCATAAGAAAAAAGTACATACATTAGAGCACTTGCAACATCATTAAGTCATGCTCCGCCAGAATGAGTTCATGATCAATAGTACCCTCGGGACGGTCTATGGTCTGTCGATTCACATTCATTGGATACCGCACCTCACCAATCCTCCCTGCCCAATCAAAGTCCACGAGCATGACTCCCAGCGATGGTCCAGGGCCACTCGAAACCATAACATTTGCAGCGTGAACATCGCCATGCACAAATCCCTGCTGATGCATTTCAATTAGCTTTCCCCTGAGATGATGCTTGACCTCATCCAAACGACCCCGAGTCAAAGATGATTGGTACAGGTTGACGTGATTGTCCAGTTCCTTCATGACGACCATAAACCATCCACCGGGCAGCGCCTCAAACCCGAGAAGCTCAGGCGCACAACCAATCTTTGCGCAGATTCTATGAGCCTCCGGTGAATACCGTTGAACAAACTTGACACAGATCTTTTCATGTGTATCGCAGACTTCCGCATGATATATCAGTCTGTTCTGCATCATTTGCGAAATGTAAAGAAAGTTTTTGGATGATTTCGATGTGCCACATTCAAAAGATTTCGGATATGGAAAGATGGCGTTGACGCCAGCGGGAATACTGCCAGCCGGATTTTGATAATAAGGCTGTTCGTAGTGATTCTTTAGGGATTCAACAGCCGACTTAAACGCAGCAATATAGCGGGCCGTTGTTGACCGGAGTTTCAGATCAGTATGATGGAAATGCAAGGGAATCGCCGGTGTAAGGACTTGAATATTCGGACGACCGTTCCATGCGGCGCCTGCAAAGGAGAGGTATGGACCTAGCGCCCTTTTAGATCACAGATATAGATATATAGTTTATGTTGAGGAGCGCACCGACACAGAGAAGGATCAAACAAGGCAGAACCGATAAAGGAAAGTTGGCTGCAAGGGAGCGCGTTTGCTCCAGGTAACAGAGCGTGGCTCGTAAATAGGGATCGTCGGAATTGTTCGCATTCTCGTGCCTGACCTCTCCGCATACGACGAGGAACTGTCCTTTCGTGATCCCAATGTTGATCTTGTGTCCAGTTTCAGGAGCCTCAAAGGTCTCAAAGTCTATGCCGAGTTGCAGAAAAAAATATATCAGCATCTCGCGTCGTATCAAGTCGCTGCCATAAACACTCGACATTTCATCTGTCAGCCTGAGTGTAAATTTGTTGATCTCGGGGGTCGTCTGAATATTTTCGCAATCATCAAGGAACTGAGCAAAGATACGGTCTAAAAGCGTCAATGGAATGGGAGGAGTAGATGAGGAGGGGCGATTGCATAAAATTTCCGTCGCTGGTTTCTGCTTGCTCTTAAACGTTTGGAGCTGAGCCCCGCTGGATGGTGCTTCGGGGTGGCGGTCCTCGAGGAATTGAAACCGGCATGCAGACTCTGATGGCATGACTGCTGCTTTAACGCCTCTCGATTCTTGAAAGGATAGATAAGTCGATTATACTGTAGACCTGGGAAAACACTTTATTACGCACGAATGATGAGATGAATATCGTCTGGCGAAAGATCCGTAAACAAGCTTGAGAGTTTTCTCGACGCCGTCCAGTCGCCCGTGGGTGTTTTAAAAGTGAAGTTTCGAAGCTTCTCATGGATCGCTTCGTCCTTCATTGGCATAGAAACCTTCTCGAGCTGCCCAGTAGCTAGGCTATGAGTCGACTCGAGCAAATTTATAAGTCTGGCGACGGTCGTGTCAGCGTCAGTTTCAAGAGTTCGAACGTTATTGAGATTCGGTTCGCCTAGGATGATATAATTGAGACGAATACGAGGGGGCATGGTGAGAGGATGAGAGCAGACAAGAGCAATGGTCCGTCACAAAAGCTATGGACCAAAGCTATAAAAGCCATGTCTGCCAAATACGCGCCCACTCCATTATACCATTACGACTGCCAACCATCCTCATCCAGTCGAGTCACTGGGATGCCTGACCCCTAAATCGCCCGATTTCCCCGTGCACATGCCTGTCTTTTGTGCACAAGCATCTCGAGTCTCCGGTTGGAAGTATTTTCTTACATGATCTTACGGAAGGATTGCAACTGGGTGACATGCAGCCTGCACCATCAAGCAGTTCCCAGAAAAAAACTCACTGAAACTTATCGGCATGAATTCTATGCTCATGTACTGTCATGATTCGTGCATGGGCCTATGCCTACAGTTCTCAGTTCTACATCATCCGCTGATATACTCTGGTCTAATCCACCTTCTTTGTCTGAGTCGCTGACACATTAGAACGAAACTGCATCTACACAGACGATTTCATCATCCTTCTACTTGCCACGCTAGCCACAGTACCCAAGATGCCCCTGAACAACCCCTAAACCGGTCAGGACGTAAGCATGAGCACCAGAGCAACCCAAGCTACTATCTCCACGGCCCAAGTGGCGGACTCGGAGCTGCTCCAGCAGATGGCACCAACAAGGAGTACGTACTTCAGCCCCTCCACTGACATCCAAGCCACAGACTCGGGGCACACATTCGCCACTAGAACCTTAATCGACAGCAAAGCCACGGGCTGCTACATTGATGAAGGCTATGCCTGTTCGCTGAACCTCAATATCAACCGCCTATCACCTGCTATGCCCGTCCACAACGCGGACAGCTCCCTGAATGGTGGAGGTTCCATCCGCTACGTAGTCACGGTCAGGATCAGTATCGGAGACCACGTTGAGACGACCTCTCTCGCAGTCGCCAACCTCGGCCGTAGCTCGGTCATCCTCGGTCATGCCTGGTTACAACGCCACGATCCGAATATCGATCGGCCAGCAAGCAAGCTGCTGTTCGACCGATGCCCATGGGAATGCCACGAGCCACAGCTATGGCAGGAGGAAAGGGAGCAGGTAAGGGGAATAGAAGAGGAGGCTCCTCAGAAACACGAACCCGAGCGATCTTGACCGCGAAGAGCCCCTGATCGACTTCAATGCTGGCGAGCGCCTTATGTTCCTAGAAGACGTCGACGAAATCTGTGCCCAGTACGAAGCATCCAGAGGAGCGGCAGAGGAACAGGCAGTCAAGGCCCGGGCCCAGTCTCGCGACGTACCCATACCAGACCGCTACACTAAAACCTTCGGCTCCATATTCCAAAAGGTGAACTTCGAGACCTTACCTCCACAGGCCGAGCGTGCACTACTTTGAATTTAGGACAAACATTCCTACCTTTGCTGAACTCCTCGCCGTTCTTGCCGCCATAGAAGGCATCTTTTTTTCTGGCTCCTTTGCATCCGTCTTTTGGCTGAAGAAGCATGGCTTGATTTCCGTCTTAATATTGTCCGAATACTTCAAGCATCGGCCGCACCCCAACGTCATGAATGCGATCATCACGCAGGCCGTTACAATCGAACAGGGGTTTCTCACTGGTATGCGTTCCGTTTAGTGGTCATTTTGTGCTAGTCTTGAAGACCTGCCCAGCCTGAGATGTCCTCTTTGTGAAACCTATCGGCATGAACTCTATGCTCATGTACCAATGCATGGAGTCCTCCGCCGATCGTCCGCTCGACGAATCCGTTCGGTTTTGTGGACATCATTTCGTTGCAGGGCAAAACAAACTTTTTCGAGAAAGTGTGTACCGGACTACAAGAAGAAAGGCATCGACTCTGACGCTGTTGAGATCGGTACAAACGACTTGCTATACTGAAATCGGCGCAAACATTAAAAACTCGTTTGTACCGCCTCTAATAGTTCTTCGTATCGGTCTTGTACAGAGCGGCTTGATGAAGGATTTTAAGCCTCCTGCGATGGAATTCATTTTTTCTTCGTGTTCTGAGGAAGCATTGCTGGTGTGGGCCCTTAATTCCGGCAGTCAGGATAATACTTGCATAAACTGCGATTACCGCCAAGGAAGCAATTGCACGCCACTGTAAAATACAATGTGTCTATACAGTCTTAACTCGTGTTGTACATGTGCACAAAGACCTCCGATGGAGGCGTAATAAGGGATCGAGTTATCTTTGCGGGCCGACTAGTTATGAATTAATAATGTTCGCCGTTCGCCCTTCTTATGATCCCAGCCCATTCCTTCGAGCGCGGACGAATGCGACTCTCAAACGGCAAGAGGTGCCTGACGGAGGGTTTTAGAAACGATGAAAGGAAGGATGATTGTGTGCAGCTCACGAGATAGTGCCTGGACCCATCTTCCCTTCTGGGGTGATCTCGCTGCCATGCTCGTCGAGCTCTTTGGAGATGTCGAAGGCGGCCAGAATACTCGCCATGGCTATCCACAACGTATCCAATGCCATGCCTTTACCCGCGCAAGACCTGAGAGATCGATTTAGAAAGAACATCAACGGACGAGAGTGCGTGGCAGCAGCAATCGAACACGAACCGCCTGCCAAAGCCGAAAAAGCCATTATCTGCGGGGTCGGGGAGGTCTGGGTTCTTCATGAACCGGTCCGGGTTGAATTGGGAGGGGTTCTCGAAGACTTCCTCGTTGTGGAAGATGGCCCAAACGTTGGGGACGATGTTCGTGCCTGGCATTGTTTGAGCTCAGCATTTCTCGGGCGACGACCAACATGGGGAGTAGACACACCAGCTGGGATATAATATCCTCGATAATGATCATCTTTCATAGTTCTGTGGGGAACGGCTGGCATTGTTCGATCTCGGGTCATTTTTTCCCTAATGCCGAAGAAACACGAAAGTGACATACAGAGAGGGAGGACGGGAATCCAACGCAGGACCTCCTTCAAGATTGCGGTAATGTAAGGCAGTCGATCTTTGTCTTCAAACGTTGGAAGGCGCTCGCCACCTGTAACGGAGTCCAATTCGGCTTGGGCATGAGCTACCACCTCCGGATTGAGTGTCATGGCAAGCATGAAATTTGTCAGAGCGGACAACGTCTGAAGTTTGCCTTATCCATAAGTTTCCAGTTCGAACATGGAAAGAAAAGAGCTTCCTTACCGTATCGGCACCTATTCCATGAACAAAACTTTTTCATTATCACTGTAATCACTGATGACGACGTCTCATACCTGCGGCGTATGCAACGGCAGCTGTGTGCTTGATCAAATCTTCTCGAAGCGCAGCTTTGAGTCGGGGTTGGCGTTGTCTTCCAGACAGGTCGTAACGAAGCATGGAGTGGCGATCCCAGATTTCTTAGCAGGATCGATTTTCAGTCAGAAGTTCAAGCAGATAGCATTGTAGACGGAATCACACACCAGTCTGTCTTTCACCATTTTGTATGGCACCTCGACCATTGCCTGAGACAACTTGCGCCATTCGCGTGCCTTCTTTTTGAAACCGCCACCAGGTAGTATCCATTCCGGAATATGCTTCACTGGTAAGACAAGGCACGTTCAGCATTGTAAATACGTATAAGAGAAGCTTTTCCGTACTGCTTGGGAATATGTCCACGAAGAAAGCTCCGGGTATCGTCGCGAGAGATGTACTCTTTGAAGCCTCTTCCACCAATTGAACGTACGGATCGTTCATGTCAGTAACGGTATGTCCGTAACTGGCCAAGCAAGGTGAACATGCGACATCAAGACGCCTGCAGCAAACACGTACACTCGTTTCAGAATTATTGCAGCCGTGAACCTGCGACGTGTCAAAAAAGAACAAGGGAAGGCAGGCCAAGGCAAGCAACGTACTGCTTGAGGTGACCAAGGAAATCCGCAGGCGTGTGTAGCAGCCGAAGCAGAGCAGCGTTGGCAGCCTCCTTTGCTACAATCTGATGCTGGCCCGACCTCGCATGGAAATGGGAGTGGAAAACGCGTCTATGTTCTCTCCACCGCGGGCCGTATCTCATGAGCGCAAAGGTCCAGTCCCATCCCATTCTGACGCCATGCATGCAATACATCAGCTACATATCATTTTCAAAATTTCGCAACGCACAAATCCACAACCATTGGCAGGTCTGGTCTGTCAGAATAATTCGAGCCGCGCTGTTCCATCAGGTCATTCACTCCCTGTCGAAACCTTGACTGAGCAGCTTTACAAATCGACATGCTAGAGTCGAATACCTCTGCGCTGTTTAAGATAATCATCGGAGTTCCCAATATCTTTACAGTCATCACGTCACCTGTAATCGCGAACGTTTAGTTCTAGTATACTACTAGTACGGACTTGGTCGAGGACATACCATATTGCTTGCCCCAGTCGCGATACTTGACCCAGATATCATCAACTGCAAGGTCCAGCAAATTCCCGATGATTGGAAGCCCCTTGGGACCAGGCGGCAGCACTTGTTTTTATAGGCATTGAATACGTAGGCGACAAAGATCGCGCCCGCCGCCGCTAATGCAATGTAGGTCTGAAGGAGCATGCCGCCGAAAATCTGGCTTCAAGGTGAGCGAAGCCTATTCTACGGATTGGATGAGTACTTACGCCGCGGCAGTCAACGAACATTTTACCTGATTCACCTCCTTACTTTCAGTTAGTTCTGATAATGGAATACCTCCCAAATTGGCCTGTCAGGGAAGCTTAGGGCAAATTTGCGGTCATCCGGGGATGCTGGCGCCATTTGAATTGCTTCACTGTAACCTTGATACCCTGCAATGCTCGTAGCAATTCTGTATCAAGAGTGGGGTAGACATTGCTGGGAATTCTCTGGCAGGAAGTAACACGGGGACATTATATAAGCGATCGGATACTCACGCAAATCCTAGGAATCCTTTAGGTTGACGGTGACCATGACGTGCAGCTGCAAAGACGCTGTCACCCATTCGACCGAGCCGAATAATGCCTGCGCCGAGTCTATCGTGATGCAGTTCTCAATCACTCGTGACGGATTTGGCGATTTCCTGCAGAGTATCATGTCCATTGAAAAGACGCTTCCGTTCGACTAGCTTCGTTGCCTCGTTTATGACTATGGCAGCTACCATGAACACCTCTCCCTTGTCCATCTTAACGCACTTCAGCGCTCATGAGGTGCCGAGCGTTCAGTCTTTATCTAAAGGCGTGGCAGCCGTCCTGGCGACGTGGATGATAAGTCGTTGGATATCGACAAGGAATCGTAAATACCCGCCAGGACCGCGTGGATGGCCTCTTATTGGCAACCTTTTGGATCTTCGTGGAGACCTCTGGCTGACTTTTACAAAGTGGAAACACGTCTACGGTATGAGCGTAATTCGTCGGTCTTGAATGTGCCTCAATAACACCACCTTTGATCCCAGGTCCTATCACCTATTTGAATGTGGCAGGACAACCTGTTGTTGTTCTCAACACACACAAAGCAGCAGCGGATCTCTTGGACCGCAAAGCTGCAATTTATTCGGACAGACCCAGGAATATCGTTGCCTCCGAGATTCTTACGGGTGGATTGCTCGTCGTCTTCACCAGATACAGTGAACTGTACGCATATAATGATAAGCTTCGCGGTGATTCGGCCGACTTTTTTTTCCTAGGTGGAGACGGATGCGAAGGGCCGCACACGAGGGCTTGAACAGATCCGTTGCTCCCTCGTTTCATCCTGTCCAGACCACAGAGGCGATCCTTCTCACACATGGCTTGTAAATGAGCCCCAGGCCTGGGACAATCATTTCCGAAGGTAAGATCATCCCAATCTGAGACGTACAGCGCTTAAATTTGCCTCCTGTCCTAGAGCCGCCGCCTCAGCGGTATTATCGATTGTATATGACCAACCGCCTCTCATGGACGCCCATGATTCTCGCGTGAAGCAAATCAATGACTTCGTGCAGAGACTCACTCGAGCAGCCTACCCGGGTGCCCATTTTGTGGAGTTCTTTACGTGGATGAAGTATCTCCCAAGTTCAATTGCCAAGTGGAAACGTGAGGCAGAGCAATGGTTCATCAGGGATGGAGCTATGTTCAAAGGCCTGTATGCGGACGTTGAGAGGCGCGTTGTGAGTCGTCTCGTTCCTTAGTCAATGGCTCAGCATTCGATCTAAGTTTCCTCGCAGAATGGCGGAGATGAGAGGCCAAGCTTTACGGCAACCTTGGTCAAGCAGCAAGACAGGCATGGACTGAGTATGACACAAGCAGCCTTCCTGTCTGGAACGATGTAGTGAGTAGTCCGTCTATCTGGTGCCGTTGTGTTTTCTTTGCTGACGGGGATGTCAGCGCTGCTGGTGCCGAAACAGTTCGTTTCTGTCTACCCGTTATTACTTGGGACTAGGCTAAATCGGCCCTAGACCTCTGCGGTGCTTGCGTGGTTCATGCATGCCATGGTCCTCTATCCTGAGATTCAGAGGAAGGTGCAAGAGGAGCTCGATGCTGTCGTTGGCAGGTCCAGACTCCCCACCTTCGCCGACCTTGAAAATATGCCATATATCCAGGCTACAGTAAGAGAAGCTCTTCGATTCCGCCCCGTTGACCCTGTTGGTAAGATATCCTCGTATATTGTACTCAAAGCAGTGTTGATCGATTCGTTTGCTTTACAGGATACCTCATCGTTCGATTGAAGTAGGTCGTTGCCGTGTTGCGGCTGGTGCAACAGCTAATATGTTGTGATTGCCCAGGACGACGTCTACGAAGGATATTTCATTCCTGCTGGCACCATCGTCATTGCAAACGTTTGGTGAGTGTCTGCTTGTGTGATTATTCTTATCAGGCGAATGACTAACAAAATCTCCAGGGGTTTGAACAGAGAACCTGAAGTCTATGGAGCTGACGCGGACACCTTCAACCCGTCGCGACACCTCGATGAGGATGGTCAACTTGCCCAGCGCCACCAGATACCAAGGAAGAAGGCCACGTCACGTACGGTTTTGGAAGGAGGATATGCGTTGGACGCCATATCGCGAACAACTCGCTCTTTATCGACATCGCGTGCATCCTTTGGGCCATGAACATAGAGCCCGCGAAGGATGCCAGCGGGAAGCCCATCATGCCTCTCGTCAACGAATCAATCAACGACGGTCTGGTAGTGTGAGTGTTTCCGGCTCGATGTTAATTGTGAAACCCAGTGCTGATGACTGCTTGGTCTTCAGCCGTCCCGTTCCCTTCAATGTCACGATTACTCCACGGTTCCCCGGTGCTGAGGTGCTGGTTGCCCAGGCCAAAGAGTTACAGGGACTCTGAATGATACTGTTATGAATGCCCATTGATAGACACCAGAGAATGCATGGCGTGCTCTGTCATCCATGCACTTCTGTTTTCTAGTTGTGTACTAGTACTGTACTGGGAAAAATAAAATTTCTTGAGCACTGCCCATCCACAAGCAAAGTCCGCTATTTTGCATTACATGTGGAGCGACTTGGACCTCTGTCAGTCAATTATGAGAGGTTTCAAGATCACAGTTCTTCAAATCAAATTTCGGATTTCTCGCCTGCCGGCCATTTCAGTATAAATGACATTTCACAAAAATCCCATGTTCGTGCACATTCGTATTTGTATCTCAAAAGCAAAGCGCATATCTAGTGGGAGGTTGATTTAATAATATCCGCGGCCTGGAGGAAAGAAAGTCAATATTAGGATGTTGGAGATATGCATCAATCTCACCTTTTCTGCGATGGCGTACACAGTGGCGAGCGGCGCGACTCCGATAGTCAGTGGGTGAATACCGGCATCAACGATACGAAGATTCGGGACGTCATAGACTCTCAACGACGGATCCACGACACCTTAACAAACACGAGTCAGTAAATGTAGGACGGCAACCCTAAACAAGGTGATCGCGATGGCTCACCTCCCAGAGAACGGGGCGCCAAAGGAGTTGTGCCTGCCTTCAGTTTCAGCGCCTGTATCATACTTGAGATAGTTCATGGAAAGTATACACACCAACTGGATGAACGTTGTCTGGACGAGTCAAAAAAAGGATGCATCAAACGAACAGAAAGGCAGGAATGACGCATTATCGGCTTACGCTGACGGAATTACGAATGTAGCTTAACGGAAGAGCAAGCAGTTAATCTCTGAGATATTCAAGTGATGGTAGGAGTAGCAAACCTTTCGAACTGGGTAGGGTCCTGAACATCGCCTGAAGGAACGTTATAACCTTCTATCATGTTGGAAATGGGCGCGGTCGACATCCAACGACGCATCCAGGTCGCGGAAATACTATGTACGGCAAGATCTGACAACAAAACGTCGTTTAGAGGGGGGGGAAATATTTAAACAAACAGCTCACCAAATGGATTGCTCAGATACTTTGGGTCGATAACTGGTGGGGCATTGGGGTCCGAT
>SJRY01000073.1:0-33043 GCA_011319805.1 Macrocybe gigantea | reverse complement strand
GGAATAGTTAGTTTTCCCGTGTAATTGCCTGTCACGTTACCTGGAAATGCTGTGACATGCCTTCTTGCCATGCGACGACTCTCTCTTACAGACGAGTATTCACGGGATGAAGACTCGACACGGGAACTTCATCCCCGGCACAGCTTCCAACGAGATGGGCGGCCAATTGTAGACGAATTTGCCCTCGTTGACGCGCACGATGCCCCCCTTTCCGTCAAAAAACGTTTGTGTGGAGGAATGCGGTCGTGAACATGGCCTTCATTGCTACGTGGTAGGTCACCAGCTGTGTTTTTTCGTGCCCAACAGAGAGTCACATCGACAGGTTCCTCTTCGCCACTGTTCTTTCTGTGTACAACAAATGGATGTTCTCGGTCGATCACTTCGCCTTTCCGTACCCCCTCTTCGTCACGACTATGCATATGTATGTCCAGTTTGTCCTTGCGGCCGCCATGCGAAACATATGGCCACGGCACTTTAAACCCAAAAATAGTCCATCGAGACGCGATTACTGGTGAATATGTTCATGACAGTGTCAGTCACATCAGGGGCGACTAACCACCGACGGTTTCCCGAATGCAGCGTAAAGGCTCTGCCCACGGCAGTGACATCAAGCTTAGATATTGGATTGTCTAATTTTTCGTTGAAAACGATCACGCTATCCTTTTACAGTACGTGCTGTCGCGCTAGCGAGACTTGAAGCTAATGCTCGTCCAGCCATGTGCAAATCCTCTTCGCTAATATTTGTGCTAATATTTGCGTTCCTCTTCCGACTCGAACGCTTTTCGTGGCGCGTCATCGGCGTCATACTCCTCATCTTTGCAGGTGTGCTTCTTATGGTGGCTACAGAGACCAGGTTTATTCTCGAAGGCTTCTTGCTGGTGATCAGCGCCAGTGCATTTGGTGGTTTGCGATGGAGTCTGACGCAGTTGCTTCTTCGGGACCCAAAAGTAGGCCTGGACAACCCAGCCGCAACTATCTACTGGCTTGCTCCTGCGATGGGCGGCACTCTAGCCATTATCAGTGCTATTGTTGACTCTTGGATGAAGCTTTTCCGAAGCGAATTCTTTGCCACTGGTACAAAGAGTCTGGAAACGATCTTTTTCTTGACCGCACCAGGCATCATTGCCTTTGGGATGGTGTTAAGCGAATTTTAGTGGGTCCCATCCCTTTCCTGGGTAGTGAAGTGGCCTTGACATCCGTATGGTGCCCAGCATAATCAAACGTACAGGAGTAATTCCCATGTCGATAGCTGGTATAGCGAAGGAGGTTACCACCATCACTATTTCTGCGTGGTTCTTTGGTGATCAACTGACACCGTTGAACATCACCGGCGTTGCCGTGACTATCTCTGGTGAGGTTTTTTGTTTTTGTTTTTTTTTCCCCGCATCACTCGGGTGCCGTGGAAACTGACGCACGGCGGGGATGAACAGGCATAATGCTCTTCACATTTCACAAGTATCGCAAGTCTATAGAGTCGAAAGTTCCGCTAGACGCGCACGGCAATCCGATATTTGTCGACGACGCCAATTCTGATACATTTGATGGGGGAAGAAGCCAATACGTCGAACTTGATGAAACCGTTCGATTGACTAGTGGGAGTTCACATGCTAGTGATGACCTGGAGGTGATGATTTTTTGCCAATTCGGATCAAACGACGCAGACTGAATCGAGTGACCTGCCCGGCAGGATGATGACCGTGAAGGACGTGGGCCGGAGCTGGAATTTGGGACTGGAGATGATGGAGAAGACGGAGGAACTTATACCACGTCGGTCACTAAACCATAGCCTGATGTCATGATACCCCATTGTGAGGCGATTCGGTATATTAGAGAGGAATTAAAAATAAGTAATAAGGAAGACGGGGGCGCTGTCGAGTGGGGATTGGGAAGACCGCGGGGGATGCAGGGCATTGCAATAGCCCTTGACAGGATCCAACATGTTATGCGAGGGACGCCGCACTTTCTCCATTGGCGGGTCGAGGCTGAGAAAAAGGCGGCCTCATGACTGGGACTGTATCATTTTGGCAGACAAGTGCATCAACCCGTAGCTATCAAAACAAGCTGGAGCAGATGGCGCAGACATTGGCTCCGTGATAGGGTTCCTTGATCGCAAGAGGACTGAGAGGGTCGCAGGCGGAGTCAAGACCGTCGACCGAATGAAGAGTGAGTTTTGGAAAGTGAAAAGATATTTTGCGTGCCGCGGCGATCGAAGGGCCACGTGGCGTTATACGAGCACGCGTTGCCGACGGAATGCTGGCTCGCCGGAGTCCAGAGTAACGATCACGCGCTTTTTGTCCAGCCAGTCCTCCTTTGTCTCCAACGAGTTCTAGGATAAGCGAGGCACACGCTGCCAGACCCGCCTATTGCTTCAAAAATACCCACGTCGCAGTAGTGAAACGGGCGCAAGGGCCGGCCTGGCTGTGTGTCGATTTCTAAGGCAAAAGATCCGATCGGAGTGCAGCAAGCCTCAGCGGCTGTGTTGAAACCTGTCTTTTTCCTTTTTTTTTTCCTTTCCTTTCTTTTCTTTTTAGGGTATACCCAAACCGTCACAAGTGGTGACTCCTCCGATATATAGTCCTCTACCCATCACTCTGATCGACATCTCAATGGACGACACTTTCCAGTTCATCATCGAATCGCCCCAGCACAACCAGGGCCACAAGAAGCGTCCCCGCCTAGTCACTTCCTGCGACAATTGGTATGTCCTACTTTGTTTGATCGTCTTTCATCGCACTTATCCCCAATCCCCCATCAAGCCGTCTTAAGAAAATCAAATGCCTCCAGCCAACCCCAGAGGCAAAATGTGAGGCGTGCAAGGCCTCCAAAATACCATGTCGATTCCGCGACAGGGAAAGGTATTTTGCGGAGCGCAGCCGTGCCATCGCCGGGCCCAGCGTAAATTCGGGCTATTCTGATGAGCAAAGGTGCGTCTTAGCCTGGCTCTTGTAACATTTGCGCCACATCCACAAGCCAGGCTCCACAGATCAGACAACAGCGCCACGCTGGATGCATTTTCTGTAGCCTCTGGTTCTTCCAGTCCGTCAATGTCTCACATCGCAACTCGTTCTACGTCCCATTCTCCAAAGGCCAGTGGCTTGGTGGGCCCTGAAGGAGAGGCGAACGGCAGGTATCAGTCGTATCCTCCAGATCCCCGGCACGTACCCACTCGGTGCGTTCCTTTTGCATCCTTATATGGAATGTTTTTGGCGTTGACTCCCAACGTCCCCCTTTTTGTTCCTCATTTGCGTTAATAGACATGCTGGTTCATCGTCCATCTCATCTTATCACCACTCACGCAGCGACTCGTTAGGTTACGCCTACATTCCTCCGAGTTCCACTCCCCCGCTTCATAATTCTCGTCCCTCCCCCCAGCAAAGCTCCCGTCCTCTTCCTCTGTTCGACGTAGAACACCCTCAATTCCCTTATGGTTCGCTAATGCAACATTATGCTCAACTATTCTTCGAGCATTACGGCTCGGAATTTCCATTTCTGTCCTATGAAGATACCCTGAAGGAGGTCTGGGACAGGACGCTGCCCGCTGCATTGGCAAACTGCATAGCGGCCCTGGGTTCAAGGCGAGTCTACGGTTGCGAGGCGATGCGTGGCTGCCATGCTCAATCGGCTGTGTAGATTCTCCACTTTACCCGAACTCACGATGCGCGGCCTCCACAATGTCGCCGAGACATACGTTGATAACGCCAAGGTCGGTGCCTTGCCACTTGTTAGGAGCCAGCTGGGAAGCCTGACTTTGCGACAGACCATTCTGTCATCGATAACACATATACCTACCATGGATACCCTGCACGCGTTGATGCTCGTCTCATGGTCGGAGTACAAAAACAACAAAATTACTGGTACGTTCATATGCCGTCTTTCTCGACATGATGGCTGACCTTTTAGCAGGTTTTCGTGCGTACTATCAAATGGCTATGAGAATGGCTATGGATCTAGGTCTCTCAGACCAGAACGCAATCCAAGTCCATCTTGGAGAGCGCGAACGCAATCGCAGGCGATTGACGTGGTCTAATATCCTTCAACTCCATGCCGCAGCATCGTCATCGTCATACAGCAGGTAATATTTTGGTAGCCGGTGGGACATGGATATATCCCCTTTTATTTGCATTATACATCCAGGATGTTTTGACTATGAACTGACAAGCTGTACTCTACATTACAAATAATGCTAATGCACGTCGTCTTTCCGTGCCAGAGTGGTCTGGCACTGCAGCACCTGCGTGAGTCATCTGAACGCTTACGTTGTGTTCTCCTTCCTTCGCGGCAATTGTTGGATAGACTCCAAGACTGCGCGACAGCCCATCATTGCATCAGACCCACCGGTGCGGTATCCGAAACTGTAAACATAGATGTGATCGATGTTGCATATGGTGCCATCTCCGTTTTCTTTCCCTTTTTCAACTTTAATTTTTCCATAGCCGCCCATGGTTCTGATTTCGCGTACTGGACGGAAAATACAGACCGAATCGTAGTTCTCGTTACGTCGGCAGTTGCCATTCCCCGTCCTGGTTGAAAAGTCACTCAATGTTGCTCTGACATGGCCGTCTAGTGTGTCATGTACAAATATTGACACAGGACACACATGACCTCCTCCTCCTCCTAGTCATGGGTCTCGGCGTCCCATCAGTCCTGGCGGCATGGGAACACTTGGCTCTCGATGGCAAGCTTCAAACCGCGAATTCACAGACAGTGCGCGATACGCATCAAAAAATCAACTCTTTGACAGTTGTACCTCGCTCGCCACCGATTTGATGTCAGATTACAGCCTTGGATACACGCATGCTGTTCTCTCGCTCCCCACTTGATGCCTCGTCAGACGGCTTGCAGGCATTTTTTTTCTGTGACGTGCGATTGTCAGCGCTCTTGTCATCTGGGCGCCATCTTCCACTCCTCCCTTCCATCAGTTAAACCTTGCTAGCCGTTTCTGCATACTCTCCTACCCTACATCCGCCCCCCTCCCAAAGCCAAGTCGCCAGGTTGGACCGGGCTGTGTGAGAAGGGCTCGCTTGACTTTGAGGGTCGTCGTTCCACATGCCGCAATCCATTGACAAAGATGAAGCCTACACGATCGCCGCTTACCTGCGCGTAGCGTCCGTCGCTATCGCCCTTTACGAGTGCGCAGCTTCGTATTCTCAATTCCCTTCGGGCGTAAAGCAGTAGTAACTTGCTTCCCCGCAGCTTCCTCGAGACCTTTCCCACGTCATGGCGCTTCTATGCTCAGCAATACAGATCTCGTCGCATCTCGTTCGTCTTTTGTGAACTGTCGCCCCTCTCACAATTCAATTCGCATCTCCCATAGGCTTTCAGGAGTGCTGTTTGCGTTGATACAGTATGTCGTAGATTCTCTGCCCTAGTTCGTCTCACGTAACCCGCCTCATGAAACTAGAAGCATAAGTATTGTGACCCTCGTCATCAGCAACGTTAGTACCCTTCGCCGTCTCCTTCGGTCTCGCAATCAATGCCATTTTTTTCCCTTCCAGGTGGGATTTTTTTACGAGCACTTTACGGATGAAACGTGCCAGAGATTTTACCTGGTTCCTCCGAGTTTCAAAGGCGAGCAAGGATAATCCGCTCACGACGGCCATTTCAAAATAACGAGATGCCCGATTTTCCTAGTCCTACAAGCCATGGTATCCGAGGCCATCTTGGCTATCAGGTACGGTTTATGCATTGCTCGGGTCGTCTCGCCCTCACGATTTCTCAGAGGTTGGAACTTGTCGAGAAGGTCAAGGCAGATGGGGTATGGGCTTCTGGCCATGTATGCGATCGCGTGCGCGGTGAATATCAAGCTCACGACGCAAAGCGTATCTTGTACTGAACGCAGCTGTCCAGCTTCAATGGGTGACCACCCTCTATAACAGGAGACGTAAGATCGTCAGATTATGGTCCCAGTAATCCTGTGCTCACATCTGCGATAGCGATGCCAGGCACCATCCATGTGAGTACTTGGTCAACGAGCTGCCACCGTGGGCGTTCTGAACTACGGAACTCTCTCCAAATATAGCGAAAGTGAGCCAATCTTTGATAACGATGAAATCTGTCCCTGAACAAGCCGGTTCCGCCCAGCTGCAGAGCGTTCAATTCCAACCCAGGCCACCAACTGGGTGCATGGACCAACTACGCAGTTGCTGTAATCTATGATTTTGCGATGACGGCGATATCCATCTTTTACCTTCTCAAGTACAAGCGAACTTCTAACAGCTCCATGCAAGTGCCACTGTCACGTGTCCATCGTCCAGTAGTTTAATTTCTCGTACACAACAGGATGTCAAAATTGACGAAGATGTGAGTTGAACTGGTGGCTTTAGACATCTCTTAGCTCTGCTCAACTTGTCCGAAGGATGCTTTATGACGGCATCGGCTATTTCGTTGCATTGGCCGGTGGGCACTCTCCCAGCCAACGTCGTTCTCCTCTGATTCGGAATTAGCCGTCAACCTCGCCAACGTTTTCCTCTTCAAAAGCCAGCTAGAGATTCAGGTACCTATCTGTCGATATGCCAGATGAAGCTACTAATTGCAAATCATCTCTAGACGGCTGGGTGAGCGATGAATGACTTCGCAGCCTTGGGAAGATTAAAGCTGGTTGTTCTCTTAGTGCATCTTTAGGTTATTGCGTGTCATGGATCATGTCGCAAAGGTTGCTGATCCATTTATACGGTGCGTTTGCTTGAGCGCGTCTTTGGTAACGGCTACTGAATGGAAGCCACTTCAGATGCTTCAGTGGAGCGTCGGAACGAGAGCATCAGTGAGGCAGTCACAATAACCCGTAATGTCGAGTCGGCACGCGACATCAGCCATGCTGTCCGAACCCAGTTTGAACAAAAAACAAGCAACCACCACGATCTCAGCGTTCCTGAGTTCAGCTTTGACACCCAATTCGAGCAAGCCGAAGTCCCTGAGGTAGAGGTCAGGATCGAGCGCACGGTAAAATTGGACCGCCGGCTCAGGACGTTCGAGCTGGAAAATTACTCAAGGAGCGGAAGATATGATCCGAGTCGAGTGTGATGCAGGCTCCTTTCTTGAGGAAGCGTCATCTTCCACTGTAATCTATTCATTCAGTCGCCAATTTAGGCGCTGTGTACAGTATCAGTATCAGCACACTGTCTATCATATCAATATACTAGTGTTAATAGTGCGTTTGCAGTGGCGGGATTGAAACGTGTGGTACAGTTGTATGTATGTTTCCAGGAGAGCATCTTATCGCAACCCGGATCAATGACGGGTGTGCCTCATCGCCGCTTCATACGGCACAGCCCTCTGCTGCTGGTTCAGCACCATCTTCAACGTTGACCGTGAAGATCCAATTCGCTCGAGGCTGGTCCTCTATCGCTGGTCGTTCCCCCTCCCCTTCATCCAATGACAGCTACAATTACTCAGCCATTGCCTAACGGCGCAGAATTCATCGTAAGGCTGACTTATTCAAACCAAGAAGCTCACGGCGTCGTGGTAAGCCAACGTTGCTTGTTCAACTTGCTCCTGCAATAACCGGAGCTTCGCCAAGGTCTTGGTCGTCATTTCGTGCATATCTCTGGTGGCGGTCGTAGGGTTGCTGGCTGTCATAACGGTAGGACAAACCTAATTCGTCTATCTTTTTTCTTGACGCTGAAGAGATCAGATATCTGCGTTCAATACTAGGACGTCGCTCGACCAGCACCTGTTCGTTCGGACCCATGTTGCTGCTTATTTCTTCTCGTTGCTTCTCTGTAACCTCCTTCAATGCATGTCACCCGTTCCGTCGTTGTGTTTCACCTAGCTCACGGTGTTGCATCTTGTAGCTATCGGATCGATAATTAATGCCAGATGGATCAACCACAAGGCCGTGACGTTTGGGGATTTATGCCTCACTCAAGGTCGGGAGCCTTCCTCAAGAACGTCAGAGAGACATCAAAAGCTAATTCTTCGCAGGGCTGCTTAAGCATGTTTCTGACGTCGGAACGGCTTTCTGGACGCTGGTTCGTGCGCAGACCATCGAGAAATGCAGGATGCGTTGAATATACCTTTGCAGGTCATCGCGATTCACACCTTTTGCTTACTTTTCCTGGAGCTTAAGATGCGTACATTCGTGTTGTGGATGACCCTTTTTGGCGGCTGGTCAGCAATCGCAGCGTTGGTGGTTTTGGGACCTGCGACTGCGAGTGCGGACAAGAGGGGCTCGTTCTGTACGTCCTAGAGATACAATATCGCATGACTTACTGATATTTCTTCTTGTACAGATGGTATATCAGGATATTGGTGTTGGATTTCACCCCAGTACAATGTCGAACGAATCACGTACGCCTTTTTCCCTTGCTTGCTTGGTTTGCTCAGCTAAACACACTGTCAACTAGCCTGGATTATATGATCGTAAGTGTCGACGCGCTATTCCTCTGTTTCTGGTTCGTGACGCTGCCAAAAGATGTTCCTAGTCGCCTTCGTCTGCTTTGCGCTTTATGCTCTCATATTTCTTCGTCTGAGGGGAAACCTAGTGCGGACGGGCTGGAGACTGCATTTTCGCAGCACTACTGAACTGGAAAACGAGAATGGGCACAAAAGTGTCTTATCGGATGACAGGGCGATGACCATTGCCCGGCACATGCTGTTGTGAGTCTCCGCGTGCTAGTTTGTGTTCCGTGTCTTATACCCATCATGTTTCAGATATCCAGTCAGTGCTCATTAAAAAAATCCTGCAGCGTGGCCTTCTAAGCATGAAGAATTTTTAGATCGCATACATCATCCTTTTGTTGCCTGTGGCATCGTCCCGATTCGCGGCGTGGGGAGGGCACCGCGTCCCATTTGAAGCGACAATATTTACGTACGTCTCTACGTTAATTTTTTTCTTCGATTTAGTCGCCAAAGAGAGGCTCAGTGCTTCAGTATTCCTTCTGTCGGGCTTGGAAACGTCATCTTGTTCACGACGACGCGCCACATTTTGCCTCTGGAATCCATGAAAATTGGACGACGGGTCATTTCTCAACCGCAACAACTTCCTCCGCCGCCAGATAGCCACGGCGTAGATCCGTACTATCAAACTTCCCACCCCGTGGAGCAGCAGGATACTTCCGGCGAATCACGGTCATCCTCCGAGAGCAGCATGAAGAATTCCGCATCCACGGTTTCCGCTAATTCCGCAGATTCGTCCTTGGACACGCAAACAAAACGAACGAAGCCTCGCCCACCGGATATCATTATCACTAGGGACAGTATCGAGAGTATGTACAGCGTCTACGATGAAGAGGAAGTACCGGGTATACAACATCATGGTGCACAAGCACAAGGGGCACTGACTTCGCACTGGAGTCCTGATCATTCCCCACAACGCAGGTCAGTCGCGGCCCTATGAGATCCATATCCATCTAAAGCTCATGATACTTCCTTCAAACCTAGGTCATGGCTGCGTTTCGCGAGTTGGCATGGAAAGTAGTCAGTTTGTCTTTCGACGACCGCAATAATAAGGGTGAATAGAATAAAGAAATTTCGAGAAAGTGCTGATGAGCGAATTAGTATGAATCCCATGGGAGGTCACCTTGAAAGATTGTGTCGCGGAAGCCCTCTCGATTATTAATGTCTGGACACCAGTCTAACAGTGGCACCAATTCTGGGCTGGAAGAGTAATACGAATGGAAGCGATGCCAAGGGTTCCTCTGCCTCCGTTTGGATCGCAAGAATGTGTGGCAGCCGTAGAGGTCAGATGAATACGGAAGGTATCCGTTCGCAAGCTAGAAGATAATGAGCATCCGGACGGAAGTCGTCAGGAACTGAAGAAATGCGTACCTCTCCTTCCTGGGCCTTTCCGTTGTGGTCATCGTCAAGTGCTAAACCCATATAATGAAATTTGGCTTCAGGCCAACGAATTGCAAAACGATGCAAGTCCGTGAATCTGGGTCGTTTGAAGTCGTATCCGACGACCGTGACCTTCTGCGGGTAACGGCCTGTATATTCATGGAATCGCGCCACCGAGAATAAGAGATTTTGAAAAGAATCGAGCGCGTAATTCTCCGTTGTTGTGCGGGCAAAGACGCTTTGACCAGTCTTTATAAGACCTGCAGAGATCGCTAATCGTAGATAGGATTCTGCTTCGGTGGTGACCGCTGTGCCTCGCGTTTGGCCCCTGTAAAACCAGTGAAATTTGAGTCAAGGTGGCGCAACCGCGTCAAAGGGGCGTTTGCGCGAACCCGCTGAAGACCAGCAGTGATTCCTCATCTCGTCTGGCAGATTCCACACTTATGGAGCGTCAAGAACTACATGCTTGCAAAAGCGAGCTTGGTGACTCACCCCATCTCAATATGCGCGAAAAACGCAGACAGGCGACCTCCACCTTGCTGATACGACTCTAATATCCACTGGTCCTCCTGTAATCGAAGATCAGGGTCCGTTCCAGTCCAAATGCCATGACCTGGGACAACGATCAGATGCTTGAGATCTTTAGCTGGGGTTGACCAAGCGACAGTGTTGAACAAGCCATGGATGCATGGGTGCGCGTTGGGCGTCGATGAGAAAGAGCGCAGGTTGTAAAACGCGGAAAGGAGCGAGAGAAACGCTAAGAGAACGACACCTAGGTTGGTTATGCGCGTACGGCCGAGGAGCCAGGCGCCGAGTTTTCTTCGTCCTCGGGATGGCTGCAGCTGCTTGCTGGACTGGACTGGTGTGGGAAGCATCAAGGCGTTCCAACCCTCAGTGACCCACGCAGCAGCAAGCTTTGACCCACTCCAATCCAGTATAAATTATAACGTTCAAAAGTATATCAATACAGTAACGCCAGAAACACACGGATCTATGAGCACAATCCTCGCCCCGGTTCTCACTCTCCGTCTAGCTCTCCGGGAAAAAACCTAGCAACCCTTCCTGATCCTCCATTGGTTCGCCCTCCAGCTCTTGCTGCCATGTCTGGAGACGGATGATCATCATCTCGTCCCAAAACCGCGTTGCCGTCTGGTCTCCCTTCTTCAAGAACCCGCGTATGTGTTTAAGCCAGTGCTTCACTATTCGGAACCTGACCTCAACTTTCAAGTTATTCAGCGAGTTCACCTCGAATGGAGGTAACGCTTCCTGGTAAGCCAACAACGAAATCTGGCCAAGCCAATAGAATGGAACGACTGTTGGAAGCCAGCATTAGGCAAGACGCCGTCTTCCACTTCTTTATCCACGTACCGTTGCAAATGAAAGGCGGCTCCTCGTTCTGCCCTTGAACATTGGATTTCTCGGGTGACCCCAACCAGTTCTGTAACCAGTTGTGCAATGCGAATTGCAGGAGATAGAGTTCTTGGTTTACCGCTTCTGTATTTAGCGATGCACGGTCTCCACTCGACCTCGGGAAGCGCCCCTGTAGACACGTATCAAACAACCGTCGTAAAATATAGTGTACCAGGATGAAATGGGAGAATGAATTAAGGGGGATTGTCTCGGTGATCTCGCGAGTTTGCAACAGTGCAGAAAGGGCGAACGGCATGCTCGTGCCAATGATCCGGGATTGGGCAGGTCCGTAGGGTGAGGCAGACTGCAGAGTCATGTACCAGTCTGATGCGCTTTGAGCTTGCCAGAGAGCGTCTTCACAGGGAAGGTTGAATTCGATCTCGTTGGGGTGATATGACAGCGGAAGAGCGAAATAGATGGTGTGACAGCAATCATGAAGGTATGACCACCAGATAGCCCTAAGGTGAAACATGTCAGATGTGCGCGGCCTGAGAAGGCCCGTAGCGTAGTCTGCCACAATACCGTTTCGTCATCTCCCTCCCTATCCATTGTTGCCAGATGAGCTCTAACGGAAAGCTAGTCAAAGAAGGAGGCACCCAAGATGCATTCTTGGTGATCATGCCAGTGCGGCGAATCATCTATGGGAAGGTGTCAGGTAGCTTCGCGGAACAAATGTTGAGCCTACCATGACGAGCATACCATGATATATGCTAGACGATGCCCTTTGGTCCGGCTGCTGATGGAACAGACCAATGGTTTGTAACAAGACGACAGCCAGAATGAGGTGTATCTGATCAGCAGAATCTGTCGAGTTTTTAGCCTTGCAGTATGGTCAGATGTTGACAACGGTCTAGAAATGTCGCATGCATACGAATTCTGCGACCAGGGCTTCGCGTGCGGTTTCTAATATCCTTCCAATGAACGAAGCCGCTTTGCGAGTCTTCACGAATAACGCGCCACAGGCATACATCGCGCTGAGAAGGATCGGAGGCTTATTCTCAGAATTGAGCGTCGTTGCGTGTACAATGGGGACCTGAGACAAGAACGCAGACTGGAAGAGGTAGACTGGGCAAATGTCAGAAACTTTCTCCTGTATGTAAAATGTGTCGGATTCAGACGCACGATAGTGCTGCAATTCGGCTGGAGGCGTGTTGTCGATGATCGAGTCGGAAGGAGAGGAGTGCCGTACGTCACTTATTGCAGGCTGGACAGAGGACATATACAAAAGTGAGTTCGCTGACACTGCGGCTGACGGATCCTTGTTCAGATTTACGTCGTACGCAACTTGAGTCGTAAAAGGAAAGTCGTCCGTCGAACTTGTCAATGAATTGATGCCTTCGGGCCAGGAAATCTCTTCCGAAAATGGACGAATGATGGGCGGTGGGGAGAACAGGTCTGTGAGGAACGCCTCGAATAGGTTTTTGGAATATGCAGAGGTTAGGTGGCTGTGGACAGGCAAGAGGGATGTCGCGTCTAATGAAGTAGCAATCGCCGACGTCGAAGTCACTCCTTCCGTTTGCCGGGAATCATCATCCAACGTCGGCATCGATTCGATAGACGACTTGTCATCGGCAATTTCAGAGAGAGAGTTGGAATCGACAGGAATGACCTGGGCCACTGCTTTGGCGTCCAGCGGCCGGGAAGGGACGGTATGGCTGGTTTCCGGCGTCGGCACAAAACTAGTCGCCGGTGATGTTGGCGAGTCTGACGAAGCGTCTGTAGGGGTTGCCGTAGTCGCTGAGAGGACAGAAGTGTGTCTGCCAGAAGAAGGAAATATGCATTCCTTCCCTCGACTGACACATTTGGAGCACGGTGACTGGCGATCGCATCTGATTTTCGATTCTGTGCAGGCGATGCAGGACTTCCGTCGGTTGCGGTTCGCGCTGTATGAGATGGATCCAAGCAATTAGAACATGAATGCACGTGTCACAGGGAAATACAAGGGCGCACGGGTCGCTGCAACTCTTTTTATGCCTGGTCAGGAGATCGCTGCGCGTGAACTGGGAATCACACATCTAACGCGACGCGCGAGTGAACGACCGACCGACGATCCATGGAATGGAGAGTGACTCACATCACAGCGGTGAAGGCGTTCATTGGTATCTGCAAGGCATTGCATGAGCGCGCCTGGAAGAAGAATAGAGCAGGAGCGCTTACGGGTGCGTAAATGTCGGTTGAGGTGGGTCGTGCGGGTGAACTTTGCAGGACAGCGGGGACAGAGCTTGTTCTGGGGAGGGTGGGAACATTGCCCCTGTGGTTCCGCATTTTAGACGGTGTACCATCCTTCTTTCTGAACTCTGCTGGCAACGTCGACGAATCCCAGGCATCAGCAAGGGGTTGCATGATGGAACCAGAGGAGCAGAGACGCCAGAGAAGCAAGTATACAAGCCAAGAGAGAACGTCCGCTGCGCTCGGAAATGCAGCAGCCCTGGGGCCAGATATAGAAAGAACTGTCAATTCAACGCACACGGACTTTTGTCCTAACATTCCTACGGTACTTCTGCAGTGCGCCCCATCTCCCGCTCCAGCGCCCATCTAACGGCCTCCTCAACGTCCGAGGCCTCGTGCGTCGGCGTGTGGTGCGGCGGACCTTTCCGTGGGTCGTATACCCCCGTGTGCACAAGGATAGAAGCCCAGTGGGCATCATTGGCCCCGGCGATATCTTTTGTGATGCGCATTGACGTTAAGCGCGCGTTCATCAAGCCCTCATATATCACGTGCTTACCAGATTCAGGATTGTCTGTCCACGTATAAACGATTCAGTCCCTGCTCTTTGCATTCTTGCCTCGTTGGGCACTTACCTCCAATCATGTATCTGCGAAGTCATTAGTGAAGGCTATGACTAACAGCTCTCTGTGCGCTTACACTCGCAGTTTTGATTTTGTCGCGCCATATAACTGCGCTGCTTGACGAGCCAGCACGCTTTCGGCGAACTGATATGTCGCCCGAGTAGGTTTCCCGTATTGGATATACGGATACGTAAGTCCAGTCAATGACTGCACGGCGCAACAAGGAACCCCATCATTTGTGATGATTGTTATCGGAAGCCAAGAAACGCAAAGAAATGGAAATCTACCCGCCTTATAGACCGCCTGAAATGCTTCTCTAAATGCCCCTTGGCCGAGTCTGGGATGCTCAAAGTCCGATTTCCATAAAAGATCCGGGTTACAAAACACGACCTGCACAGGATCTGCGCCTTGCTTGTCGTGTTCTATATACGGGCCACCAATGATTCCTCCTGATTGAATAACGTCACAAAGGACCTGGACTGCAGGAACGAGATAAGATCAGGCATTGTTTTCCATTTATTTCATGTGCGTCGACTTTTACCATCAAGAGCCCAGTTCCTAGGATCGTGAAACACCAATGCGGCGGATATCTGGATCTGCGAGAAATTCACCCTCTAGGTGTCTGGAATTAGTTAAGTGCATACATAGAAGATTCAGATTCGGTATTCACTCGGGCAGCCCCACGCTCTGCTGCCATCAACTCGTGGAAAGGCCAAACGCTGAAAGCATCAAGTTGCAGCCACTCAAGACCGATCAATATTCTTTCAAGCGACTGACGCTGGATTCCAATTAAGAACGTCCAATGTCGTATATGCGTGCTTAAACCCATAGCTTTGGGTTGTGAGCGTTCTTGCCTGCCAACCACCGAATGGGCATACATACTTCTCTGCCGCTTGACGTACAGCATCCAGTTTCCCCCCAAGAACAAGGACGGGTTTGTCCGCGTAATCCTGAACAAGAGTACGCAGAATAGTATGCGCTTGTATATACTTCTCTGTAGGTATCTCGGATAGAGCCTTAGTATGTGAGAGAATGGGCGCATGGCGGAAAGATACCTCGACGCCGAGCATTCTCGTGAGTCTGCGGCATCTCTCTGCTTCAGTCATGCCACCGCCGTTGGTCAACTAAGACGAGCGTAAGCCGGACTGAAGCTACAATACTAGGACGAAATTACGAACAAGAATATAAGGTATCTTCCTGCACGAGAATGTACCGTCCGCAAGGCGTAAGGACTGGTCAGAGAACAGCGCTCACTTTCCTAGGACGTTGTCACCTTCGAGGAGAGCTAAAGCCTTGCGAGCCGCAGGGAGGACATTTGGTCCACGAAGTAGAACCCCATCCTGCCCGAGTCCTGACTGTTAGATTGGCTGAAGCATAAAGAGAGCTTGGCACATAACCGACAATATCAAGAACGAACGCGACTGGCGCCTGGCGTTGATTTCGTGCAGCCACCGTGTAACATCTGTAGGCAGCACGGGAGGTTCGCAGAGATGACCTCGACAAGAGGATAGACATCATGAAACTGGATGTCACGTCATCAGGAAAAACCCAATGCGGTAGTTAGGGGCGGTTTGGGACCTAATTTTGAATATAACGGGTAAAGCACAGTAAAGGGACGATAAAGATTGACCTAAGATATTGGAAGGAGGCTTCGGTGCCAATTCAGGCTAGTTACCCACAGATGGATGACTAATTATGGGGTAGTTCCCGATCTTTTGCGCCGTTTTGATAACTCGCTCGACGCACCGCTGACGCTTCCCTCGCGTCCTTGTAAGTGCGTATGTCTTGTTCTTTTGCCTTCTCCCACAAGTCTGATACGGTCAGACCTGTTCCGCACGACTACGACTCATTCTCAATCTCATTCAAGTTTGACGAGAGGTGATTCAAGATACCGACTCCGAGTCGTCCGTGGCGACATGCCGCGGTGTCCTGGTTGCGGCCATCTCATCGCGTCGTATCATGGCCTTCAAAAACATCTCAAGATGTCAAAGCGGCCGTCATGCCAAGCCGCTCGTTCTCATTTCATTGCTGACTCGGACTTGGACGACGCAGAACCAGACACAGAAGGCCATTATCTGGCAGCCCACCAGCCTGTTCGACGGTTCGATTTACCTGTACTAGGCGAAGATGGTGTTGGTTACGGTACATCTTGTGTTTCTATATGCATTTTCAAAACTTTCTAACCCCCGATGTCAAACATAAGACTCGGACTATCCAATGCAGGATCTCGATATCGCGCCACCTATCCATGCAAGCGGCATTGACGATGAGCATGGCGCGGCAAATTTCGATGTGCAAGGCTTTGACATGGAGATCGAGACTGAGCTTACAGCCGCAGATGATGCCGACGAGGATGATGATTATACCATCGACGAAGACGTTCGGGCTTTCTACAAACCTACCGGCGTGGGCGAGGAGGCAATGGATTTCGACTCCGATGAAGACAGTGACAGCGGGCTAGATCTCGACGAGACTGGAGCATCAGATCTGTACGTGGACATTGTGGATGATGCAGAACTGCGCACGGCGGCGCTAGAGCAGCCCGGGATGCAAAGCTCCGAGTCCGCCCCTTCTTTTATAGTCTCACACATCAAAAGGTTTCCTCCAGAGCTCGGCAAACCTGGCACACCTCTGAACGGCATGCCAACAAACCATGCATATGACACATATCGCTGCAGCTTCGACGACATTTCCAACAATCCCTGGGCACCCTTTAATTCCAAGCTCGATTGGGAAGTGGCAAGGTGGGCAAAACTTCGAGGCCCAAGTTCGACGGCGTTGACCGAGCTACTGGGTATCGAAGGGGTAAGTACGGCTCACCTCAGCTGAGCCAGATATTGCTGACATGTTTTCCATGCAGGTCGTTGATGCTTTGGGACTGTCATTCAAGAACTCACGAGAACTGAATCAGAAAATCGACGCGCAACTTCCAGGAAGGTTGAATTTCAAACATGGCGAGGTCAAATCAAGTGGCGAGACATTCGATGTATATTACTGTGATCCTCTCGAGTGTATAAAGGCTCTGTTTGGTGATCCAGAATTTTGCGATTCCCTTTTATTGGAACCAGAGCAGCATTTTGACAAGCACAACAAGCGGATTTATCATGAAATGAACACGGGCGTCTGGTGGTGGAAAACACAGGTGAGGATGCAAATGCAATTGCGGCTCTGCGACTTGGCATAGTACTCCATTCAATCTTGTCGCTAGATCGAAATAGAGAAAAGGGAATCAGGCGCTACGATAATTCCCATGATACTCTCATCGGACAAGACACTAGTCACTCTTTTTAGGACAAAGCAAGCATACCCCGTGTATCTGACCATCGGGAATATCCCAAAGCACCTTCGTCGCAAACCTTCGACTCATGCGCACGTCTTGCTGGCATATCTCCCGACGACAAAACTGAGCACATCAAAGTCCAGGCCTCGCGACGCCGTGCTGTCGCAAACCTCTATCATGCGTGCGTGCGCAAGATTTTGTCACCCTTGAAGAAGCCAGGCATTGACGGATTGGCTATGGCAACGGGAAGTGGTGTCATGTATTATGCTCATCCTCTCATGGCCGTCCATGCTGCAGATTACCCCGAACAACTCCTCGTCACATGTGTCAAATCTAACAACTGTCCGAAATGCATGAACGAGGCCAAGGATCTCGGCAATCCTGATGCAGAAATCAAATTCAGAGATCTCCATAAAATACTTGACATTTTGCAGGGCTTCGAAGACATGTCACCTGCCGAATACACACAAGCCTGCGCAGAACAGAAGATAAAACCTGTCGTTCACCCATACTGGGAGGATCTACCATATGTTAACATTTATCGATCTATCACACCTGACTTGCTGCATCAACTGTACCAGGGCATCATCAAACATGCCTGTACGTGGATCGGGGAGTTGTATGGTGCAGCCGAGATCGACCTGCGGTGCAAGGTTTTACCGCCAAACCATCACATCGCATCTTTCGCAATGGCATCTCTTCGTTATCACACGTGACAGGAACTGAACATAATCAGATATGTCGTTTTCTTCTTGCTCTAGTCATTGATGCACCTTCTCCCCTTCTCGATCCCACATCTTCCCAGCGTATACTTTGCGCTTTACGGGCAATTCTCGATTTCACTTACCTCGCTGCATACCCGATTCATTCGGATGTGACGTTGCACTATCTGGAAGATGCCCTCGATCAATTCCATAAGGACATGGGGGCTTTCGTCGAATTGGGTATCTGATCAGACATGAACCTACCGAAGCTGCACGCACTTCGACATTACGTTACAACGATCAAGCTTTTTGGAACAACTGACAACTACAATACGGAGTATACGGAACGCCTCCATATTGATTTAGCAAAGGATGCATACCGGGCGACAAATCGCAAAGAAGAATTCGAACAAATGACATCATGGCTCGAGCGAAAAGAGAAGATTTTCCGCCACGACAAATATGTTCAGTCAGGATCGGGACCTCTGGCTCGGAGAAGCAGCACTGAAACCTTCCCCGCCGGGCTGGCCTCTCAACCGTCATTTGTCAGGCGCTTTCTGCTCCTCACTCCCAGGCGCCTTTTGCAACTGACGAAGTACCCGTCCATATCAGCTGTAACATTCGAGCAGCTGAAAATTGATTATCATGCAACCTTTTTCGAGGCAGCACTTGCCCGATTTGTAGCTTTGGTTGGAAACCTAGTCTGCATACTCCTCGTCAAGTTGAAGATGAGGCCAATCATGTTAGGTTATACTTCGATTCCGTTGCAGTCTATCACAAAGCCAAGTTTTGTGACGAGGATGGCCATACAATTGATTCCTTCCATGCGACACCTGAAAGAATCAGTCACCGTCGTGGTCGATCGCAGATGAACCATCCTGCCTGCCATGACACTGTCTTGGTAAACTTTCAAGACTATGACAACGAAGACTCCAGTATCCAAGGTATCCTACAAGTTCACTAATGTCTGAATGCAACCCAAGCTGAGCAATCTGTAGATTATCGATGTGGTCAGGTTCGAGTTATTTTTTCAATTCCGGATCGCTTCCTCGGCTCTCTATTTGACAACGAGACTCATCACCCTCCAAAATATCTCGCTTATATCGAGTGGTTCTCCCCTTTCAAGAAGATGCCAGAAGAGGGCCATGGCCTGTACAAACTGACTCGGGCGTGACACAATGGGGATATAGTCAGCAGCATCATACCTTTGACGCATGTTCGGCAGAGCGCTCACCTGATCCCCATTTTGGTCCTTCTCCTCCCCCAAATTGGAAAAGCCATGATGTTTTGCAACTCTGTCCGACATTTTACTGGAATCCTTTCACTGATCGCCTTGCTTTCAGCCGCGTTGCCACACAGTACCTGAACTGTGACCAGAATCCGAGTCGGAATTGACTCCGAGTCGGATGCCTCAACCTCCAACCCTTGCGCGTGCTTCATTCTCTTGCCTTTCTCATACGTTCACTACTTGTATCAAAATCTGTCTCAAGCCTTATTGCACCAGGATCTCTATGTCTCTCCAAGTCCAGGCTCCTGGACCATCATTCCAGCTTTAGGCATAGCCTGCACACCCGGGCCTGTGGCCCTATCATTCATATCCGGGCTGTACTCACACCACCAATGACCCTATTTTTACACGCTGGCACCGGTCCGTATCTCCCAAGTATTTCCACTTTCGTTTTTAAAGTTTACTCACTTATCATGCGATGCATGGCTGAGCACCTCAATGACCAATAGCTTGCTGGGCCCCATCAGCATGATGTCCTCCGAGTGTCGCTGAACCGTGGTTGCGGTGCGCACGTGGGCGCGTCCAAGATGAGCACGGGGAGCAGTGTCCAGTGGGATGAGGAAGGCCTCATGCATGTGCAGGAGACAAGGCGGCAGAGCGGGAGTAGGAGCTGGAGAAGAAGCGCAAGGGCAGTGTGGAGGAAGAGACAGAGGGGAAGAATATGAAGAAGAAGAAGGGCGAGAAGGAGAAAGATAGAGAGAGCCGCGTATGTCGGAGGGAAGGTGCAGGCCACCCATTTCCCAGCAATTGCGTCGCCTGTGACCACAGAAAATCCAGGGGATGTCGCGCCATCTTCAGAACGACAAGCCCATCCGATTGTGACTGCCTGAGTGGCGACTCTGGATGGCCACTCCATGGATGACCACGAAGAGCCTCTGAATTCAGAACCTGAAGGGACCCAGCCGTTGTCGACCTCCATCAAGTGTACCTGACCTCAGGCTCGGCCTCTCTCTGATCACTTGCTCGGACGAACCACAACCGCTCCCATGGGACAAAGATGGTGAGACTGCTTGATGTGTTCCATCTGTTCGGTTTATTCAAACTATATATTTCCTAGGTGTTCTTTCTATACTCAACCGCGATGAATGATTTGGCCCAGCTGATCAACAATCTCGATCTCCAGGCCACTCCTGTGACTCTGGATATGGCACCGGCCAGGAAATCCCTATCTTTCCTCCGCTCGTTGACCTGCAACCATCGTGAAAGTCCCTATGGCGAAGACAGCCGACCAAGCAAAACAGCCTCCGCGCCGGTGGTGCGAAGGAGAGTCCTCTCAGCATGCATTGCGTCTCTCCAACGGCTCCTTGGATGCAGACTATGCCATCTTTGCATATTAAGGGCCTATGCATGAGGCATGCTCAAGGCGAAGCTGTTGAGTGACACAGTGATCGGCCAACAGATCACACCATGGCTCGTGTTGATGCAAGGGCTTTCCCCGATCAAGGACACTCACCCAAAGTCAACCAGTCTGCATCGCCGGAGAAGACCACCTTCCGTCCGAAGCACAAATGCATGCTGATGCCTGGTGCTGAACTGGAGCCCGTGCCCGTCTTCCAACTGCTCAAGTCGTTCGCACATCCCAAACAGGTGTCTGCGAGTACCTGCAGTGGGATGCTCAAGCCGTTCATGGTGGCGTCCTTGGCTGTCGTGGATCAAAGTGAGAGTGAGGATGAATACGCTCAGGGCATGGTTCATGCCCCTTTGCTGGCGACGTTCGGCTCCATCTCTGCAGCGTCTTCGCGGGCTGGATCCAAGGGCTTCATCAGCGAGTTCATCCGCCCCTCGGACAGTCCCGTGTTTAAGCGTATCGAAAAGAGAACGTTGGGCAACAAGAACAGCGACGAGACTGTCAAGAGGAAGAAGACAAGCCGAGATTTGACCATGTCATCGAGGAAGTCTCTCGAATGGAGAGACGGGTTTCCTATCTCTCCAAGGTCGAGAAGGTTCTGGGCAAGTCAGACATGATGGGTGGGGACGATGTCTCTGCATACGCGGTGGAACTCGACTCGTCCGATCCCGACTCGGATATTCCGGATGAACTACAGGTCATCCTCTCGGGCCAATCAGACAACGGCAATGCATTTTCTTTCTGCTCACCCTCGCCTGCTGCAGCCTCGGTCCACGGCACACCAGTTCTGCCTCAGCCGCCAGCTGTGTTCCATGTGCAGCTTACCAACGATCACAGCGTCGACATAGAGGAAGACGAAGACACTCAGAAAAGCTTTGATTTCACAGGCGAGATTCGAAGGCTGAACGAATCCGGTGCATCCGACCGCCAAAGCTTCGTCGAGCAACTTGAAAATGCCTTCTACACACCCGTCAAGGTCGATCTCAAATATGACTTTGAGTTCCTTGCCACTGCCACTGCCCCTCCCGTTCTCAAGATTCCTGTCGGGCTCAAGTCAAGCTTCATCAAGGAAAGCAAGACGTGCGAGTTGCCGAGTGCCAATAGCGACGATGAAGGCATCACAGACGTGAGGGAACCAGACTGGACACAGTTCAATATGTCGACCCTTTCTGGCACCACTGACTGCACGACCAGCGAGCCGATTTTTGAGATGGTTACGGGCTCAATGGTGCTGGAAGTCAGGGAGCCGACTCTCCTGCGTGGTACAGACAGCTTGGGAAGCTATGCGGACGACACTGGGGACATTGCCATGATGAATGTCATGAGGAGCCATTGGACAAAGAGAACCTCAGTGAATGCATTTCCACCCGTGCATCTCAGCCTTCAGATGGACAACTGAACCGATCTTTCAGATTCGGCGGCATTCCCAAAGCAGACTTGACTCTGGAGTCCAACACCGATGATGCGGAAAGCAAGCCCCTCACGCTTTCGGATATCATTCCACTGCCATCTCACATCCGGTCTCTTTTGAACGCTTCTGCCATTGATGAGGATGATTCTGTTCTGAAATCGATCTACGAGAAGGTGTCCAATGTTCCACGGGCCCGGTTGAACTCGGATTCCAGCTCAAAGCGATGTGCTCGGGAAATTATCAATGCTCAAAGACATTCCCGTCCCTCCTCTGGTTTGAGTTTCGCAGGGTTCGATTCCTTCGATGAGGTCCGGCACGGTTTCGAGTTTGGTTGAGACTGCATACCATTCTATCCTCTGCTATCCAATACGAGGCACACGAACCACAATCAGCATTCGTCGATGTTTAGTATCGCATGGTTTCATCGTATGGCTGGGTTATCAACAACGGTGTCAGTGATCCGTTCGACTATGGCCTGCCCAGCTTGCGCAAACGACCATCTTCGGAGGATATGTCCAGCTTCAGCCTGACCGTCGACACTAACCTTTTCTTTCCTTGGTTGTGCTAGGCGTCAGGTAGACAGCAATGCATCGAGCTTCTACTTCAAGGCCCCACTGCATTCATTCGGCTGAGGATACCTTCACCACCATGTCTGCTTTGCCAGACAATAGATCGAGCGATCAACAGTTCGGGAACTGGTTCGACTTTGACTCCATTTTTGACACAGTCAGGCCGTCATCTGAAGATGGTCCCAGCTATCCCGAGGATCTTTGGTCGATCAAACCAGTCAGTACACGTCTTCTGCTTCAGATGATTCGTTCTTTGGCAAGGTTGAAGTGGGACGAGCACCGTTGGGACCTGCGTTCAACTCGTTCCAGCCGGTCTCAGGCTCCATGTTGAGCACATATGCATCTGACAGCCCAAGGAAAGTGGACGACACAATCATTGGCATGAGTGTGTTTTCTGCATGTTCCTTCACATATCTAACCAGTCTCAACAGATGCTTGGGGGTGGTCACGCTCGCCGCCAATCAATCGACGCTACACCCTGTCTGAGTCTACGGATTGAGAAGCACAAACATGCGCTGTTCAAGCCGACTCAGGGCCTTGACAGCAAGCCAGAGTACGAAGACTCGCCTAACAAAGCGAGAATCCGTTGAGAAACTGTCCATCGCTGCTATCGCATCCATGTAATGGGAGCATGGCGTCGATTTCTTGCAAACTTAATCCATTGGTCTACAACTCATGACTTATGTAATGCATTGTTATGTAAGACTATATACCCACCACTTTCCATTTGTGATTTTTTGCTGGCATTGCCATTTTTCTCACTGACTTGTGTCCTGCGTTCACGCTCCTCGCACACCGTCTTCAATGTCGCAACCTCCCGAAATTGGTTCTGGGCTCACCTGCGCTCAGAAAGCAGCCCAAACTAGGAAATTGAATCAGGCAAAACGACAAGCTGAAGCTCAGGGGACGAAGACAGTGGAGTGTGAGTCAGTCTTTCTATAGAAGGAAATTCATCATTGACACTCATCAAATAAGCAGCTGCATGTGTGTTACAAGGCGACAGGCTCAAGTGCTACTTGCCAACCAGGGACCCATCAGACAGGCTCAAGATCAGGGTATGTGCTAAAACTAGCACCGCATGATTTGTTATATCTTACTTTCTCCTTGCCATCAGAAGCGAACACAAATCAGAAAGCCACAGGTACCTGGACACGAAAACGCCCTCCCCCAACCCCTCATAAGGCATCTGACAAGGTCAAGACTGCAAAGACCATGCAAAATGGAGCTGGTAAGGCTTTTATCCTGCGCTGAGAATTTGGTAAGCTGATCTGAACGGGCTTCAGGACTGGTCGAAAATGCAGCAGGTGCGAAACAGCAGCCGATGCAAGCACTGAGTGCGAGCACTGCCGGAAAGGGTAAGGGTGTGTGAAATCAAATTATAATATCAGGGAAATGATACTGATGGGAAATGACATAGGTCACACATCGGCTCGCTTTCTGCCGCCTGACATGGATCCTACGGATGATGAACTTTCCGATGTTCCAAGATCGGGTGTGATGGCTAGCTCTGATGGGGAAGGTCAGTCTGCCATCATAAATTAGATACTGCCTTTGGTAAATGCAGTTTTAGCTCTCTCTGATGCACCTGGCCCGTATGCCTCAGAAACCCCATCAGAGGGCGGGTTTTCAAGCGGAACGGAGTCGTCTCTACCGAACTTTGACAATGATATGGACGTTGATGGGTGGACCTCGGCAAATGAAGTAAGTTCGACTCACTTGCTCGTAAATATGCATCTTGATCAGGATAATGCTTAATTTACTATATGTAGCAATTTGTCTGGTCCACTGATTGTGATGAGAAGGCAGGAAACGAGACCATTGTGATCGAAAATACACCTCGCCCAACCTCACGATTCAGCGAACCTCTGTCCCTTGCTTCGAGTGAAGATGACCTTCCACCCGCTATCACTGTCCAGCATGCTCCCCAAAAGGCCAGAAAGATGACAAAGACGGCTACCGACAGAGGTCCGGGGAACTCTAATGTAAGCCAATGCATTTTCAAAGATATTCCATCCGACATAATCTGACATAAACTCCGTTCGTGCAGATTTCCCCACTCAGTAGCCAATGGCACGACAGCAGGCCTGCGCAATCCAGGACTCAGCAACCGGTGGTCATGAAACTGGCAAAACCAAAAGCCCGGCCTGCACAAATTGCGAAGCGAAATGCTGAGGTTTGTTGTTGTATTTATTTTTGTCAGTTTTTTTTCTAAATGATCACCTCTACTGTAAGCTTACAACCTGGAGCAACGACAATCAAGAACAGCCCAGGAACACAATGGAAATGAAGATCCTGGATGTCGACGTCAAAACTGAGAAGATGCATGCCATCGTCAAGTTTGAAGATTCCGAAGATATGGCCTTACATTCACACGTCATACCCCAATGGCCAGCCTGGACAGACCTGCAACGGAACCCCAGTGGCAACCTGGGCATTCGACAACAGTCGGACCCACTCAAGTCCATCCTTTCCCGTGCCGTCGAATTGATCAAGCATGGGCTGGCCTTCGAGAATGCATTCCCCGAAATCACCAAAAGTGGCCGTCAGAACAATGCGCTCACCAAGATTCGTTCAGTGGCTTCAGCTCTTCGCCACGACATCCTCATCAGGCGAATAGCCGCAGATGCGCACTATGCATCAGAATTGGCAAGCATAGTACGTATATGCTCTTTTATTGGACCGGCAGTTCTAACCCGACTATCGCTCAAAGGTTGATGCCCGAATCAACAATTTTAGATCCGATGCAAAGAAACTCATTGAACCTATTGTGAAAGACGGCTACAGCTTGTCAGAAGTTGATAATTTAGGGGAGTATTTTAGCATCGAAGGGTATATTTATCCTGTCAAGGCTAGTGATATATTTCTATTGGGGTCTGATTACTCATGATATTATTATAGGCAAATGGTAGTTTGGCTCGAGATTCACCTTACCTCCATCCGATTATTATAAAACTTCTCAAAGTTGTCTACTTCAACAATATGAAGGACTACCTGAAATGGAAGGAAGATTTTGTCATTGATGGCAAGTATGAGGTAACGAAAGCCATGGTTGCCTACGTTGCGGCTGAGGTAGGCCTTCCAAGTTGTTCTGCCAAATAGAATCAATTTCTTACAGACTATTTTAGATTGGACGTACACTTGATACACGAGCTGCAAGCATCAACCAGACCGGCCTTATCAAGCTCTACAAGACTCATCTTGACCTTTTGCAACATATCGAGAATGTGAGAAAGGACAAGTATCATAAGATAATGTCGCGGCTGTTTAATGAGGCGACGTAAGTGAGGCATTAGATATTCTGAAACACTCTAGCTAATATTCACGTCAGGAAAACTTTCATCAACTATGTTGATGGCCTCAATATTGATACAGGTGCTGCGAAGGATTTTATGGCTTTATAGGTTCAGGGTCACGTTCGCGAGTGGATTCAATTTAGGATAATTACGATTCGTCATGCCGTTTTACGACCTATTATGCCTGTTTTACTCAGTAATTGCCAGTTGTCTTGCATTCGATGTTTCGAAATTATGAGCAACAGTCATACTAATTTTTTGAAATTATTGGCACTATGCCGTGCTAACTTTTCGAAATTATCCTCTATTTACTGATTGCTATAATGAGAAATTATGTTCAAATTACCCAAACCAGAAGAAATATCGGATAACTACTGATAACTACCGATAACTTGCCAGTTATCCGATAACTGCTGATAACTTGCCGAAAATGGTACAGCGGGGGATTTATAAACAGCAATAAAGTCGTTTACGCTCTAATTAGTCAATAATTCCGGCTCATTTCCCGATTGGGTTTTTCCTGATGGTGTTGGTCTCCTCAGATTGTTCTGACCAGCTTGATGATCGCCAGAATTCGTTCCCAACATGCCAAGGCGAATGCGTCGCCATCCGTGGCTCTTGAAAAAGGTGCCTACAGGCTGCATGCTCCCTCATCTTACAAGAGACAACCACGTCGCACAGGCCAGCAACGCAGTCTGGGGCGTGCATTTGGGACGCGACGATTAATGGTCCTTCTCCTGTTGCTCGTCATTGCCTGCCTCTCCTCCTTTGGCCTTGCATACTACCTGTATACCTCCAGGTGGGAAGCACACACATCGCACGTACCGCGATCCGCTGACGAAATGCCTCGTACGACCACAGTAGGGGCATTGAACACGGCCGTCTCACGCGAGGCAACGAAAAGTACTTGGCATACCTTCCCCACAGCGGTTTTCATAACCAACGCATCGCCTTCGAAAACGCCCTCATTCTCGCACGCTTGCTCAACCGAACGCTCATCGTACCGCCAATCCGTCTCGGCGATAGGCCCATCAGTTATCACCCCTTTGATACCCTCTCCCGTGTGCTCGCACAATCCAGCAAGGTCGGATTGCGCCACTGCCCCGAAATTCCGGCTTACATGACACTCCCGCCCGAATGCACGGGTTACTTCGATTATACGCACGTATCATGGAACTGGCTCTTGGACATGTCGCAAATATCATCTCGACAACCGCTGCTTCACGCATGGGATTTCACGCGGGAATGGATTTATGATACCATAAGTATTTCTGCTTCAGACGTCCTGACTATCAGGGACAGATCCTTATATCATTTTCGTTACACCGACTCTGCGAATCATACCGTTTTCGCCCTCGGAAAATACGAGGAAGCTATCAGTATTCCGGACCTCGCACTATCCACTGCACAGGTAGTTCACGTCGGGACGCTTTTTGGCTCGTCGCGTCTGCACTTGAAAAAACAACAGCATCGCACCATCCGCGAGGAAACCCGTCGAAGCATGTCATTTAGGAATCCCTTCCTTTTGAAACTCGTGAAAGAAGTGATATCCGAATTGCGTCCTCAATTTTATGGCGTCCACATTAGGATAGGAGATGGTCGCTTTCTGAGGAACCGAGTCCATAACATCCGGACTATATGGCGAACTCTGCTGCAGACAGCCTTTGACTATCCGTCTGATGAGATAACACAGATGGAAAACGATTTCTGGTCAGTTGCTGAACCGACGGACAATTTGACATTGCTCACCCCAGCGAACGGAGTCGCGCCCTATGGCCATATCCTTGAACCTTTTAAAGATGTGCTGAACTCTGGAACGCCACGATGCAGGGCTTTGCATCGGCGAGGTCACTTGACGCCACTTAACGCGCCCCTGTACATATCAACCGATGCACCAGAAGACTTGAACGATCCTTTGTTTATGGGCTTCTACAACGCATTTCCGTGCACCTTTCGACTGTCGGATTTTCCGCATGTAATCAGGCTTTTAGACCAGTTGCGAAACGATGACGACGGAGTCAAACTGGGTCCGTTCATGCATTCGTTCATCGACGCCATGGTCTTGGGACATGCGGAACGGGTCGTCGTTACGGAGAACAGCACGTATAGTCAATTCGTGCATGACGTTTTGTGGAGAATATATCATGACAATCCTATATTGCAACGAGGGTGACTGATTCTCGCCCTCCTCCAATTATGTAGATGGCATTCTATGAATCTCTATGGTTACCTAATCTGTTCACTACAGAGCAGAGCCAGTCTCTGACGATCTTTAGTCCCAATACCTTAGCCCAGGAGACGGGGCTATGCCATATCAAATGTTTCGCAGTCGGAAACATTTCTGGTCAGGAGGCGGTTGTGATTGATCAAGCGCTGATGGCTGTTTTCGCTGTCTCCATGGGCCAAATCAGAAAGTGACTTGGTGATGCCACCCACACCTTTTAAAATCTCTCCTACGTTTCAGTCACCCTCCTTATTGAACCTCCCCAGGATCACTCACGTATCTCAACCTTGAAGGTAGTGCGTTGAGTCGCCAATCGCCCTCCCTCATGACCCAACCTGTCGAAACCCAAACGGCTGTGCCAAATTCCACGGCAGAAATAGCTCGTCCCATCGGCGGGCAGGCTCAAGATTCCGGAGCTTTCGTCCACGGCCTTGACGTGTGGCTCGAGAATTTCCGCAAATACGAAGTCACTTTGGTACCGTCGCCTTTTGATCGATCTTTCTTCATAACCCTCTGATGATGACTGTAGCAAGAGGTGACAAAAATCACAGCGGACAACAAATTCAAAACGGAACTCGCTACGGTCGAACAATGTGAGCAGCACGCTGGCATTTCTTATGCCGGACTGGCAATTCATGTATCGATTGCAGGGTTTTCGGTCCTTTCTGAATCTGAACGCACGGCTACGATTTATACCCTCTTAGGTCGTTCCTCCCAGGATCAGATCCGGTTCTTTATCACCGTTCTTCAGCAAATGATACGACCTGAGGTCCCGAAACCAGCGACTGGTACGAAGCCTTGCCGAAGCTCACAATCTGCAATTCTGACTCGACGTTGCCTCCAGCAGAAGCCACCGAGGAGCCACCGAAGCTTAAGCAGACTACTAGAAGTCTTCGGCCTCCCAGTCTCAATCTTCCCGAACCCGGATCCCCGACTACACCGGCGTCTGAGACGCCTGTGACTGCGAAGGAATCCGCGGCTTTCTTAGCAAACGGACTGACTGGCCAGAATGACAAGGCATCGGGGGAAACCGATGCTAGCGACGACTCGTCCAAGGAGTCGAAGAGCGCTGTTACCGGTTTGGGACTGGGATCCTTGAATCCATTCCAGCTCAATATGCTTGCTAATGCCGGTCTTTCAACGGAGGCTCAGGTTCTGGCGGTTCAATTGGTCATGAGTGGGTTGGTGCAACCCGCAGGAGCGGCAGCACCTCAAGGACAGAAGCAGGCTCCATCACATCCGTCAAAGAAATCGGCATATCCCGGTGATAACAAGAATTGGCGTACTCCTGCAAGTGCTAAATACCCCGCAAGCGCTCTTAGGAGCAGCGGGCTGAGAGTCAGCGCATTGAAAAGTGCCGGACTCAAGAGTGCAGGGCTTCAAAGCGCCGGTATACCGAGCTCCGGGTTAAAAAGCAGTGGCTTGGACAGCGCTTCGAGCATGGCCACACCTCGTGAAGAAGATTTCGACCCGGAAATGCTGAAGGACATTCCGGCGTGGTTGAGGAGCCTCAGGTTGCATAAATATACAGCATGCTTTGATGGGTTGGCATGGCAGGAAATGATTGTTCTCGATGACGAGAATCTGGAGAAGAAAGGCGTTGCTGCTCTCGGTGCGCGAAGGCGCTTGCTGAGGACGTTTGAACATGTTCGAAAGCGTATGGGCATTGAGAGCCCTAGCAGTGCGACGCCGACCACGAGCGTTATTCCGCCTCCTCCGAATGATGCCGCCTCCCCCAACGACGATCCTGTCGTTCCCCATAGTGCCGGCCCGACGACGAAGTTATCCGTCGATTCTCCCGTCTTCACACCGTCCTTCCAAAAGGCTCCTCAAAGCGCTGCGCCTGCGATCGGCAGCAGTTCTGCATGATTATGGTGCTTCAGTGGGTCGTCGCTGGGTCGACATTCTGACTATCATATATAAATAATATATCGATTATGCCGAATGGATACCAATGTAGATTCTGTGTCTTGTGTTGCATCGAGGCAGTTATGTAACCAAATTAAGCGTACATCAGGTCCGTCAGGTCCATCAATCTGCAAAATACAATTTTACTGTCGACTGTCACGCCTGGTGAGCGCAACGTATGTACAGCCAAGCTTGATATTCGTCGTGAGATGTCCACAATGAATCATCTTGCTCCGAGTCTTTCGCCAAATTCGTCTACATCCCTTACGAAGAGTCCGGCGCAATATTCTGTCCATTTTGGCACTCGTGGCAATGCTGACGCCTCAATACCGCAAGTCGTAACGCCCTCGTCGTCGAGAACTCGGAATGCTTCGCATTCGTCCAACGCGCGGGAAGGTGACGTGAATTGGGGTTCCAATTTTTGGGTTACGCTGGTTGATCCGCAGGTGAGTCGTCACTTATTCAGCGAAACAGACAAGCTCGACGACGTGACGTTAGACTCAGTCATCTTTTTTTGCGTGCCCCGCGACAGGTGAGGTGAGCTGGGATCCTCCTGTCGGGCATTTTGTGTATGTTCTGTCCTTTTATTTGCAACTCGTTCAGCATTTTAATGGGAACTGCTTAGATTACCACCTAGCAACGACGGTGAATGGTGGGAGTTGGGCGATGATTCCCGAGGCGGCCTCCCTTATTATTATCACACAAAGACGGGAGAAACAGTATGGGAACGTCCCTCAGGTTTCGTAATTCCCTTGGGAATCATACAGGTGCGATGTGGTCTATATCTATCTGCCTTGTCATAACGTTTCTTTTCAGAACACTGCGTTGGGTCGTCGTTTATCTCAGAGGGCGGCTAATAATGGTTCGAAGGTCTTTGAGCCAATTACTAAGGACGGCGAGTCTGCGATGCAGGGCGATCCCAAACCCGGCCACAGAAAAGAACTTTTGGCTCCTCACCAAGTCTCACCGAATGCAAAACCAAGTCCCCGATTTCAGAGGTCGTCCTCTGCCAGCGAAGCGCGATATCAATCACACAACACGATGCGACGGACCCACGATGATACCCCGCCATTGGCGACTATACCCGGATCAGAAAATTCAGCACCGCCTTCGGGTGCTGAGGAGAAATCGATCGCAGGCAATGTCGATCAACGTCGGACGCAGAATAACGATACCAAAGAGAGACGCAACAAGGGCGTAAATCTGATGCAGTTGAACGGCCGTGTCAGGGCACAGTCGTCGCCCTACGTTGCACCAGAGATCAAGCGAGACGCGAGTTTGAGCATATCCAGGGACGGATCATCAGCTTTACGCGGTGACACTAACTCTCGTATTGGCCTGAAGTCGCCAGCCAGCAGTAGCGTCATGACAACCGAATCGAGTGATCAGCCTGGAAGTGCGGCCTCAGCTTCCAGTCGATCTTTTCCGGTAAGTCTCGGGCGAGAGTCTGGGCCACCGACCAGTGCCCCGACAGTGGCGGGGAAGAAGATCAGTGCACCCATCCCCAACCATGGTCAGAACTCGTATCCTTTGGTCACGTATAGCATTTGTTGACTTGTCAGCGTTGTGCCACAGCTGCCAGAATGCAAATGAGCCCAGTCAAAAACAGGGCAACCGGAGCACCAATACCAGTCGAACCCCGCATACGACCTTCAACTCAGACGACAGCAACGTTGAGTTCTGGGTAAATTTTTTTTTTTCGTGATACACTAATTTTATAGAATCTTGAATGGTTGCCTTTGCTTAGGACTTACCCCGTTCTACCTCATGACCTCGCTATGGATATTCAGCAATTTTCCCAGTCAGATTTTGCGCGACAGTATTTTGCCACGCATCGGATTGGGTTCATCTTCAGGCGCAGAGTTCCCGTAACACAGCTGATGACATGGCAAAAGGTAAAAAGACATTTAACCTCTCTCATTCAATAATAAACAACGTCACAGGCCCCGTTGAGTTCACCATTGCTCACCTTAAATCGCTCGCTAGCGAAAGACGCCGTCAAAGTTTTCAAGATCATCCAACATGTTATGGGTGACCGTGAACTGGAAAGATCTAGTGGACCTTCTTCGGTCAGCAATGCTTCAATGCTCTCACTGAATGGCTCCACGAGCGCGGTGCTCGAAGTGGAGCGATGGCTTCTCGGAGAAGGCCTTACTCATGGCGAACTTCGTGATGAAATATACAGCCAAGTCATGAAGCAGTTGACGGGAAATCCTAACCCGTAAGCCTCAATCCGTCGCATGCACCGTCCCCCCACTCATAGGCACAATGTAGAGAAAGCATATTCAAGGGCTGGCAGCTCCTATGTGTCATGTTAATCACTTTCCCACCTTCAAAAAATTTTGAGGGTTATCTGTCCTCATTTATCCAGAAATACACGACCCAACAAGAAGGACGAGTTGATGTCATGGCGAAGTACTGTCTTCGTCGTCTAGCCATCATCTCCAAGAAAGGTCCGCGCGGGAAACCCCCGTCTAATGCTGAAATCGAGACTGCTTCGGTGAGTCTATTGATCGCTTCTATCGGCACTCAACGCTCACGTTGTCATAGGACGCGGCCTTCAACCCGTCGACCTTTGGCGAGTCTCTTGATGCAATAATTAGGCTGCAAGAACGGAATTACCTCAGCAAAAGGTTCCGATCATACTTCCTTTCCTCGCTGATGGCATTCTTGCATTGGGGGGCCTAAGGCTGAGGGTATTTTCCGAGTTCCTGGAGATGGCGACACCGTTTCGGACCTCAAGCTACGCATTGATCGTGGCTACTATACCCTCGACGGAATCAATGACCCCCATGTCTTGGCGTCTCTCATGAAACTCTGGTTGAGGGAATTGAGCGACCCTCTTGTCCCAGAAGAAATGTATAACGAATGCATTACCAACGCCAAAGATGCCGAGATCTGTGTCCAAATAGTCCAACGACTTCCGACGATAAATCGTCGAGTCATTCTGTTCGTCATTAGCTTCTTGCAGCTCTTCTTGGATGAAAAGGCGCAGGATGTCACTAAGATGACACCCAAACCTTGCTTTGGTGATGGCACCGAATT